>CM046855.1:9128721-9528721 GCA_025617745.1 Heliocidaris erythrogramma | reverse complement strand
GCAGATAATGTCTAAGAGAGTCGCTCATGATCATGGTTTGTGATGTCTAATGAGAGCTATGGATGGACAGATAGAAAAAGAAGCCGAAAGAAGAAGAGAAGAGGGACAGAGAGAGAGAGAGAGAGAGAGAAAAGGGGAAGGAGAAATATATGGACAGAATTACCAAGAAGAAATTCATATGGGCTTTGAAAGAAGAAGGGGAATTATATTGATATTCATGATCATGGAAAAGGGGCTATCATAGAGTTGAGAAGGGACAAGGAACTTGCTATAAGGTTGGGAGAGACACAGGATTAGTTAAGGGACAATGGTTTGGTTTAGAGGGGTGGGGTAGCATGTAGAGTGGCTATGACAAGCAGAGTGTAATGGGACCCCTGTCAATTTTCAAGATAGGTAAGAAAATGCAAGAAGGCAAACAACGGTGGAAATGTCTTCCAGTGAGATTGGGGGGGGGGGGGGTGATACGAGCAGAGAATTTTGTTAGTGTGTTATAATTAGTACGAGGACTAGAGGAAGATATAGCTTAGAAACTGAAAGAGAAAGGAAGAGAGATGTGGTACTCGACTGAATAATGAAATATGATTTAGGTTCCTCCTTCATCAGAGCTTGTTTCATGCCAGAGTTGGAAAGGTGCTCTTAATTGAAAGGCATAATGGAGACAAACAAATAGATCAAGCATTAAGAGAGAGAAATGGGGGACATTTTGTATTTAATGAGTGTGATAAGTGATGCGAGAGGTTGTGCTCTCTTGGTTTGGCATGGTACCTACCCCTCCTTCCTGAGAAGACATTCCAAGTTGACAAGATGGCTGCATTATGTCAACAAAGCTGGAAGGCTTGTCAGACCATTGCCCCATCCCAAACCAGGTATAACTCAAAGATGCAAGGGACGGGGTTTCCATGATTCATCGTAACCATTCAATTGATTTTACACTCTATCTTCATATTGATTTCTCTAGATGTTAGTAGAAAAGATACTTGAAGGATTTTTTCTCTCTCCTAAATCTATAAGTTTTCATGAATGATATGGAAAGTGAATGGTACTATGGTAATTTGGGCCAGAATCATATCAAGGGGATAGGCAATTACTTAGAAATACAGTTAGAAACATTTCATGACTTCCCCTGCTGATAATGAGTGGATCAAGTTTGACTGCACTCATGAAGTTTTAATAACAATGAAATATGTTTTTTTCAAATGTACTATTTTGAGGTGTCACTAAAATGATGGGATGTAAGAAAATATTTTGCTTATTTGTTGTTTACTCAGCCATGCTCTCTGTAAAATTTTAAATTGAGTTCACATTGAGACAAATGTTTGGCACGAGTGTTTTTAACCAAATGTCTTTCTGTAATACCAGCGGTCCAGCGAGTCTTGTCCCTACATCCATCATGCTGTGATTGTGTACCTATATCCCAGTAACCACACAACACTAACACCAACACCTATACCCGTCACACCCCACCCTTGTGTGCTGACCATCCCCCTCCCCCACATACCCACAGAAATAGGGTCAATCCTTGATATGATACAGGAAGCCATAAGGGTGATTTGAAGGTCAGGTATATCACATCATAGTGTCATGAAGACTTTCTTGAAGCATGTCATCCTATCTCTGTCTCTTCTCTTCTTTTACTCTGTCATCTCTCCCCCGTCTTTTTCTCTGTCTCCATTTTCTTCTTCTCTGTGTCGTCTGTTTTCTTATTCTAAATTTTATTCTTTGTCTACATTTATCTTTTATCCTTTCATGCATCTTTATCCTTTCATGCATCTTTATCCTTTCATGCATCTTTATTTTCATTTTCTGTGTAAGTTGTGTATTATTGCTTTCTTTCTTATTTCCAACTTTTCCCCTTTCTTCAACCCTCTCTCTCTCTCTGTCTATCACACTTTCTCTTTCTCTCTCCATCATCCCTGTCTGTATGCTCTCTCGATCTCCCTCTCTATATGTTTCTCTTCCACTCTTTTGCCTCACTATCCCCTTTGTTTTCACTCTCTCTGGTGCATGCATTTATCTTGGCATCGAATCAGCTCACTTCTACTCCAGATATAAAGTTGCACAGCTCACCCCAATGAGACAGGTATGGTAGATAACCATCGTCAAATTGGGTATAGTGCCCCCTTGAGTCAGACAGTGAGGCAGGGTAATTGGAACTTGGCAAGATCCCAAACAGGCAGAATAGGGATAAGAGAGTTGCGCATTTAATGTTTGCTGGTGTTATTTCTGGCTTGGACAGGGCTGTTAGAGTTAGGAAGAAAAGCTGGCATCAATGCACTTAGACATGGACCGTGTAGAAGTCTCAATCAGCTGTGAAGGCAGTTGATCTTTCCCGGATCCAAGTCTTGAAGAAGAATATAATACATTGAGTAATGTTAAGCCTGGGTATTTGGAACATCACAATACCACAAATTTTACAGATTACATAAACATAGCTCATGACTACTAGTAAGTCAACGCTTAAAAGATATAATTGTAAATCATTAAGCGACAGATAGTTAATTTAACGAGGATTTTAAAAGAGCAAAAACCATCAGTATAAATTGTGGATTTGGGTTGAAACCTGAAGCAATGCTTATTGTAACTAATATATAGGAAGACTTAGAAATGTGAAATGTAAGATACGTGTCCAGGATTTCTGTATTTCTCATCATTTGTCTACTTCTGATGCTGCTTACATGTATACTGTTTGTGACAATGTAGTTTGTAATAACTCATACCACGTGATAGAATAAAAATGCAGATGAAAAGGGCCAAGGAAGGAGAAGAGAAGATTTGTCTCAATATTATTACTCTATCATAGCTCTAACATCCAATAAGCCAATCCCAATTAATTTTTGACATTCATGTCTTTTTTACCACATTACTGTCAATCATTCACAAGTGCTATGTGGGTTTTTTCCCCCCATTTTATATGCTGTGATTTTTATAGATTTTTTGTAGAAGCCTGCAGGTACATTTTTATCCCTCACTTTAAAGTTGTTTTTCCTTCCAACTGAAAAAATCTCCTCGCTCCCATCTGTCCTGCTTCAATCAATACTATATGAGATTCACAATTTCATTTTTTAGTATCAATTTATAAATGACCTTGCTTCTATTTTTGAAATTCCAAGGTGTGAAAGATTCATTTCATCCAATCTTTTAACACAAACTAAACTGCGATAAGATGGAACCTACTTTGTCAAGTTCCTAAATTTCTACATTTATCACGGTAGTACTTTATGTATGCTTGTATTGGTCAAGTATAGGCTTGAGGAATTTGCCAAATAGTATGAATTAAAAACAAAGGTTTTAAGCTTTAAATCAGTCAATTCAACAAGGATATTTTGTTCTTCCCAATAGAGATGTATACCTGGATGATAGATACAATGTTTTTCAAGTCAGAGAACTTTATTTAAACAAAAAATATGTTTCTTTGCCTTCGGATTGGAGTATCATGAAAGTGAAAATTGAATTAAAATCAAAGCGTTGTAAATAGCTAAATAGTAATTAATGTATTGTATTGACTATCTTTGTTCAGGTTATATCAATATTCTGCATGAGTCTATTGCAACAGGTATCTGGTACGAGACATCCCCATTCATCAAAATTACCTCTGACAAGTAATATTTTCACATGTACATTGAAGGATATGTTTCAATTTTAATATGTTGATAGGTTTTCATTATTTCATAAATTGAGTTCTGGTCATGTGATTGCGTTGTGAAAGAATGTGTATCAAAGCAATTTGGAAAGGTTGATCATGTATACTTTGAGGTTTTGGAAGCATCAAAATGATAAAATATTGAGCCAATCTCGCTGAAAAGCACATGCACTGTACACAAAAATGGTAAGAGTGCACACACACGTGGCATGAAGGTTCAGGCCGAACACTTCAGCTATTTCTAGTCATATTTCGAATTCTGCGTTCCGGCGTGACATCATTTTCCTAACGACGACCCTAGTAACGCCTCAGTGGGTGAAAACACAGCCTGCTTGAGCGTCGTTTTTAGTTAACTTCGGTCCCACACGTAGTATTTGCGTGCAGTAAATCCATTGCATTTTATTTCTATGCACTTAGAACGACTCACGCACGGCGAACATCAACGGAAATTCACTCCTGGCAGGATAACCTCATGCTTGTAGGAGTGGTTGATGTCATATTCAGGGAATTCAAAAAAATATAAACAAAACTTTCACAAAACTGAGTAGGTGGGACTGTACAAAGTCCCATACCGTAACAATACGATACTGTGAACAGCTGCATGAGCGAGTTTTTGTTTTTGGTTCCCATGACACATTTTCTGTCTTTGAAATCTCTATGGCCCGAATTCACAAAGGAGGTTTGGTTTAAACCATGGTTTAAACCCCCCTCCTGGGTTATTTAAGCGTACGTGCGCACAGAATCCCATCCAATCATATATTTTCTTTGAGCGCGCGCATGAGCAATGTGCGCTTATTTACGCTTATTTTAGTACACTTACGGAGGTTTAAATCTTACCCATGGTTTACACCTCCTTTGTGAATTCGGGCCTATAGGTCTCTTGGGGAATATATATATGTATATTACTATTTCCGATCATAGGGGAATCCTAACAATGCGGTTTATTCCGTCACAATAAAAATTGGGCGTAACAGGGAATAGAGTTATATATATATATATATATAACTAAGAACTCAACCTTCTCTTTAAACATCAAAAAAAGTGATGCACAGTGGTGATCAAGGTCATAGCTGTCAATAGAAAAGAAAAAAAGGGGGATTTGCATGTGGAATTTCTTTCACATTTTTAGATAAAAACACAAAATGAATGGCAGAACAATGAAATACATAAACAAAAAATTTAAAGAATTTTATTGATTGAATTATGCATGAGCAAAATATAGATGCTGTTAATGTGCGATTGCACCTTTCTTGCTCTAACCAGTACAGAACTCAGTTTCTTGAGCTCTTTTTCATCAAGTGCAGTTGAGGATTTGTGCTCGCACAAAGAAAGATCAATGATTAACTCCAACTAATTGCAACTCTACATCAACCTTCATCAAGTTATAAAACTGTGCAGTATAGATGACACCTTTATAGGTACAATAAGTGTGGTCTAAAAGCTTTTTGGTTTGCCAAGCAGTGGAAAGGTGTCATAAGTTCTGTTCAGCGAGCCTCTTTCCTATATTTTATGCCTTTCATTGACAGCCAAGTCTTTTTATTCTTAACACTGCATTTTTCTCAGCTTTATTGACTCAAAATGGCCACTGTGATGGATGATAATGAACAAATGTTGTTTCCCATATATCATGTGATGAATTTATAACTTTCCCCTTTCTCGTCCTCCTATTCCTCATCAATTTCTTCCATTCATTTACCATCTTTCAATTGCCCCTTGTGCATCATGAATCATTAACCCAGCATGTAGACGACCATCAAGAACTGCTTCTCTTCCATCTCGGTTCGTAACTTTGTCACTAACTTCAGATCACCACCATCCAATTCCAGACGAGGAAAAAAACAACAACAGCAGCTTACTTGTTTTGCGAATCTTGCTGAGGTGCTCATTTTGTAGAGGGATGCAAATTAAAATGGCAAATGAAAGAAGATTGGCGCTGCCCTGGGAGCGTATGGTAGAGATTTTTAATCAGTCCAGCCAGCAAAAGGACCTGTAATTTAGACTCTAATTAAAGCATCTCATGTGAATGGCGCGTGCTAGTTCAGTGTTGATCAAAATCATTACATCTGATTTTCCTTATCTAATATCTATGTCATGATGTTTTTAGCAGTTTTATAAATGAGACAGAAATACAAGTACCTGGATTCCCAGGTCTTCAAAAATACTGCTTGTTTAGACCTCAGCATCTCATAGTATTAGGGTTATAATTGAAAATTCTATGCATATTAAGGTACACAGTTATCAATTGCAGTGATAGTATTTTGCAGTAGTGAAAAAACACCCATGTGCATGGAGATAAAAGAGTAATGGGTATAAAATAGTTACTGGATAGACAAGAAGGTAAGTAGACGTAGAATTAGATGAAAATCGGAGGAAAATATTCTCGGTAAAAAAAAAGGTGCAATTTGAGAAGAATTGTACATCAAGAAGCAGAAGGCTGCTATGGAGGAGAGGCAAGCATGGGAGGAGAATATGAGGGTAAATCTTACTTTGTAGTCAATTGAGCATGTCTGAAAAGGTGGACCCCAGTCTGTGAATGGAGCCATTTGAGATTTTGTCTGGGTTAGATTGGGATACAATGACTCACTGCATATAATTAATGCTTGACACCAAATTCACTGACAGAAGCTAGAGCGTCAAGCCCGATAATGTGTCATGGAAATACGGAGAAGGGGTTTTAAAGACCCTCCCTGGATGAAAAGTCTGCATTTCAGTGAGGTAAACTACACTAGGACATCTTTTTCATCAGCGTTTATAGGAAAGTTTTCTAGAATTTCTATGATATCTATGATTTTCATTGTTATTTTACTTTCTTGAAAACTTTTTTTTGGGTGATCTTTATTGCTAAGGATAAACCCATGTGAACATTGCAGAACCAATACTTGCCAATGTAATAGATTTTGATCCCGTTTTCTCTTTTATGAATATTCCTGTAGAATTTGAACAAAAGTTAGGTCCGTGCCCGATACATTTATTCATTTTCAAATGAAATCTGTTCTTGAATGTATCACTCATGACTTGTACTTCAAAACTTTGATGTTCTAGAAGACAAAAATATATTTAAATGGAATTCTGCAGCTAATTTTTATGTACTTTAGTTTCAAAGTTGGATTTATAATATACTGCGAAATTATCAACAATCAGAGAATATAAAGGCCGAGCTGTGCTAGTAGAATCCACCATGAGCGCATAACAATCGGTGGATTTCAATTGCAAATTGTTATTCTTTTCCTTGGGCATGTTAATAGCAAACCATTTGAGCAAGCCATTGGCTTTCATTCATGTCCCATCATAGAGAGTAAGTGATTAAATTGACTTGAGCTCTATTCATTCCTTCTCATCCTCGGCCCGCTGCCCTGGGGAATTTTTTTTCTCCCTTTTCCACTACCCTGTTTTTGAAATGGGTGTCGCACGTATCATTGATCTTTTCTGTGCGTTTGGCAGACCAGGTAGGCGATGGTCCAGGCTGTCTGCCAGACTCTAGCTGAGTCATCCATGACTGAATGATGGTGTCTTATCCTCTGATTAATGTTCATTCATCTTTTTCTACTATGAAATACCTTCCCCAACCCCCCCCCCCCACCGCTTTCATTCATGCCCATCGATAAATTACTATGAGGGCTGTTTCTGTGATTGAAGGGAAATGTCATAATATGAAACCTGTAAAGCTGGTACGCTCTTTCTTTGCCACAATTGTGTATTTATTGATGGAGTAAGACTTCATGCGTCACCTAGTTTGGATTGCATTGCACCCCGTCCCCTTCTCCCTTCCCCCTTCCAGAATCCCCCATCAATCCAGTCATGCCCTGATGCAATTTCCAAGTTTGTTGAGCATACATAATCCAATTGATTATTCAGTGCACGAAACGTTCCACACAAATGTAAACCAAGGATTATGCATGCTGAACGTGCGTGTGCGTGCGGATCTGTGTGCCGGTCATCATCGTCAGCATCGTTTGGTTTCGCCGTGTGAAGCCGGAGAGCGCACTCAATCAGGGATGTGATTTTCTTAATTTGGGGATTGGTATCCTTTCCCAGGCCCGCCCGCCCGCCTGCTTGCCTGTACCCAATCTGAGAGAGCTGGACTTAGCTGTAGAGATAAAAGACATGCGATAATTAATCTGCCAAAGGGCTAGTAGAATATGCCTCTGGTTACAGATACACCTGGTAGTATTCACTAGAAACTATTGGTAACATCTCACATGATGGTCTATCCAAGCCATGAATATACCGTCTTGTTTGGAGCCAGAAGGGCTTTAACTCTGTGTTAAAGTATAGAGTTAACGCTCTTCTGGCTCTCAACAGATGATATCATCTGCTGAGAGCCAGAAAAGGCATTAACTCAATGCTAAATGATATGTTAATGTCCTTCTGGTCCTCAAAAGATGAAATTGTGCACTTTATTCAAGTAGAGTGAACAAAAGAAATCTATGAAGTAACTAAAAGGCGGAAAAGTTCAATCTTAGAGTATCTTAAGTATCCTTCATGCAAATCATTCAAATTTTGTCGTCGTAGCTCTGTTTTCAGAATTTTCGGAATTGAAAATGTATGGATGTACATTGAATATATCTGGCGCAATTTAAAAAAAAATTTCAAGTTTTGTCATGTCCTTTATAGATATATTTTCACATCTGTCCAATATAAAAAAGTCTCTTGACTAGATTTACATTCAATAAAAGTAGTCCAAACAGGCGATTCTTTTGACACAATTCTAACCCACTTCGTACATGTTCTTAGAAGAAGAATTATTACTAATTATACTAAATATGTGATTGAAAACTTTTACAATTTTATATTCTACCCTCATGGATGAATCCAAATAGGATTATTATTTCTGCCTTGCAACTTTGCTTTTACCTTTTAGCATTACATTAGCTGTATCCTTCATTCCAAAGCCATGTTGCGCATCCATTTGCGAGGATTAGATACAGTGTTAAAGGGATTTTGAGATTCACACATTCTACGGGTACTTTGTACAGCCCTTTATTCATTTGAATGATCTTGAACTTTCTATGGCTCATTGAGCCAAAGGGTGGGGTAAAAATGAGGCTTTTATAGATGGGTGATGATGCATGATGAACATCCATATTGCATTTATACCAAAGCTGTTGATGAGATGCTAACTTCCAGATTCTGTTTCTCCTACTCTATTACATGCGGAAGTGATGTTTAGATTTGAGAAACAGATGGGAGCTTTATCATCCTAAACAAAGAAGCTTTGTTAATGATGTTTTAGATATGTATGTAGATTTTTGATTTTTTTTTTCAGAATTAAAAGAAAAGTTTGATCAGCCTTTCTTCATTTGTGTTAATGAGGAATATACAATGGAGCAGAGAGTAGTTTAGTCCCGGAAGTCTTTTAGAATGTGCTTTGGAAAAAAGTAGGGAAAATGATGGACCACCTTTTGAGCAAAGCTCTCTTCTTCCACAGGAAGTGGAATAGAGCTCTTATGAACAAGAAAAAAAGTATTTTGACACTACTCTAGGTACTTTCTTCTGAAAAGTATTGAAGCTGATCAACTTGGATGAGTTCATTAATGAGAGAAGGCAGCCGTTTCCAAATATTTGCTTTAGAGGGTGGATATTAAAAATTATTAGCATTCGTACCGATTCTGACATCCTTAATATCCCTTACATTTATTTCCTCTACCTTCACATCATTGTATGTGCATGTATAATTGAAGCATTGCAAGTATTTTGACACTACTGTAGGTACTTTCCTCTAAAAAATATTGAAGCTGATCAGTTTGGATGAGTTCATGGATAAACTTGGCAGTTCATGGATGAGAAGGCAGCCGTTTCCAAATGTTTGCTTTAGAGGGTGGATATTAAAAATGATTAGCATTCGTACCAATTCTGATATCCTTCTTATCCTTTACATTTATTTCCTCCGCACCTTCACATCATTGTATGTGCATGTATAATTGAAGCATTGCAGGTGTACTTTAGTTGGTGCACTTTATAAGGAATAGATTGTATAAAACCTCTATGTACATTGTGAAGCCAGACATAATCGCACCAAGTAGAAGTGTTGTGCTGTTGCTTAGATACCATACACAATGAGGATGTTCTTACATACATCCTTACCAGATGTACTTTGCCTGGCACACACGTGGGAATACATCAATAATACATGATCGCTTCACAAATAACATTTTTTGATTGATGCAAGGATCATTGGTAATAAAAATATCCTCCACCTCCTTTTGTTGATGAAGATAGACAATCAAAATTATAATTTTCAAGATCACTTAATGCTGAGCTATTGTAGAGTATTGCATTATTTATATGGAAATGTAATTTTTGTACCAAGCTTTGTTTGGATAATATTGAAGTAAAATATCTCCTGCACCTGTTTTTTAAAAATGATATCGGTTTACATTTTCTCAACTCTTCTTACAAATACAGTAGTATTATGGAGAATACTATACATGTAGGTTGGATGTCATTTGGTATTCACTTAACACACTCATTAATCACCATTTCTAGTCATAATTGAAATATCATTGCATTTCAAGGAGAATCCCTCTCATGATACATTGCTATTCTTATTAGCTGTACTCAATGCACTCATTACAAGCAAAATATAAATTTGAAATGAAAAAATGAAAAAATAAAATGAAATAAAGATTGCTGTGAATAAATAAAACTTTTTACATTGTCAAAACCAAAAAGATCTCCTGTAAACAGAAAAGTATTCTTTTTTAAGCTGCGACCTTTAAAAGCTTGACAAGATGACTTAAAATGATGACTTAAAATTAAGCCTACTAGATATGCATACTTAAACCTTTTTTTTTTTGCTGCCTGATCTGATTCATCAAGCTCTGTTTTACTTTTTTTTCTCCTTTGCAGATTACCACAAGCATGTAATGATGATGAGATTCACAGTGAAACATGTTTTTGTTCTTTCATTCAGGGGTTATTACCAAGTGAAAACGTGAATGAAATTTTCGAGTAGTGATAGGCTCACATCGAGACTTCTTGGAGCATTCTCATCGGAACATGTTTTCATGTCTGTTGATTACAAATCATAGGCCCACATGTATGATGCCATCAATGGAGGAAAAATGATTCTACATTTAGATTTCTTTCAATATCACCTTCATTTTGTTAAAGCTATAGGCAGTTTGTTAAAGGCTGTCTTAAACCATGGGAATAGTGAAAATTAAATTCTCTCAGAATCAAATGAAACTTGCACTAACTATTCAAGACTACAAATAATGAAATCTGCCAAACTATTTTAGTGAAAACTGAAAAATGTATTTTAGCTGTATAAAGAGCAAAGAGGGATAAGAAAATTGAGTTTGTAGTCCTGTCTGACATGCATAACATATATGTGATCTGTGCTTATCAGTGAATGTTCATTTTTTCTTGGTTCATACAAGCAGTTCAGAATTACTCTCAGCCAGTATTTTCTCCAAATGCGATTCCCTGACCAGAACCGAAGATTAGCTTTTAAAGAGGAGCTTCTTTGATCTTTGAGTGTCCTGTGTGGGATGTAGACAGTAGCACCTGCTGGTTCATGCTCACTGACTTACAGTGGTCTGTAAAAATGCACATCTAATGGACTGGAAATCCAGTCAGGGGAATTGATTTGCAGGTAACCACATGTAATGAAGACCTGCTGATATAAAGTTCGTATTACTCATGCTGGACGCATATCCCTGACATGGCGCATTTGGAATGCATTTAGGATAAATGCTCCTCTTCTTCTTCGTCTCTTCATAGAACTCTACTCCTATCTCTGGAAATGACTTGAAATTCCTTGCTTTTTATAACAAAAAATCTTGACAATACTTTACAGTATACATAGTAAGAATGTTTATAATACTTCATTAAATGCATTTTTATTTTGAATATGAACACCTTTTGTCTTTTTTTTTTGAGGGGGAGGGGAAGGGGGGGGGGGCAGTCTCTAGCGTATTTACTCAGAATGCGATCGGTGCTATAAATCATGATGGAGACATTTGTGATTATTTCTTGGTTAATATTTGAAGAGTGCCACCTCACTCTCGCGTAAATTTTTAAAAAGATTGTCTGGTTGGGCAGGAGAGTTTAATTGGCATGGTAATCAGCGTTTCTCTTCTCAGCGTTGTTTGTGCAAATATGCATTAATCATGAGCTCCAAAGTTGTCACAAAAACCTGACTCAGCTTTTTTCACCTTAAATTCTTATTCTCTGATGTTGGAGATCATTCTCACAAAAAAGCAGAAATGTGTGTCTAGACGTAGAAGGAAACATTAGCGGCTTTTCACATTATTTTTCTCTTGTTTGTGTTTTTTATGTTTTTGTTGCTTTTGTTCAGTTATTTGTTAATTTTCTTGTCTGTTTTAATAGAGTATTAACAACAATTCAGTGCAATAGATACAAAGATTTCTTAATACAATGATGTAAGTTGTTACGTGAAGAAGAAAGGTTTGATGCAGAACAAATTTCATTTTATTTGTGTAACCCAAACAAGCATTTTGAGATGACACTGGAATGGAATAAACTGGGTGGATATTTGTTGAATTTGGACGATGGAAATCAATAATTGATATGAAAAAACACACATTAGAATCCTTCTAAGCAATATGCACTGTTGTCATTGCTCTCTGAAAATCCAGAATGGCTAATGCGCACTAAATGTATTTGTAGTTCCTTTGTTTTGCAGAATTTTAGATTTCAGTGATAGATATGTTGATAGGAATGAAAATATGTGCATTATGTTTTGAAGAGTTCCATGTGATGCAGGAAAGTAGCCTGTCAGAAAGGTCTGGCGCTCTTAGCCTCTCTGTCGTCACAATGCAGTGTTTGGACAGTGTACAGGTGCACATGAAGGCAGTCAGCTCATAATACCCGGTTGGGAAAACAGCTGAAAATCTAGCAGACTGACTATCCTTCATACCTCATCATCGGACCCTGCTAACTGTCATAGCTTGAATAGTCGACTTCATGAGCTCCTCTTACTGCCAGGGCCATTTTGAAAGGGTTTGTGGGGATGTTGATTGGGTGAAGGATCCAAGGGAACTGCACTCTTGCCTTTTGGGAAAGGAATAGCGGTGATAGGAGATTGAATGATGGATAGTTACGAGATAAGAAGTGAGAAACAGTGTATGAGAAATATGAATAGTAAAAAAGGTGTAGTGTTGTAATATTGACATTTTAGAAAAGTGAGAAATTGTATTTAGATTTTACCATGATGAGTGACAAGAAGGACTGGTCCTTGTGATGAATCATTTGGATAAAGAGTACTTGAACAATGAAAATTTAATACCAGTTACCAAAAAAAAAAGTTTAGAGTTGAAGCATCAGCTTTCATCCATTTTTAGTAACTTGTGATACGTGCTGTATTTGTGCATTTTTAAATGAATTTTCCTTCAGGAGATGTTGATTTAGTATTTATTCATAATGTTTAGCATGGACCAGTTCAGGCTTTGTCACAGGTGTATCGGTTAGGCAAGTCTTGGATCAAGCCACATTGAGCCTGAACCATGCTTCTAGACCTTAATCTTCACCTTAGATCTATTAGTTAGCATACATTAGATCATGCATTATGAACCCCAGACTGTCGATTTCTCCACAAAGAGACGTCATAAATACAAAACCTTGCTTTCAAGGGGGAAATTGATTACACAGAGCAAACAAGGAGAGAGAATTTATCTTCATCATGAGCAAACAGGAAGATGTATTCTAATGTCTTCTCTGCTGCTAATGTTGTATGGAGCGAAGGCTTTCATGGTTTTGTTGCCGTAGATACGTAGCTGTGATGCATGAGATTGGTTTCTAAGATACCTTGTCATCCAGGATCACATCATGGCACCAGATGGCTACAAACTTAAAGGCCAAACAACAGCATCAACCAGGAACATTTATTGCCAAGTTGTGAAAGTTCATTAGGACATCCAGGACAATAACTCGTCTTGAATTACAAGTGGTACTTTTTTTTTTGGGGGGGGGGGGGGAGGGGATTAAAGATTAAAAAGACTTCGCAAAGTTCTTTTATTGTCGAACACTCCTTATGTAGGTACCATTAGTTTTCTTTTCAGATTTTCTTTACTTTAATCTGTCTTTATTTTTGTCTATTTGGTTACAAAGTTTTCTGTCTCTTTCTCTGTTTCTTCTCTGTGCTATTTTATGCATCAACCTTTACATCATTCATGGATTCTCTTAATACCACCCTTTTTCTCAGAAATGGATAACGTATTATTAAACTGGTCCTAACCTTGTCATCACCTCTCCCTATTTTTTAGAGGGCTAAATGAAGCCACAGACAAAATATATTGTTCAAGTCTTACTGATACACAACTAATGTATGTGGACTTTCAAAATGGGTATCAGGTCCTAGGTTGCTAAAGTGCTAAGTAACTGTCAGAAACCTGACCACCATTAATTGGTAATGGTGCAATTAGAAGTTGCCTTTTTTTGAATCGTACTTCTTTCTTGGACTAGAAGAGATGAGATGAAATGAAGACAATTTTTTAGATTTTGTATTTTTGTAATTTTTTTAACCAAACATGCCGTTATGTTCTTAACCTGTAAAGTGTATCCGAAAGAAATCAAGAGAGAGAGAGAAAGAGAGAAAGGAATAAAAAATTAAGGGCAAATCTTCCAGGACTTCTCCAAACCATCATTTTTCTCTCTTCAAACAGGGTGTAGCGGATGATTTACTTTTATCGTTACTGTCTGGAGAAGGGTCTTGAATGTAGTCGTTTCACATTCTGTTTACCCTGGCAATCAAGGCTGAATGATGGTCTCTCTCTTGCTCTCTCTCTGTGTCTGTCTCTCTCTTCCTGCCAGCCTCTTACTTGGGCTCTTCCGTTCTCATCCATCTTGCGTCAAGAGTCAACTCCGCTATGTTTATTACCACATCAAATCGTGAATGCTTGTCACGAACTGGCGCGCCTCTGAGCATTCAAGTACGTCCTTGGTTCCCTGCTCCTCTCACGTGCTCTGTCTTTCCTTCCTTTCGTTCTTGATGTACCTGCAGTGATACGCATGGGTTGCAAACATGAAATTGATTTAGTGGGACTGTCTAACTGCATTCCTGAGATTTGATTGGTGGAAGGTTTGAAGCAATCAATCATTTGACGATAATACTCTTTCTTTCTGAAAGAACTTGAAAATTAGATGAGAGAGTATGAAAAAATATAATGGTATACTGATGCAGGGGTTGAGAAATATGTATATTTTGTCTTTCTCCATCTCTTTCTCTTTCTTCCCCTCCCCCCTGTATTTCTATTAATCTATCTATCCCCCCCCCTCTCTCTCTCACTCTCACTCAATATGTTTCTTCATTTGCTTTTTAAATTTCAAAAGCAAACAAATGTACCATGGTAGAAAAATCCTTCTGACTTACATTTGTCAACATTACACTGTGACCTATCAAAAAACTAATCTAAGTACAAAATTTGGTCTTGCAAGCAGTTATATTATATGTGCTATGTTTTTAGTAAAGTAACTCAATCTGTAATTTGTTGCATCCAGGGTGAGTACGAAGCTCTGAAAAGAGAAAGAAAGATCAGACAATGAACTAGAAGGAACGTCGTTCCAATAATTGACTTCAGATGAATGAACATGTCTCATTTATCATAGGCTCATTCATGTTTCATTTGTGCTAATGGCCATATTAGTCCCGCTCCTCTGCATCCCCCCATCTTACCCACTCGCCATTTCAACTCCCCATTTCAACTCCCAGGTGGAAAATCAGGCTCATTATTCTCCCATCATCGTAGCAGGGTAAAATTGTGTCATCAGCAACATAAATGTGGTCTGAATTTGAATCAAGCATTGCTTTTTTGATTAATTAACATTCTGGCTTTTAATATAAACTTTGAGAAAGTTTGTCTCAATTTCTTAATTGTTCAATCTCCCCCCCCCCCCCCCCCAGCTATTATTTTGCTTATGAAGTTCTCATCGAACGCAACTCCGAAAACAATGCCAGTCCTAAGTATATGATTCTGATTGGTTTGAAATCCACTTAGGTTTGATATGTGGTGATGCATTGAGTATCGACTTTCGTGAAGAGCCCCAGAAAAGAACAGAATAAAATATAATGTGGAAACCACCCACAAGATACCACTTTTGAAGTGTAGGAGCTCTAACATTCATTGATTTCAACGATGTCCAGGTGTTCCATATTCACAGTTGTTTATTTCATTGTATCATTGCAGGTATCTGTTGGAAGTGAGAGCAACCACGCCCGTTCCTTATCTTTAACCCCTGTACCTCAGGATGAGAACAGTAATGATGGACTGATCATTGTAGATGAAGCCTCCCCAAGTCACTACATCGAGGGTGATGGTAAGTAAAACACTCATAAAGCCCTATATTTAACCCCCGTACTTCAGGATGAGAATAGTAATGATGGACTAATCATTGTAGATGAAGCCTCTCCCAGTCAATACATAGAGAGGGTGATGAAAACACTCCTCATGAAGCCCTGTTCACACTACGCCAACTGAATTCTTAACTTCATCCCTGGACCAAACACTTTACCTTACCCAAACCCGAAAATTTGTTGCCAGACCATATGTTAGAGCACTAGTAAAGCGCCTAAAAAAAACACCAACCCAAAATCGCAGCAGCAGAATATTATGTACATGAACAGCAAGTGGAAATCTTACAGGGTTTTAAAATAGAATAAGTAAGTAAGTAAATAATGTAAATTTAATTAGGTAGATGTATTAAAATTAATTTCCCTGTATTAGATGATGACTAAATGGTATTAAGTGTTGCATAATTTATCAAATCAATCAACTTAAGATATATGAGTTTGCCAATTACAGGTTAAATGCAACATTGAGTGTAATTAAAACCAATTTAAGACACAGGCAAACTCTACTGTTACATAGTAAATATTTTGTTTGTTATTTTTCCTTTGAAGAAGATATCTTACTTTCAGGCATAATATATTGATTGAAAGGGTGCTCTTAAGCATATTGTAACTACTTTGAGGTTAAATGCAAAATTACATATAGGGAATGCATACATTCTGATATAAGTTTATACATAATTGTAGAGTTCTTTGCATGTTTAGGATGAAGGAATGTGAGTTTATGGTGGTTAGTCATAATACAGTGAAACGTGTCCATAGAGACCACCCAAGAGAGACAAGAAGAGAGGTCTTTATGAGCAGGTGGTCTTTAAAGACGGGTTCCTGTTCTACACATTTCAAAGAGAAACATAGTTCAAGGGAAACAAAAATTGTCGTCTTTATAGATAGGTGGTCGCTAAAGCAGGTTTGACTGTATATCTAATCATAGTGCTGTATTCGTTGGTATTTTTCATTATAGAAAACTTGTGCTCAATGGAAAGGAGTTCAGATCTAATTGGAACTTCATTTAATGTCTCTTTCATACATGCTGTTATATAAAGGGAGTAAAAATACATGTCATTTAATGTCCCTATAATAATGGTTCTTTGAAATGAAAATCCTGTGAAACAAAGGATCCAATTTACTGCCACCATATTGGAAGTAATGAATATACAATGGAAAGCCTGGGGAAAGTAGCCTACTTGTTAATTGCAGGAATATTGTATCCTCAGCTTTGCAGAAGATAAATGGTTGTAAGTGTAGGTCATGAAAAGCTAGAGGGAATCAAGCCATTATTTGATCATTCAGCATATTGTTTTGGGATGAGTTTCTATGAAAGCCAAGCATGCAGTCATTATAAATTGTGAAAACATTTTATTTTAGATGGGATATAAAGCTTGGTACATGTCTTGAATTGTGTGGTCTTTTGTTGATAACTTTGTCATTAAAATGTTGGAAATGACAAGAACAAGCAATTTAGGAAATTAATGCATGGATGGAAGAGTGCATTTTATTACCTTTCATGACCTGTTAAACTAGCAAAACTAGGAAAAGAATGATTAATCAACCAGTAATACAAATTAACTACGTAATTACCCAAAGAATGCGTGGGTGAATACAGAGTTATGACGAAAATGAATTTCAAGAGAGAAAAAAGACGGCTATTATTGATTGAGGGCTAAATTATCAATGAATGGTGTGGGTGGACAGGAGAATAAGTGTCATGAGAATAACTGATAATAAAATGAACTGGTGGGTGTGTCAGGGAAATATTGAAGCTTTGGATATTGAATCAAGATAATGATTTGGGCCCTGTAACACTAAGGTTTGTGATCAATTGGAAAATGGCAATATCCAATCAAGATTATTGTTGCAAGAACATATTGTTCAAAAAGCTAACCATTAACCAATAACAATCGTCGTTTCAAATGTATAATTGATTGCAAACCTTTGTTTCACAGGGTCCTAGTTATCTTTAGTAGATGTGAAACTCTTCCCAAGGGGAGCGTTTCATCTAGCGTTTTGTCAGTGATTTTTACTGACAACTGTTAAAAGTTACAAGTTACTGAAATCCTTGCATCTGGTCGGCTGAGAGTAAGTTTGTCAGTAAAAATCACTGACAAAAATGCTTGATGAAACACTCCCCATATCCTGTAGATGCTACAGAACACTACCAATATTTTGAATTAAGCATTCGCACTGATGGTTATGACCTTTGTACAGGAAGTCCTGATGCAGGCACAGCAGGAAATCTCTCTTTTATAATCAGCAAATAAAAAAACTCTTGTGAAGTAAGGAGCGTTTAATATATTTTCTTTGTTTATTTTTGTAACTGGATCATACAACTGCAATATAACTAAAATTTTGCAATTAATGAATTTAACATGTATTCTAAGTCTAAGTCATGTAGATATGTGTGTACATGTGTATCTCAGAATGGGATCGTTACAATTGTGATTGGTATACATACAGCACTTGTATCAATTGTGGATAGAATATAAATAATTGTACATCTGAGTTGATAGTAAAATCTGTGAAGTGCAGGTATTAAAGACCTGTGCGTACAGCATGGCTGGAAATCGGTCGTAGATTTTTGAGATTTTATTAAGATAAAATGAATATTTTATCCTAATATAAGTTGGCAATATCAGTAGGGTGTAATCATCACAATGGCGGAGTGTAATGATATTTGATGGCCAACACCTCCATGATATGACTAGAATGAGAAAGGGGGAGATGAGATGCCAAGCTGAGCAGAGAAAGATGATGCAAAAATGACGAGGATTCTGGCCCACACAATATGAGGAGTAGAATCCAGGGTAGCATGCTTGCTGTGCAGTCCTCTTCATCCAAACATCCCTTAAATCATAATGGGAAATATTTCTGCCTCCTTTTTCCTATCTATTCTTTTCTTTTTTTCGGCGGGAGCTGAGCTATGCGGTTGCAGGCGGCCAGGGTCTGTGGAGTTCACGTCGTTGGAATGCCCCACATTCTCCAATGATCTGCCAGCTTTTCATGGGGTGATACCAGCTTGAAAGGAAGACATGGATGGAGAGAGAGAGAAAGAGAGAGAGTGTGTGTGTGTGTGTGTGTGAGACAGAGAGTGTGTGTGAGAGGGAGAAAGAGAGAGATAAAGAGAGAGAGAGAAAGAGAGAGAGAGAGGGAGAGAGAGATGAGAGAGATATAAAGCAAAAGAAAAATGGTGGAGATGATTTACATGAAAATAAAAATATGGACAGAGAAAACAAAATGCTCATATAATACTGGTAGACATTTATTGATGAGAAATTATGCAATCATTAAAGTATTAAAAAGATATTAAGCATTAGACCTTTAGACTTATATGCAGAGTATTTGCAGAAGAAGTGGAAGATATTGCTGTTGAAACCATTTTTTTTTTTACTGTTTGTAGTAGGGCCAAAGATAATGTAACGAAAGAAAAGAAAATACAAACCTGAAAGTAGAATACAAACTGTCTCTATAGGATCTTGCCCTTCATCACGTGGGTGTGATGCCGGAAGCATTGTCAATGACTTATTTAATAGCAGTATGACAATTGAATGTGGATTAATCTAGTAATGGAAGTATCTTATACTGACGGTTCTCCTGCAAAGAACGATTGCATCTTTTCTACTTAGAAGCCGATGCGCTTCCTTGGAAAATAAAATGAGCTGAGCGTCATTTCACGTGACCTACATCCTGCCCGGTTCATTCTGTGGTTTTGCCAGACCTGTGCCCCCGCTCGTTTCTTAGAACAATCATATCCTCTCAATGGAGGTGAAAATCGCTCGCAATGGCCAATGCCCTTTGCAATATAGCATTTTATCACTGCATCGGTTAGTTATAAGCAATAAGATGAAATTGGACTTTCAGGGAATTGGTTTTAGAGCACTTACAGGATGGAGATTTTTTTCCCCCGTACAAATTGTACCTTTTTGGAACTTATCCTCAAGAAATTGTTAATTATTGATTTGCCTGTACGCCTGCACGATGGTTAAAGACGTATGACGTGATGCTACCCCAGTACAGTACATGAGAATCCCATATTCTCCCCCTTCCCACCCCGCCCATTATCTCCTCTCTCTGTCTTTCTCTCCCCCGTCTTTCTCTCCCCCCCCCTTCCCTCTCCCATTCTCCCTTTGCAATTCCTCTCACTTGTTTTTCCAACTTTATGTTCCTTCTCTATCTTTTTCTCCCATTTTGTGTTCAATCTCTCTCTCTCTCTCTCTATCCCCCCCTCTCTCTCTATCTCTCTCTCTCTCTCTCTCTCTATCCCCCCCTTTCTCTCTCTTCTCATCTCTTCTTTCCTCTTCTCTTTTTCCTCTTCTTTTTCTTTCTCTTTTTTTTTCTTTCTTTCTCTTCCTCGTCCTCTCTTTCTCACAGTATATATCAATCTCCCCATTGCTTGGCTTTACACCTCTGGTTGGTTGGATGATGAAGATTCTTTGATGTCATTCATAACACTTGAGAGTTTCTGTGAATTCAGGATGTTCATGCTGCAGCTCTCTAATCTCTGTCATTCATCAGTCCTAATGTGTGCCTTAATATCTTTTATTGAAGGATGGCTATGCAAGGCAACTCTTTATCTCAGTAACGAGGCACTCAAGAGCTCTGAGTCAGCATCAGCGCAATCATATTTGTTTTAGAATTAGATATTACACTTATTGGAGCGACATGTTTCTAATACTGAATGAATTGAGCTATGATCAGTTTTCATTGATAGCAGTTGTTAAGGCATGACATATTTAACAAACTTGTTTTTGTACGCAGAACAACACCGTTATTGACCAATCATCTCATTTATAATTAGAATATTAGGTTTTTTACTTGTATTAAATGGAGCGCTTCATATTTTTGACATATACCGTAATAGGACCTCTTTCATTGTGGACTAGTTTCAAATAATGGAAGGGATTATTCCTTTTCTAGCCTAAAATCTTGCTCTGTGGTCCTTACTGTTTATATCAGATGAGCGTTCCTGTTACATCCAATCACAGGGGAGGGGGTATATATGGAGGTGATAAATCATTGTCAAAAGAAAGATAAAACCTATTTATACTCCAGAATAGCACAAGTTCAGGATGTGTGCATTCTTTTCCCATACAGATATATTCCTTCTGTAACAATCTATGGTGAAAGGTTGCATTATTATTAGTTCAACAACTCCATATCTTGCTTAGATAGCAAAGCATGTTTATTTTGTGTGATGCATACATAGAATGTGATGCAAAAATTGTATATCTGTAGTAAAATTTTAATTTCTCATTAAATGGAACGAGTTGATAAGATTATACAAGGGCTACCGTAGGAAGTGGTATATATCTTTGATGTATTTTTATTCTATCTGGGACCAATGGTGAACTGTTAAAAGGCTTTCTGGCAATACTTGATGATACACATCATTTAAAACATAAAGTATAAGCTTTCCTTTTACTTCATCCTTTGAAGAAAAAATACTTTTGATTGCTTAATGGTTAAGAGCAAAAACAGCAAAAGTCATTGCCTAGTTTGAGACAGATTCTAGTGCATTGCATAAAAATATCAAGCAACTGGAATTTCTTATTGGAAAATATGCATTAAAATCATATTTCTTATTGGAAAATATGCATTAAAATCATAGTATTGGCAAGATTTATCCAAAGGCAGATTTTTTAATCGCCTGCATAGCGGAGCGAGACTATAGACGTCACTATTTCCGGCGTTGGCGTCGTCATCATTAACAATCCTGCTGTAATCACAATAACTTTCTATGGATTTGAGGTAGAATCACCAAAGTCATACCACATGTACATCTCTTAAAGGTGCAGGTCACTTTCGAATCAAAGGTCAAAAGGTCAATGAACTGTATGCAAAAAGCACTGTAATCACAATGACTTTCTGTGGATTTGAGGTAGAATCACCAAATTCATACCACAGGTACATGTACATCTCTTAAAGGTACAGGTCAAGTTTGAAAATGAGTCGAATCTAACCAAGGTCAAAGGGCAAAAGGTGAATGAACTTTCAGTGAAAATCACCTCACATGTAATAACTTTTCTACCTTTAAGGTAGGGTCACCAAATTCATACCACAAGTATATCTCTTGAAGGTACATGTCATGTTTGTAAATGGGTCAGTGTAAAAGGTCAAAGGTCAAGAACGTTCAGTGAAAATCACTTTACATGTACATGAACTAAATTTTTGTACCTTTGAGGTATGATCACCAGATTCATACCACAGTTACATCCCTTTATTAGGCACAGGTCAAGTTCAAAATATGGTTCAAATCTGAATAGGTCAAAGATCAAAAGGTCAATAAACTTCATTGAAAGCTAAAGCAGCATGCACAAACAGCACTTTCTCATTTTCCAGGGATACAATGTATGTAACATCATCATTATTGCGTAGTATAATAAAGCTGCCAGGCCAAAGTTCACATTCTCATTCACATAGCGAGATGCAGGCGAGATAATGCTTTGCGTTTGCCTTGTTAATTTTCTCTGACATATTGGCAATTTTGCTGCATCATGTATGCTTTGATTATGCTGTTTCATTTCAATTCATGACATGTTAATTGGAGAATGAAATTGAATGAGACATGTCAAATCAATGTAATATTTATGTTATTATTTTGTATTACATATTCATGTGTCCCTGATCCATTGTCCCTGCTTTTCTATTAGTTGCAAGGATGATTGCTTTGCATAATTATAGCGAGGACAGCAGCACCAAGGCGCCTAGATAAATGTTTGTAGTAGTAGTAGTAAGCATTGTAATATTTTTGTCATTATCAATGTTGCTAGTGAGGATAAAATTTAGCATTTTGTATTCCTACTGATGGAGATCCACAATTTATGTTAAAGAGAAGGTTGAGTTCAGGGAAAGGTGAATTATAATTTGTGAGCTTTCTCATTCTTTTAATTTTAGTATGGAAGAACATCATAGCTGAAAATGTCCCCTGAAAAGAATTGCTCTTCAAATGCTCTCATATTCGAAATATGACAAAATGTATCGAAATATATCGAAATATATCTGAAGTGTTCAGGTAGAACATTCACACCACATGTATGTACAGTCCCATATACCCATTTCTGTATGCAGTGCATGTGCTTTTCAGCGAGATTGGGTAAATTTCTTATCATTCTGATGATTCCAAAGTATACACCAATTCTTATGAAGAAATGATCAACCATTCCCAATTGATTTGCGACAGTTTCTTTCACAATGTGATTGCATGAATAGAACTCAACTTTATCGAATATTGAGGGGATATTTCCAAAGTGTAAAATGTGAAATTGCCGTCATCTTACAATGCATATTAGCAAATGCTACCCATTTTAAAAAAAATGATTATCAGTCCATCAAATACTACTTCCTACACAATCCTCTCTGAAAGATTAAAAATATTGAAACCAGAATCAAAAAGGTAAAATGTCCTTGTTGCATATTATTCCACAGCATCAATGAAAGATTTGTATTGTACTTCTATCTACAAGTATTGTGAGAGTGAAAAATAATTGCCTCCTTGTCATAAGTGCAAGAGAAATATGATGGCTTGCCTTAGGACAAAAAGGAAAAAGGCAAAGAATTATCTTCTGTCTTGCCATTCATGAGATTCTGTTATGAATTATCCGTAAGCATGGTTTAAGAGGACTTTGGTTACTATAAAGAAATGGACATTGTGATGTGATGATGGAAATTAAGATGTGTTTACATTCTGAATATAACTGATATACAAACAATGTGTCACCATTTTCTTTACATGTGCACTAGTTGTATTTACTGTTGCATATATGCAGTTAGTATTTTGAAATTGTAGTTAGTATTAAATACACACTGATCTACCTCTATCTTTTGAGTTCATTGAAAGAAATTAGTATGATCATTATTCAAATTTTTTTCTTCCAGATTTATCACCATCAGGCAAATCTCGAGCAGGGGTGGGGCGTGGCGTGAGGACAAAGCAAGCCGCTGGGGTGGTGAAGAAGACCAGTCAGAGAACTGGGAGACCAAGGAAAGGGATAGCTGCTGCAGCCATGGCTGGAGCTAGAGCAGGGGCTGTAGCTGGGACGGCTGCTGCTTATGCTGCCTATGGCTTCAGTCTTGTGGGTAAGGAAAAAGCTTTCTTGACCCCTTCTGTCATCTAGTCAATGTTGCATCTAGTGAAATATTGCATGGTATTACTTGGAGTTACAAATCGTGATTCAAATACCATTTGAATGAATCTGTTTCATTTTGCTTTTATTTCCTTGTTATTGGTTCCTTTAATATTTAGCAGTGCAGACTTTAATAATGTTTGCTTGAAAAGGGATTCCATTGTAAATAGATAATCCTTTCAAAAGTGACTGGTATCTGGCCTTAATTTTTTTAAAATTATTACGAACAATGTTGAGTTACAAAAAGATGAGAGAATTTCATGAGTGATTTAATCATTGAAAGATGTGTGATGAAAATGGATTTGTGAAAGTATGATAGTTGAAAAACGAATGATGAATGATGTACAGAATTGGAATGGGGAAATAATGAGTTTGTAGAAAAGTGCATGAGAGTAATAATGTTTTGATCTTTAGGAGAGAGCATTAACTTTGTTTGAGAATATTGTTGTGAGAGCATAATCCAATTTGAGAAGATGCATTGTATATGAAAAATATACATTTATCCTTTTCCTTCAAATGAATATAAATTGAAAAATCTTCAGATCAGTTTCATATATCAGTAGAAAATCATGCCATGTATTCATTTGGTAATGTAAACAAATTCCTTCATGTATAGGCATCAGTCTTTTCTTTATGTATCTTCGTTAGTTATGTGAACACACCTAGTCCAAATAGCCGCATAGGTGAGGTAATAAGGTGAGTAAATGGCTGATTGGAGGAGCGTTGGCTCAGGTAGTATTCTGTTGACATTTACAATCAAGCCTGACCTAGCGCTCCCATCTCCTGTTGACTGCCCTCCGGCCACAGTTCTCCTTTCACAATCCTCAAATTGACACTCCAGCATCAAGAGAGGTTTCACACCAAGAAAATTAATAGAAAATCATTTACACTTGCCAAACAAAAAGAGGGAATATTTGTAGCTATAACTGCAAATATCAAATGTTCTGTTATTAGATGGTCATTGCGAAAATGTGTTCTAGTGTTTGAGCTAATCTTTAATCCAATAAAACCTCTTTTGCACATAACGTATGGAATTCAGTCATATTATTGTTTATAGATTTAGAAACAAAGTACTCTCAAATCCGATATTAAAGAATTGTGAACATTGAAGAGAATATGACTACATCTTTTTCCCCATTTGAGGAATATCACAGCAAGTCAGAACTCCTAAAAACATGTGACTAGAAAATACAGGAGATCTGAATGAAATAAAGCCTTTGTAGAATTTGTAGAAATTAAACTCCGTGTGGATTTTAGTAACCTACTGATCTTCAGAACTTCTCAATCATTACCAAGTGTTAATATTATAAATGAATCTTTTTGTCCGTTGAGTATATTCATTCACTACGGCATATACCTCCTCATCCACTTTGATAATGGTCCCTGGATTTTTGTCTCCTGGCAGTAATAAAAATATATTAGAGGGTGCTGGAAGAATCCCGCGGAAATGCATCTGTAAAATTGATCTTCAAAGTGCAAATTACTCATTACGCAAGATGTGTTGTCCAGTACAGAGCAATGAGATCAATCAAATGCTTGTCAGTGACCATGTCATATTAGGCAGTTTGGGTCATGGTTAAATGTTACATAATATCTGAACAACAGGGTCTAATTCATTTTCAAAGGAACCCTGAAGCAATTGAAAGCTCACTTAATTTCCTATTGATATGACAACAGAAGGTTTATGGCAGTGTACAAGGCACATGAAGTAGAATCATTTCAAACTTATTAGTTGCAAAATTGCAAGTGCATTTGCCTGGATGCATAATGAGCAGTAAAATTTTTTTTAACACTTTCTCATACTCTCTCTTTCTCCTGCACTCTTATTGAGACAAAACATAAATGGATATGGACTATTTGAGTCTTTTATCCAGTTATCACTTCACAATGTAAATGCTAGTGTAGAAGATTATGTAGAAGTTGTGAATGTGAACCAAATTTAAGATTCCATCTTTATCCAGGTTTGAATAAACTCTGTGTCTAAAATACACCATTGTTTAGAATGTTAGTATGTTATCATATTAGAATTGGACTCATAATTGAGATTAAACATAGTTTTCTCAAGACACGGTCTGGCCTATAAGCTAACCAAAGTTTTTTCAGAACTAGTACCATTTGACAAAGCTGGACAACAAATTGTGAAAGGAGTATATAGATGGTCGTCGTTATCGTCCCAGTTTGCTTATATTTTGCTATTTTGTGTTATATGTAGTAGATTTGTACTAAATGCCTATCAAGGTTTAACGAACCTCAGCAGAAACATAACAATGTTTGGAAGCCATTTTAAATTCAGGTTGTTTTTTGTGCCTAAATCTGTCACCTTCCTCCCTTCTCCAAATTGTGTTGTGGCACCTTTCGTTACCAGCCTGGGGTGGCGTGTGTTTCAGCTGAGCAGGCCAGTAACACACGTCAAGAACTTGCTGATGTATGTTCATTAATTATGAACAGGGTCTAAGTGAAATGTTAATGAGTTATGCATTATTCATAAAGCTTGTCTAATGGTAGATGATAAATGGCTATTTGCCAAAAAGCTTCTTGTGCCTGTTCGGGCCAGGTTCAGACGTAAAGCTCTCAATAAGGGTTGCAACTGGAGCTTGCCACAAGAAACAAAATCAATAACTTATTGCAGAAGAAGGCTTAGGTGTTGTACCAGTTGATATAGGAAGCACAGGTTATTTTCTTTCATCACTTTATAAATCAACTGTCCTTTTTCGTTAGGCTCTTAGAAATAGTGTATGCTACTGTTAACCTCGTGGAAAGTTTTGGAACAATTTGATGTCATGAATGGATATAATTTTAAGAACTTCATTTAGAATGCTAGTCAGTAGGACATTTAATATTCAATGCATATAAATTTTAATGATACAAAAGCAAGTCATGACTTCTCAGTTTAGAGACTAGTCAGAACAGTTTAAGTTGACAGAACAGTTAACAGTTTAAGCGTAAGAACAAGATAATTTGAAGTGAAAGAGAGTAGCTAACCATTATTTTAGACTGTGTTTGTATACCGAGTGTGTGACGAACATTCATTTTAAAGGGATACTCAACCGCATATTGTGGACGTTTTAATGCCGCGAGAGGGCACCGTGATCGTTACCTGATCATGCCGTTGCCCCTCGGGGCGCAAACCTCGAATAGACTGGTCGCCGCACAAACATGTACCATCCACCTGAGCTCGAGCTCTCGTGCGAGATTCGGTCGGCTTCGTGCAGTCGAAATGTAATCCCACTTAGTCCAACGGACGCGTTCGACGCACAAACTTTGTGTACGAGTGAATGGGGCTTACGCAATCCTGACTTTCCCCACGGCCGCCCGGTGGCGTATCCCTCTAAGAGAAGAAAGTAATAGAAATGTTGGTGGAGAGAACTGATTGGAATGCTTGCTCTTTAGATGTCAACAAAGGTAAAGGAAAATATCCACATGTATGATAAAGGAAAATATCCACATGTATGATAAAGGAAAATATCCACATGATTCTGCTAGATCAGAAAGAGATCAAAAATAATGTTTTCACTTCAAAGAAGTTTTACAGTGTGAACATGCCATAATTCTAAAGATGCCTCTGACTGGCTTACTCCCTTTCTCTCTAGGGACCCTGGTAATGGGGCTCTGATAATTATCTTGTTTAGAGAGAGTCTATAAATTTGCATGTGAATATGAGAATACCAGAATTAAACACACAGAACTAGAGTGTGGTAACAATTTTGATTTGTCTGTATAATTGTTTGTATGTAAGGGGTTTCTTACTCTTCAATCAGAAGCATGGTCAGAATATTTTGTTTTCCTTTTCTTCTTCTCCTATTCATGAAATTCAAGTACTCTACATCAAGCTGTGTCAGCTGAAGTAAAACCCTACAGGAAGAGCATTTTACTCAAATTCAGATAATGTAATACTACTAATCTCATACAAAGAAAGATGAAAGGAAGTTTCTTTATATAGTTTGAAGTAATATATTGACATTACAAGGATACATGTACATGTAGTTGATGTTGAGTATATATGACCATTCAGATGCACAAAAGGATTAGATTAGCCTTATTTTGTTTGATAAAGATGCAAACAAAGATTTGTATAGATTGCCAGAAATTCTCCCTACTTCTGGTGTTCAATTTCCAGCCTTGTATTATTCATGGAGAGAGATGATTGCTTCTTTTTATACTATTATGTGTGTCATTTATTATTAAAGGGACCCTCATTCTTGTCTTCTTTCTCTTTTATCCCGACTCTCTCATCTTCCTCTTAAAATTTCACCTTTATCTATCTACACGTACCTCTCAAGATTTTTTCTTCCACATATTATAACAGCAAAGCAGAGGAGTTTTGATTCAGATGATAAACCATATTTTTTTTAGCTGTGAATATATTCTAGAGTATAACCAGTATGAATTAGTGAGGAGGTATCATAGATCAAAAGCCAATCATCTCATTTCCGAGCATGCCGTAAGGGTAATACAAGGCACATAGAGAGACCTCTGCTATTAGACCTGGAATGTGAGTCGAGATTCATAACAAACTGTCAGTCGGTTATTCGTGGTATCCTGCCAATGATATCTACATCTGTCAACATTTAGAAAACCTAAATTTGCATCATCTGATCTCTGACTGTGATTCTATATCCCCTGCTTCAATGTTGTCATCCAATTTGCATGGTGTTGGCTCGCTGACTATGTTCTAGTTGTGGGGCATTCAAGATTCAAAGACCGACTGACTATTCAGTGATTAAGCTTATTTCATGTTGTCATCATTTGTTGAACACTTAAACCTCTGTCATGAGACAAGCTAATATCCTGCCTATCAATTGGAAATACATGTGTCAATCATCGGTATAACAACCTTGAAATAGAGCTGGAAATGTCTTAAACAGATGGTCACTTTTCCATGTGATTGTACATGAACTTGATCTATTATCACTCAAGCAAGGAGAATTAGAAATAGGAGAATATATTCCAATCTGATAACGTGTCTGGTACTGCATATTAAGTAGAGTAAAATTATCTTTGTTCGCAGGAGTTCTTATAAGACTTTCAATTGAAAGAAATAAGATTTACTTCTAGGCAGTTTTGCTTGTTGTATAGTCCAAAATTAAAATTAGATTCAAAGTGCATAAAATATGAAATCTTAATACCATTTCATGTACATACACAATAATCCCACATTCACTCCTTCTCTTCATTCCTGTCTCATGAGGATCAAAAGCTTAAAATCTCTACATTCTTACAATTCTAAAAAAAAATTTAGGCTAATTGATCATTCTGAAATGTTTCAATATATATGTGATTTGTTGTATTTCTTACATTTGTAATTAGATTTCATAAAACATCTTATACTCTTTTGAGCTATATGTCAGCTGCCAAAGATGGTGCTCGAGGCATGATTTTTTAAAAATTTAATCTGTTTATCTGTCATTTTCTCTTAGAGGTGGAGGCATGTAGTCATTGATATTATCCCCGTTCATTAATTTTGTTTGTTTTAAAAAGCTTTCTGCTCATTATAGATTACTGAGTAGGTTCATACACATTTTAACTAGGTTTGTTTTGGAAAAGGGCATGGAAATATGTCTGCCCCCTAGTTTTTAAGATCACATCGGGTTCAAGTATTATTAAGCAATCAAGGCCTTTACCACAAACATGTGAGGCATCATCATTGATTTCACATTTTGGGAAGCGTCCTGGCAGCAAAGATTATTTAGCCACCCCCTATCTGCTTGCCAAAAACATTGAATGGGAGAGAGAGAGAGAGAGAGCCAGACTGAGAGGGGTGGGTAGGGGTGTCAACAACAAACTGCCCTGATCAAGAATTCAGTATGCTTTGTATAGTATTTGCTCTACTTCTAGCCTCTGTGAGTAATCACATATGTTTCTGGAATACAAGTTACTTTCACCTCAGTTCTGCACTGTTGTAGTAGAGTTGATGTGTACTTTAATTTAACATCATCAAACAGATTATAAACCGGAAAACGTTTCTTTCTTTCAGCCACTTTTTTTTTTTGTTGTTGAAATGTGTGAATGCATTTGAAAAGAAAAGTAACTGAGCCAAAAACTACATTCGAGAAATTAAATGATGGGATTCTAATTCAATAAAATCTAACACTCTGCCAAGAATAATGACAAATGTATCAAATGTTTTGGTTTGTTGGAATGTTCTCAGTATTGCCTGTAGTGAGGTCTTGTGAATTATGGAGGTATTCAATCGAGTCATTTCAAGATGATTCAATACATTTAGTTTACATCATTGTAAGCATGTGTATTATTCAATTTCTAGTCCTGAGCTAATATTTTGATATGTTGCTGGCAGTTTTCACTGCAGCCATGATATTGATATATTTCACTGAGAATAAGAGACAAAATATTTTTAAAAGATAATAATTAAAGGTTCCTGTCAGTGCCTGTATGCATATAAAATATAATTTGTGTCAAAACAAGTGATATGCCTAGTAACTGCACAATGTAGCCCTAACAACACAAGACATTTTTTAATGTTTCAATTTCAATTAGTTACATTTTCCATTTGATGTGATGTCAGTTTTGAGTTTGACATGTACTGTATATATGTCAAATATTTCGCGAATCGTGAGTGGGTCTCGAATTTTAGAACACGGTAAAACATTGCCAACATACATGTAAATAGTCAGTTGAATTTGGTGTCTCCTTGTCAGAAATTCACCACTTATCTTTGTGAAAGTACATCATCATTTGAGAATTTACTGATTACGAATTCAACCCCTCGTGAAAGAGTCTGGCTAGTCCCATTCATGGAAATTTATGGCAGCAAAATATATGGCATATATTATTATTATTACTATACGTCAGAGCTATCTGACATGAACAGAATTCAAGTGAAAACTTTAAATATTTAAAGTTACTGGAATTTAAGTAGATGTTCTTCTTTTCTACATTTACTTAGAAAACATTAAGCCTCATTGGCGTAGCATTTAACTAAGCTGATTCTATATGTTTGTGCTTCATTACATTCTGAATATTTGTGAAATGGAAATCTTCATACTAAAGCAATTAGCAATTATTTCATCCTTTTTCATTATTTGATTTATCCTCTTTCAATATTGACGGCAGATGATGGGGGTTGTGATATCGTCAGATTTCATACCAGCATACTTAAATTTTATTTTATGATTAATGTCCAGCTTGCATTTTGTTTTTTTAATTGATGGGAAAATGTTATTAACTTAGTGTGTAATACCTTTTTGATGTAAAAATGCTATTGAAATATGCATCAGTTGATGGCACAAAAGTACTGAACTTATTTCAGGAATGAATAATACAATAACGTTGAAGTTGCTTGGATTTCATGCAGTTGTCAAGAAATCCCATTTTAATATGAGATGTGATTTTTCTTTTAATCCATGAGATACTTCCTCCTGATTGAAGGAAAGCTATTATATCAGCTCAACAGCTTCACAGTTAGTCATTAGTTCATTCATTCACCAAGCCTACATCATAGAGTTAGGCAATTTCAACTCCATTTCATGTATGTCCAGAGACTCCGTTCATTCAGTGATCACTGTCCAGTAAGTTGTATGGATGCTTGAGACGTATTCATGGCCACACTTCACAAAATCGGTTTTCTCTACGTCTTTTTTTCTTCCTTTCACTAATCCCCTAAGCACTCTCGAAACCCTTTATCCAAATCGTTTGTATGCATTTCATTCACCTGGGCTCTGCTTCATAAAAATTTTCATCAATGACAAGTTGCATTAACTGTTATAAGCTACTGAAATCCTTGTATCTGATTGGCTGAGAGTATATTTGTTAGTAAAGATCACTGACAAGACACTTGATGAAACGCCCCCCCCCCCCTCCGTTTCCTTCTCTTCTATCTTATTCTCAAATAGAAAGTGAAAGGATGAAAGAGAGTTTTGATGGTGATGCTAGTGATTAGTCAGGTAGCATTATTAATAGTGATGGAGGTCTACCCATGGGAATCGACAAGGCTGATCCTATTGTTAAATCGTCATTATTTCTATGTAAAGGTATTTCTTAACATGATGCCTAAGTGGGCTCTAGTGCAGAATTTTCCCATCGTTGGGATAATACGTCAGCGTTTCATAGTTGAAACCCTTCTTAAGAAAACATGTTGAAATTTGTTATGGTATCCTTTGCTGGAAATAATCCGGTAATTAATAAAGATGTCATTGCATTTAGTAAAGTTTGAATAACATTCTGCATTTCCTTTCTTACAGAAATGAAATTAAGTATGATGAATTGGTCTTCTTCTATTTGTTTTCTGGTTTTGGTTTTGATAGGTCGGCTCCCTAAAGAATTTGTTAATTTTCCCACGTCCTGAACTCTGAGAAGGTCCCCGGTAATGCATGAGACATTGTGCTCTTTATGAGTATCACAATTAGAAATCATAGTGCGTGAAAAGATTGAGACTGCTCAATGGTTCTATAATTGGAGTTTAATGGACATTTTTCATTGATACCTATGAGAGTAGAAAGAAAGATCCCCTAGGTAGCATATTGGGTGTATTTGATCAGATCATTGAGGGGTAAAAACAGTATTGTAGTTCATGGTCTGTGCTTGTGTATATCTAGTCTACAGTTACTATGGGATTTGAGATGCTTACAGTCAAACCGAATCTTTATAGTCTGGTGCATGACAGGCTTCACGAATTGAAAATCTTTACCAAAAAAAAAATATGTACACCTGTATGATCATCATCAATATCTATTTTATCTCAAGCTTTCATTAATTTGAAATTTTATCTAAATTCAAGCTCTCTCCAATATTTTGTGAAGAATCTAAAACATAATTTCCCTTGTTAAAGTGTGGATGATGAAAGGCCCTGTTCAGGCGCTCTTTTAAAGCGTACTTTACTGTGCCAAAATTGTACCGTACCGTGCCAGAGGAGCTACCTAACTCCTAAAGCGAACCGTATCCGTACCGTGCCGTTCCAAAAATGTGCCATGGCGGACCACCAATCGAGGTGGTCCAGAGCGTGCCAAAGCAAACCGTACCGTACCGGAAGTGGAAATTCAACGTGCGCATGTTATTTATTCATGTACAGCATGAGTTTATTGGCAGTAGGGTACCGAAGTTTTACGTCATACCGGCCAAGTTGTCAAGGTTGCTGGTTCCAAACAATTTTGTGCTGAACAATGGCGTGGTGATCACACCAGCTCTAAACAGTGAATTTGCCCTGCTCCAGCCCATTGCTTGAATGATTTCGCGGTGAACCTCATGCGCGGGTTTTGTTGTTTGGAACCAGTAACCTGGACGACGGGCGAATATGACGTCAGCACTTCGGTACTCTATACAGTATAGTGCAGTGATCGAAAGCTCGATTGAGCGTGATGATATCAGCCGAGTCCAGGGCGCGATAGTTGTGTTGAATAGCACACCAAATTCATCACGCTTGACCCCGGTTGCTACTCAATGTACGAATACGTACTTCCAAGGTACGCTTCCCAATAAGCGCCTGAACACTCGCTAACCATTCTGACACGGTACACTTTGGCGAGGCACGGGTCGGCATGGTTCGCTTCTAAAAAGCGCCTTTAGATTTCCTATTTCCTTGTAGCCTTTTTTGGACAATTCTTCTCAGGGTCACGATTATGACAACATCAGGTAGAGTTCATGTGAAAGACTGCAGTGTTAGATTTACTTTCTCACTCCACTCTTTTCAGGGTAACTTTGAGAGACTTTCCACTGATCATCCTTGAGTTTGGGGGCATGTAATTTACCAGCCATTCCTTCATTGTTAAGCTGTAGAGGAGGGGATATGAACCATTTTCACTGGCATGTCCTCTGGATGATCTCCAGAAGTCTTCCTTTGTTCAGGTGCAGCAAAAAGAGGCTTTTAGATTGATGCATGATACCATTTGTGGTTAGTTTGATAGCAGAGAAGTGTTGTAGTATGGTGATTATAATAATTGTAATAACATTATCATGGTACCTCTTTTTCTACCACATTTACTTATTTGAATAAATTGTGTGTTACATGTCACATGGGAAGTCACCCTGATCTAATTAGTTCCTTTCATAATTTTTCAAACCTTCCACACCATGTGACATTTATTTATATATTTCATTCAATAGAAATAATACAAAAGGCATGTTTTACCCCAAACAGAGTTTTCTTTTGTCACGGAGAGCGGATAATGTGACTATTTTCCTACAAAGCATGGGAATTTCTCTGGATTCTATTTGACTTTGGGAACCACAGGGTCTAATCTGACGACTCAAAAGCATTTGGTAACTAAGGTAAACTTTGGATCATGTCTCCGTCAAGTGTCATGCCCCATTGACTGAGGCCACAGTTCTTCTTGAGAGATATTTAAGTTGGAAATAGGTTTTATTCTCTGGTCCATTAGATTTTGCTAATTGGTTCCTTCACTTCACAATGAAATTTTTTTTTTTTTGGTTAAATCTATTTTAATAGTCCTGTCATTATACCTGACTTTATTCTACCACATCATGAGAAAGATCTGTCAAAGTAATTGGTTAAAAATGGTCTCGGAAATAATGAGAATTACACCAATTCTCATTTTTGTTGTATATTTACTTTTCTTTGACATTCCTGACTGATGTCATATTTCAGCCTATCAGCAATTTGGTTTCACTGATATTTATACCACCAGTCCATTCTTTTCCATATTCTTCACCCTGTTTGTTATAAGAATTGTGTATTAAATATAGATTATTCCTTTAAGATCAACTCCAAATAAGTTCTATCATGTGTAACATTTGTTTTATCATCAACCATTCCCCTCTTTTCCAATCAGATAAAATCCGCTTTTTTTTCTCTCTAAAAAAAAAATCTTGACAATGACTCATTCAGAGCTGGAAGCTAGCAAATAAAAACTGAAACCCCCCAAGTCGCATGCCTCTCAAACAGGACAAACTCTAAAATGCCTCTGACAATAATCCGCTCCTACTACAAAACACTATTACCAGTTATTTGGGGGTACAGTGCATGGGCGCCGCCTTCATGAGGCTTCCTATCTCCCCAGTATAGGTTTCTCTTATTGTATACGTTTTAATGAATCTACTAACATCTGTCTCGTTTGAATACCTGTGAATGTATTGATTTATTTGTGCTGGCAGAATCTAATTGTGGTGATGTTTGATGGTTTGGTACAGATTCCTGTGCAGTAGCATATGTGCTGCACTGCTTTAGATTGATGTGTTTACAGCAGTATACTATGGGAATTTACATGCATGTACATATGGGGATATCATTCATTACTGAAAAATCCATAGATTCAACCTGCTTTATAATGATGATTTTCTTAGACCTTTATAATAGGCCATTTTCGTAAGGTATTCAAATTTATACACATTTGCCTAGTGACAGATTATTATATTCACCTGAAAAAACCTATTCTTTTTTCAATAGAATGTAAATTTCATGTATTAGACGTTGTTAGGTTGGACAAACAGTTTGGCTTGCCCAACCTAACAACACGTAATGTATGCAATCTGCATTCTGACTATTGAAATACAATGACTTGTAACAGGTGGATGTAATAGTTTGTCACTAGGAGTTTGACAAAGAGGTAAGCATTAAATTTGAATGCATTACGAAAATGGCCTATTACAAACAATAGAAAATTGATCCCTTTGTTTTGTAAAGCTTCTAGAATTACTTATCACTACATAGGTCAGCCTATACAGCTGGGAGAGTCAAATGAATTAAGTAAACTCTTGTAACTCACATTTATTTGGAACTTAAAAAACAAAGCTTCTTCCAGATTTCATAATTACAAACGTAAAAGAGATGATAGAAAATAAAGGTTAAAAATATCCTTCTTAAATATATCAGAAAATGCATGTATACTTTGCATGCTTCCACATTTCTTTCCCTCTTCTTTTTCTTTATTCTCTCAGGCAACTTGTTTATAGTTGCTGGTTTATTGTTTATTCCTTTATTTTACACATCAGTATAGAAAGTATGACATTTTACAGAAGCTTAGCACATCTAAATTAGACCAACATGTTCAACCTAATTATTGTACTTTAAAAATACAAAGGTTTGTGTGAAAGTGTTTAGATATAAATGGCTTGCTTGATAATTTCTCTGGCTTCGTAATTGCAGGACTCCAAAATGCAAATAATTCCAAATGAAGGTGACAAGTCTTTGAGAACTTCTTTCTTTGGCTTGATCAAAGTATTTTTATGGTATTGCAACTGTGACGTAAAATTCCCTGAAATTTCTCAAGACTCCATAATCTGATGATACAAAGAAGAAGTCAAAATGGAAGTGAGAAGAAGGGTTCAATTAAAGACGACCGGGATGCGTGGAAAAGTTCTTGGTTGAATGAGCTTGTGAGATGGGTAGAGGGTAGTTTTAAGAAGTAACCACTACAGCTGAATGGACTGAATGGTGAGAGATAGGGGACTGTATGTAAAATGGATACAGATGAGCCGAGAGGCGTAGTAGGTCTATTCCTCCGACAGAGATACTTACTATATTCCAGAATGAGGAAACAATTAACCCCCCTCCCATGAGATGTGAAAGGAGGGGGGCTTTGAAATCTAGTCCGCTATTAAAGTGACGATACTGACCATACTCAAATTGAGGGCTTCACTCAGCATGAAAGAGTTCTCTTTTTTAAATTTGTGTATACTGTCCCTTTCTCCACAATATATCTCTCCTAATCTTATGACCACCCCTCCACCTTCTTTTTTAAAACCCATCTCATGATCCCTCTTCACCCATCCCCTTAGAATGCCTCTCAAATGATTTGAGGCAGTCTCCTGCTACGTAGAAGCCTTGACTTGCTTAGAAAATCACCCAGGATACAGTTTCAATGCAGATTTGTAAGCCATACCCAGATATATGAACCTCTCTTCTCTTTCTTTTCTCTACTGGAATATCCTCTGTCATTCGGAGGATAAGACACCACAAGACCTCTTCTGTTTTTCAGTCCTGTTCTACATCCTATGCAGAATGTCAGTGGTCTCAAAGTGAGAGGGAAGAATGATTCTTAGCCTGACCCAGCATATCAAGCTCTTCAGGGGAGAATTATTCATGGTTTTGTTTGTATCTCTCCTGTGAGATACATGTTGGTATATATTATCTGTGAGAAAATACCTCCAATCCTGAAAAAGAAGAGGTGCTCACACAACCTGCTGAACAGTGATACAGCAGGTAAACACAAGCAATTGTAGAGCTAGGCAGAATAGATAGCTGGGATTAAATACAATCCATTGTCTTATATATGCATGACAGACAGCACTTCAATGTCTTTTCAGTCTTGTGTTACAAAGATAGTCATGATAGGCACATGCTGCAGAAAAAGGTCGCATCCACTTGGACAGGGGAGGCACGTTTGTCCCATGGTCTAGTGCCTCTTCTCTTCTATTTAATGACCCGAGTCAGGGGGGCTACTACTACTGGGGGTTATTTGAAGGGGGGCCATAGCCTCTTGTGCTCTGCCAGTCAGGAGGATCTCAAACAATGGCTGCCTACCAATTCTGCCAACAATGACAAGATCGGTGGCTCTATTGTTTGGCTCAAGTATGAGAACGCAGGAGAGAGAGGATTCCCACCAAGCTTAGCTGAGGTAGTAATTCACCTGAATATTATAGACAACACCTTTCATTGGGACAGTAAACAAGAGCAGAGATTCACTGCTAGGTGGGTTGGGAGAATAGAATGGAAATCTTTGATTACATAAGGTGTGTGCTTGTTGTGTATGTCTGGCTGGTCAGCTGTGGGTATCATTGGATCTAATCTCACTATCAGCATACCATTTTACATGATCAAATCAAAGTTAATGGTATTCTCTTTTTTTAATCTGGCTCTTAATAAATCACATCAATCTGACACTGATTATGTTGACAATGTAGACACCTAAGTTGTAGCTTTTATGTCTAGGTATCACAAGGACTCTTCTTTTCCTCTGTATTAATCCAATAATCCAATAACATAGACTTTACTCACTTTATATAAGTTTGGAAGAAACTCCAACCTCAATGATAGAGAAATGTGTCAAGATCATGGACATACAATAGAATTGCTGTTGATAAATACATACATTTAGCAACCAAAAAAGGACAACAGACAAACACTTACTAATAGGGAAATGGTTGAGAAGTTGTCCACTTAATTATACTTGATTAAATAAAAAAAATTGTGATTAAGATCACAAAATGAATGACAATGAAGAGGGAAATATCGGACATTGAGTTTCCCACTCAAATGTAGGATTGGTCTTCCATGTTTTTTATGACTGCAGAGTGTGCTCAGAAAGGCAGGTGAAAGTTGAGTTTCTTAGAGTTAGGCACATCCAGTATACTGCCGAGCTGGCTGAGTATGCCTCTGCAACCTCTCTGTGCATGTTGTCTACTGTTGCCTTGGTGAGACCATGCTACACCCCGAAACCCTATGTGCTTTGATCAGAGTTGATCAAGTTAGCCAATATGGTGGACAAATACATTCCTAATTGGCAGTAGATATTCCATGGCAGGAGTTCAATCATAAAGGCGCTGATAGCTAGAGGCTGTGGGGGAAAAAAGTCATTTCTCTTTACTGCAAACTGTAGTGACACTCTGATATTGCTGGTAATTTGTTGCTCTCCCTTGATTAAAACACAATAAAGACAAAAAAGTGTGAAAGAGTCCATATTTTATCACTTTGGATAAAGTTCTTTCCATTTTGTGATGTTTCATACTTCTTTGCGATCTTACATTGAGTGGATAGAGTTATGGGAGAGAGAACAAAAAGGAAGTCGGCAGATTGGAGGGGGGAGGGGGAGGTGGAGAAGTAAGGCAATACAAAAGTGCATCAAGTTATGATTCTTTATTGTGGGGGTTAGAATGGACTTTATTATTCTAAAAAACTTCTTATGATCTACTCATTCTACTGATTGTTCAGCAAAGAGAAATTAGAATTCAAGGAGAAGGCGTTACTGACGGTTGACTTGATTAATGTGTCGGAGTCTAAATGCATGTGGAACTATGAACGGTCCCTGAAGTCAAGATGGCTGATACACAGGGCTTAAGTATTGACCCGAATCAACGAGATGCGCTATTTATAACATGTGATCCATACTTTGGCCAATGCCACGATGTTGACAAGAAAGTGAAGAAGGGGTCAGGCAAAGTTTGCCTTACCGCAGCTTCTGGCGATGCCAAAGATGCTCTTATCGCAAACAGATGCGGTTAATTGTTATCAGTCACTAGAAGAAGGATAACGTTCTCACAGCCATTGAGATGCTGCTGTGATGCCCAGTGAATACCGTAAATTCACAGCACACTCTGTCCTGTATGTGTATGTTTTGCAGTTTTCTGTCAGGAAAAGCATCACCTTGGTTCATAAGATCAATGGCATTGACATGATTCTTAGCAGCATTTGACATTTCCTCATTCTCTGTAGGCCTACTACTCTGTGTGTTCTCATTCTATTGAGTAGAGTTAATCCTTTGAGATGTAATTATATTTATCCCATTTTGCACCATTATTTCTCCTTTTTTATGCCTCTGCCCACCGTAGGTGGTGCCGGAGGCATTATGTTTTCGGGTCATCCGTCCGTCCGTCCGTCCGTCCCCTTTTCGTTCTCGCGATAACTACAAAACCATTTTTTTGATCAGTTTGTAACTTGGCCCATGTATTCATATGGGAGGGACGATGAACTGATCAGATTTTGGGGTCTCAAGGTCAAAGGTCAAAGGTCACAGAGGTCATTATGTAATGAAAATGGTTCGTTCTCACATTAACTTAAGAACTGTTTGACGGATCAGCTTCTAACTTGGCCCATGTATGCATACGTGAGGGACGATGAACTGATTAGATTTTACGGTCTCAAGGTCAAAGTTCAAAGGTCATAGAGGTCATTATATACATAAAAATGGTTCGTTCTTGTGATAACTTGGGATCAGCTTCTTACTGGGCCCATGTATTCATATGGGAGGGACGATGAACTGATTAGATTTTAGGGTCTCAAGGTCAAAGGTCAGAGGCGTCATTATGTACATAAAAATGGTTCGTTCTCGCAATAACTTCAGAACGGTTTGACAGATCAACCTCTAACTTGGCGCATGTATGCATATGTGAGGGAGGATGAACTGATTAGATTTTAGGGTCTCGAGGTCAAAGTTCAAAGGTCATAGGTCATTATATACATAAAAATGGTTTGTGATGTATGGAGTCTAGGCCTACCTATTTTAGAAATTTCAAGGGGACAGTGGTCTATTTGCTATGAAATATCTATTTCCTTGGTGTATTTGATGATTGTAAGTCATCAATGGTAAGTTTTTTATTTGAAAATGAAATGAAATAAATTTTCTGTCTCCTGTGCTTTTTAAGTGAAAAGATTTGTAATTTTGTTGGACCAATCCTTTTTAGAGTGTACATGTATGCTATACATTTCCAATCTGGTGATGGCGGAGGCATAAATTCTGACCGCACACGGTCGAAGATTCATCTAGTTTTAATCATTAATCCATTTAATTTGCCAACACTTTTCCTCTTCCTCATTCCTTCTGGGATTATACATTTTTCATAATCTTAACCCGTTGAAGGTGGCCTTATTGATATTTTACATTCATTCCAATAAGTTTGACACAGGGTCAGTATTTAATGGGTTAGGTGGAGAATCAATGGCTTCAAAAGGCTCCCTCCTTTTCCAGGTTTGTAAGATTTTTGAAAGCTTCCTGCACTCTTCTTTGAAGTCAAACACCTTGGTGAAGATTTTGACATGAAATGAAAAGCTCTGGTGTATTGTGGTATAGGTAAAGTGGATGTTTGTTTTGTGTTTGCTTAATGATACTTGATCAAAGAAGAAGACATTGAGGACATATAGGGGTACAGGGTCTTTCAACTTTCTATGGGGATATCCTGTGGTGTGGGCTTCATGCATGAAGAGAATAGAATTGCTATACATTGGAGTTTGCATGGTTTGATGTCATACACACCCTGCATTGCTGCATTGAATTAGTCAATCAATCATTCGTGCGGCATCAAATTATGTTGCTATGACGACTAAATCACCAGTAAAGAGAATCAAGAAAGGCTGATGTTTACAAACATGTGCACAGCAAATGTGGTTCTGAAGAAATACTCTGTGAAAAGGGAATGAAAAAAAAAATCAACCCCCCCTTTATCGAAAGCAAATCACCTAGTGCTTCGTCATGTCGGGTTTCTTTAGAAAAAGATGGTGACTTGGTTAATGGGACTGGGAACGACACATCATAGCCTTTCCCACGTGCCCTTCATCTCAATGCGTGACGGAGCGTGTCTCTGTATGGTACAGGTACCTGCATATCAAATACAGAACTGAATATACAACTGTTGTGTGTGAGTGTGTGTCATATGTATATATACAAATGTATTTCGTCTGTTTCAGAGATAGTGTGTATGTGTGTTTTTGTTGCGTAGTTGTCAATAGAATGATTTGTTTAATTTCACCTTTGGGCTATAGACTTAGGATAGTATTAACACTTGACATCAGGATGTACTCATTTCCTTTTAAAACATAAAGCATTTTATTTTCATTTCTGTTTTGTAAGTAAAAGTAAAGGAGAAGATCTTAAACTTGATTGTTGGAATTCACAGGAATACCCTAATTTTTTTAATGATATTATTTAAATTTTGTATTGAAAGAACAAGATAAATGTAAAATCACAAAAACAGCAAAAGTGGAAGAGTACTTGTTTATCTAAGAAAGTGGGTTCATTGCCCCAAGCGAGATGAGATTACGTCAGGATATCTAGCTCACTGTGAGGCTTTTACACGGCATTTCCCATAGAGACTACATCAATGTAGCAGAGAAACAATTTAAAATTTAATCGTATACATTGCTGCAATATAATCCATTATATTTAAGTATTCATTTTGTTTATTAAATAATTCATTCTTTGTCTGTACTAGCTAGCAGAGTATTGGTACATTATTGATTAAAACCTGACTCAAAGATTTCAGCATTGAAAGATATTACATTTATTATTAATTTCTTATGTCTGCACACAGAGAAACACATAAAAAACAACCACATAGCGCGAGGATGATTTCATGAATGTTTTGAATGCTTTTTCTTTGTATGAGTTTGTTTTTTGCAGATCTTTCTTCTGTTATCATGTGAATGAGAATGTAGTTGTATTATAAATTCAAACTTTGATGTCATTTTCTACAATTAATGATAGTGGAAATCTATTAACCAAAAAATTCTGTAAATTTGCAAATGTGGATAATTGAACAATGTTGATCATATTTTCTGAATGTGATATGAACTCTTTTCACATATATTGAGTAGAGTAATGTAATGCCTCTACAATACTATGAAATTAGATTGAAACAAATTTGAAAATGAATTGAGATTCTTTGTTATATTAGCCACCATTACAAAACCGTAAATGAGAAAAGGAGAATCATTATTTTACTCACTAAAAGTAGTAAGTAGTTTCCAAATAAGCAAAAAATAGAGTATCTTATCAATATTTCTGCTACTCCAATCAGAAAATTGCTATCAATTTTATGAAAAAATTCCTTGTTTTGAGGGTTTGGTTAAAAATTGCTAATCATCCCTGTTAGGTACATGCAAATGCAAAAAACTTTGAAACAATTGCTCATTGCTTAAGCAAGGGTTATTGTGATACAGACCGAGATTCAACAAGCCCTGACCTTAATACCCATCTTGGTTAATGTATGGTGTTCACTCTACATATCTTTCTATGTATATCCTCTGTATATAATTAATATGTCCCTTTTTCCTTCCTCTTTTCTTTTTCTTTTTTTTTCTTTTTTTTTTTTGGAATAAGAAATAGAGTGAGGAAGACGGGGAGAAGAGATTTTTTTTTTTTTTTTTTTTTTTGGGGGGGGGGGGGAATTATGAAAGGATAGCTGCAAAGTAATTTACTTCTATTACTGAGAATCTCTCACTTGAATTCTAATGCTCTATCACATTGATTATTTCCAGATTATTCAGAATAGCAGATTCTTTACAGCATACATCCCATAATAATCTTATTCCATAACATTGGGGCCAAAAGTTACAAGGCTAAACATCACACTCGTTACCATATGTGCAGTGTGTGAGCCTATGAGAGAGAGAGAGAGAAAGAAAGGGAGAGAGGGGGAATTTCTGTGAATGTCTTGTGAGTATGTCTGTCTGGTCTCATCATGTCACCCTTGGTGCATCCACTTCATCTCAATGTCACGGAATGTTAATCAGCATCAAGTCTTGACTTCCTGGTCATTGAACCTCCATTGTAGATGCTTTCATCACCCCCCCCCCCCCCCCTCTTCTTTCTCTCAATCTCCATATCTCTGTGTCTCCATCTCTGCAACGCTGTATCTAGTAGCCCCGTGCTCCCTCTGTATCTCTTGCCTCTCTCTCTCTCTCTCTCTCTCTCCCCCTTTCTTCTATCTCTACCCCTTCTGTCTTTTCTCCCCTTAATGCTCAATGTTATGATGTGTTTCTCCTTTATTGCTTATTGTTTCTTTCTCTGCAATCTGCAAAAGAATGTCTTTTGGTCTCTGTACCCGTGGATGTTTGTTCTACAATATCAGTTTTACGTTCACTGTCATAAGAGAGTACACCGGAAGCATCTTATCTTCACTCCATCTCTACATTTCATCCATCGTTTACCCTTCCCTATCCTCTTTTTCAAATAGTTTTCCCTCTGACCGTATTAATCTTTCATTTCTCATTCCTTATCCTTTCCCTTTTCCATCTCTCTGATGTCCCCATCACTGTGTCTTTATCCATCTCTCCTTCCCCTCTATATCTCTCTCTTTCCATCTGGATTCCCCTCTCCTGTCTTCATTTGGGTTTCTGAGATGTCCCAGTGACCCCTCCCTAATCCTCCGCTCCACATAAGTATTTTACCTTTAATCTGTTGGTCATTAGACCATAACATGAGACCAGTTCATGCCCCAGACCTGACTCGGATCTATTCCATTTCCTACCATTTGGTAAGATCATCATCCATAGGGCAGTGTCAACCTTCATAAGAATCAAGTTCAGCATATTTAAAATCATATCTCTCCCTCAAATTCATTCTAAAACTTTTCATTTCAATTTTTTAAATAAAATTGAAGCTATCATTACCACAGCTCCTCAACTATTCATAACCTATGTGGCTTTAAGCAGTAGGATTTTTATTACCTATTATTAATTTTTTTGGGTGAATATTTGAAGAAGAAAAAATTATGCCATTGTAATATATAGATCTTTAAAAATATGATTCTGAAAACAACTGAAGAGTTTTTTTATGTCATGATAGCTCATGATTTTGAAACAAATTTGCAGATGAGTTCTCAGTATTAAAGTTATTGTTTCGCCTTGTAAATCTCTGCCTTCCTACTGCTATCTTTTTCCATTCTGGCAGTATGTCATTTAATTCACTTATCATACACCCTGTCAATATGGTAAGTAGTATTTCAAGGAATACTGCTACCCTTTCATATACAGGATTTTCCTTTTTGCCAAAAAGCTTGGTTTTCTTCCTTAGATGTGAACATATTATAATACGGATTGCACATTCAGAATATATTTGTGTAGAACATATCTACGTATATGAAGAATCTATGTTTTAAAAGGCTGAGAGTGTCTCTACACATAATACTGTTTTCATGTCATCATTAGGGTGATTTATTTAAGGGTTGTGACGATTTCCAGAAAGAATTACTTAGGATGAAGGAGAGTTCAGGTAGCATTAAATGCGTTTATGGCATAGCCATAAAGGCAGTAGATGTAGTTTATAGTTTTACATTGCAAAGGAAAATTATTGCCATATTCAACCTATGGAAGCAGGAGTAGCCAATGTCAGCTCAGCAACTCAACAAAAGTCCTCTTATCTTTTTTCATGTAGTCCCCATTATTTGTTTCCAGTTGTTGGCTTTTGTCGATTGCTTTTACTGAACCAAGAGATGCTACAAGTGCATTAGTTAGTTCATATTTACAAATTATTCAAGAGTTACATTTTCCTAGAAAATATTTTATATGGATGTAGAGTTTCCATTAGTAAAGTAACAGGGGAGAAATGCTGAGAAATACGAAGCCGTCTTTTGCAAGTTGTTTACCTGATAGATGTGGAGTTACTTTGATATCTTCTATCTTCATCTGGGAAAAACATGGCGAGACAAACAACAGATGAACAGATTTTCATTGAATAAACTGGAAGGTTGCATCCACTCCGATACAATTCTAAGATTTCTCATCTCTCATTAACACAATGCCTGAAGTAGTCAAATATCACAAACCTTCCTGTAAATGGAAGTTCTTGTGAAACACATAGCATGTGTGAAGGACGCCATCCATCTGTTCCTTTTACTGAATGAAGCCGAGGCAGGAAAAGGAGCTATTTGAGAAAAAGAAGAAGAGACATTGATTTCCTGGGGACATAACTTAGTTAAACGGGGGATTTTAGGCGGGTGCTGGAGAAGACAAGAGTGTCTTGCTGAGAGCAAGAAGCTGATACACTAGCAAGGTGCATCATAATGGCTCAGGGTAAGGTGTAGAGTTACAGTCGGTCAAAGCAGTTCGTTTGAAATCGGAGGCGCGTCGAGATCGGATTGCTAGAAGATCCTCCAGGTGCCCTGTTATTGGTGGATTAGGAACGGGGGTTTGAAGTAGTGAACAGCAAGGCAAGGCAGAGGAAGGCCAAACTCAGTCTCCTGAGTGATCTCAGCCTCTCACCTTACATAAGGCACAACATGAATTTTTAATGCTCCTCGGAGTGCCAGAGCGAAGTCTGCCTTATTGATACAGAAGTGGAGATGTAGATTAGGGGAATATGTATTGATCATGAGGACACCAATCAACATTTTCTTATTCAAAAGTTTCTTATTCACTCTACACTCTTGTACATGGAAACACAGAACATTTTATCATTTAATGAGATTCAGAGATTGTCTACATGAGCAAATCTATATTAGATTGTAATGTAGGGTTTTGATTGACTGACTAAACATGAAAAGGCAACAAAACAAAAATCATAAAAAGAGACCTCTGAAAGAAACAAAATATACCCATAGCTTAGCCTGCTCTGATACTTTTTTGTGATTGGAATCAATCAATTTTCCTGTAATTTCTTTGAACTTTTATTTCCATCACTAATTAATGAAAGTGTTGCATCTCCTTGGAGATATTACAACCCATTAGTAAAAAAACACTACAATATTGGTAGTTTATTGATTGTGTTTCTATGTTGCCATGTGAACTGCACGACCACTCAGCTTCTAAATCTTGTGTGATAATCTTTCCTGGTGTTTATCAAAGTGTATTGCAAAGATTCTATCTGGCTAGGAAACACCAGAGCTTGATATTCATTTTTTAACTCCTGATGTCATGGAAACTGCTCTTTTTAGTAAGTGTATTATAAAGAGAATTGAATCAAAATATGTTTGTTTACAATCAATCTAATACAAATAAAGCCATTTGTAATGGAATGCACGTTCACTGATTCTGAAGTCTTTTTTTTTTTTTAGTTAATGGAAATCAAAAGAATAGGTATATTGTAATAAAATGAAGTGATTAGTAGAATGCTTTATTTACATTCTATACTTTTTACATTGTTTTTCATACAAAAGTTTGATGAGAAGATGAAATTAACTTCAAAAAAATTGTGTTATATAAACAAAATAGATTGATAGTGCTTTCTACCTCAAATAAAAAAATCCTCTCATGCTTTATGGCAAATTACGCAACGGGAGAAAATGTTGGGTTAGATGAACGAATTAAGCTTCTTTCAGTTTCATTAGTTTTTAATATCTAACCCTGATGCCATTATCTTTCCATCAGTTTGAATTGAAATATTTGTCTATCTTTGCACCCACACAACGGTAGTCAGTCACCCGCCCTGACATTAAGAGTTATTTATTGAAATAAAAGTTGCAGTACTTTTAAACTGTTGGTTTTGGGTTTAGATGGGCATGAGATGAGGACAAAAAAAAAGAGGCTAACACTCTGAAGAGTTCACTCCTACCCATTTTATTTAAACGGTGCGTCACCATGCCAAACGATTACAAGAACTGTGTATTACGCTAATCTGTAGGGCTCTCATTGCCTGGCCATGTAATCCATTTGTTTGCTGTGCTCGTACAGAGTCACTTATATGAAATAATCTTGTTAGGCATTAATTCAGTTTGGTACGAATCCTCGCTATCACAATGCTCAGCTGAGCAGAAAAAATTGGGAGGAACTCTGCAAATGTCATTGCACTTTTTTGCTACGTATATTGTATAAACGCACATCAACGAAGTGAATGTAAGGCATAAAACCAATTTGTGACTGCATTGATGTGGGAGGGAGGGGATTGTTGTTGTCATAGTAACGAGATGAAGCAATGAAAGTACTCTGTGTGGATGTGTGGTTGAGGATTGCTAAGTGTTAATTAGAGATGCATGATGTGTGATGTGAAGTTCAAGGTTTATCATCTTAAGAATTGAAGAGTATATAATTGGTATTATGATACAGATAACGATATGTCCTTGGAAAGACGTCAGACCAGTAGTGACGTGATCATGAGGACGTCAGTCTTATGATGTAAAGTAGTGCTTTTATGAAAGTTGTAGGCCCCCTTTTCGAGGGTTCTCTAATTGGTACTTACACTTTTATTATGTACATTGAAGCGGTTAGGTCACTTTATTTTCTGGTACGTTGGGACTGTGGTAGGAAAAGTACCGCAAGGATGAAACACTTTGAGGACAAATGAATTGATTAAAGTAAACTAAAAAGAATGATTCATCTCGTGATAGCAGATAGAACTGATTTGGATGTGGTACGATTACCACATTGAATTTTATCCAATTGATTAGTTGAATGTAACTCATTAGAATGTTCCAAGAAGCAAGCCTCTATAATTTGTCAACTAAGATGAATCACCTTTGGTAGGATTGAGATATGAATTTAGATGGTAGGCTTGAGTTACTACTGGCTGGAGTGGCACGTGCCGATCGTTGCATCTGCAATCCATTAAGCAGCTAATTTGACAGTAGCGTCGCTGCCTCCTGACCTATCACACCAAACTGCACACTTGACAATGATGATGCCTAGATAGGACTAGATTTGCTTTCAGACTCAAGGATGGTTTTGACCGTGTTCCTTCTATATATAGTTTCATTTGATAAGAGCCTGATTATAATATCCTTGACAGTTTGATGATTTGTTACAGGACCAGGGCTGGTATTCCATTCAAAATATACATTAAGTAAGCATTTTACTTGGCTGCTAAGTAATCTGGCTTACTTTGTATTCAAATGGAATGTAAGTATTTTACTTTAGCAAGCCTACTTTGAGGCAAAATACTGATAATCATTGTGACATCACACAGCCAGTCCAAACTAATGCACAATATAAATGCGTTTCATTACATGCGCGCTTATATAATTTGCTTGTGCGCAGCTTATACTGCTCTGGTACGTATGAAAGCCACATACCTGCCAGTCAAGTAATTGGCTTAAGTCTGCTAGTGAGCTTTCTTAGACTTTCTTAGATTCAGGGTAAAATAACTAGCCATGATATTCAAATGCATACAAAGTTGCTTAAGTATTTTCTTAGCGGAAATCTAAGTAAAATGCTCATATTCCTAACTTCAGTACTGAATTGAATAAGGGCCCAGGGCCCTCTTGCATAAAAAGTTGCGATTAAACGCAACTAAAAAAATTAAACGCAAGTCCAAAATACGCGATCCTGATTGGTTGAAAAATCAAGTTGCATTTAATCGCAACTTTTTATGCAAGAGGGCCCTGGGCCCTTATTCAAGAGAGACCATATCAATTTTACTTTCTTTGGTAATTTTTTATATTTGGACCACTTTAAGGAATCTATTTTGGCTGATACAATTACTGTACTAAAAAGTTTACATTTGCAACTTTCATTGCATGTGATGAACAGCATCAAGTTCCTCTGAGATTTCTCCTTGGAATAACTTACACACACACATGCACATCCCTTCTCCAACACCCACATCCCCCCTCCAACACCCACATACCCACTCAAAAATATTATAATAATTTAAAGATTTGTACCTTGACAGCTGGCAAATCAAGATTTATGAATGCTTTTTCAGAGGTAATACCTCTCCACTTGGTAACATCATATTATATTTTCAAAACCACAAAGCATTTGTCATAAAGCATTTATTTATTTTTAAAAAAGCATTCATCCTTTGTCTCTTTGTAAACTTAATCTAATGATAATATTCTAATCAAAGCATATTCCAGAAGACTTTTGTTAGTGATCATTTTGCACAAAGGACTCCAAGGAAGAGCACTGGTAATTTTGTAGATGTGGTTGAAATAAGCTGTCCACACATAACAATTGTCTCAAATATGACTTTTGATTTGAATTCGTTATGTTGTTGATTATATATAATATTAAAAGAATCGGGCAAATGGCTCTCTGTCACTTTGGGGACAAATGATTTCAGCTTGCTGCTGAAAGATGCTCCTCATACATTACAAGATGCTTAAAAATGCTATATTTTTTATTTGTTTTAAACCTAAAATGGCATATAACATGATTTCCATTTTCACATTCTGGTCTGTGCATCTGTTACGTACGATACTGAACCCATGATTTTGGGGAAAATCCCTTCCCCTTCCCCCTGCTGATTCGTTTTGAAAGTTTGTCTTGTATTGATCACAACAAAAGATCTATGGCAGAATCTAGTGTGGAAACAATTTGTGCTCCTTTTTCTCTCTCTCTCTCTCTCTCTCTCTCTCTCTCTAATACCTCCCATGAAGCTGCTGCTATTATTCATTAACAGTTGAAGCATTACACTTTTGTTTAAGAGGTAAGCTCTGGTATGAAGAGGGGAATTGTAGCTATATACCCACAGGCACTTTGATTCCTGTATATTTCTTGTAAATTGATTTTTAGACTGAATTAACTGAACAACATAAATATACAGAAAAAAGAATTCACCAGAATGCAATATTTACTTTCCTAACTCATTTTGCGGTACTGCATGTTTATATGCAGATAAGAAACTTGTTCCAAGAAATACCCTTCATGCACAATCTTTTGCCATGTTTGATTAAACTAGAAATCCTGGCTCGTTTTTCCCCCGATATAAGAAAGGGCAAGGATACCATTTAAGGATGCATCCACTCGATCATTAGCCGGTTTGCATTATTCGCTATTTGAGCACTTTCCTGGAGAATTTTGTTGGTATCGTCATCCTGTGTGTAACAGACAACTGGTTTATGCCTGCAGGGAGAACCTAAGTCATTCTAGAGGAAATTGGTTTGAGCAATTGAGAAAGATGCAACCAGAGTGGAAGTGATGGCAGTGATCCATTTTCTGAACGAAAGATGCAGAGTGGATACAGTTGCACAGGTTGATAGGAAATTCTTACAGGAGGGAGAGAGGGAGAGAGGGAGAGAGAGAGAGAGAGAGAGAGAGAGAGATGGGGAGTGGGAGTGGGAGAGGGATGTTGGTGCAGATGTTGAATCAAATTTTAGCACTGTGCCATATGTTATGCAAAGAAAGTTAGAAGCACGATATTGTCACTTTTGTGATACTTGAAAAATTTTAATATAATAATATGTTCATCACTTCTTATTTGTCTGCCAATAAATGCTAGATTTGCGGCAGTTAACACACACAAAAAAAATTGTAGTATTGGAAGAAGTATTAGTAACAATTTGGAATTCAGAGATTGACTTTGTAGATCAATATTTTGTAGAATTTGAAGATTCTTTAAGTAATGCTTGATTATGTATGCTGCAGGTATGCTGTGTAGCTAATTCTTCAGAAGATTAGTAGTTAAAGGTAATGTTTAGTTTTGGTAAGCCCTCAAAAACCTTTCTTATGGTTTATTGGATTTTTGTTGATAAATAGCAAGATACTAGCAATACAAAAGATGATGTGAAGATTTCACGTCCTAAAGTGGTATACTAAACAAATGAGAGGCAAAAAATAATTTAGGTGCCGGGTCAGGGATATAAAATCAGAACAACTTGAACAGCGTGCACTGTACACCATACACACGTTCTAATCCTACACACTGTGCAAAGCCTCGAGAATGTTGAGCGGGGAGTAGTCGGGGTGGAAAGGTTCTAACGTAGGGCAGTATATTGCCGTGATCTGGCGTTCCTCCCATATATTTACGGTGAAATTCACCAGAAATAGTTAATGGAATACCAAATGATCTTGTACAAACATCTTTTGATACATGGAAAACAACACAAGAATATGTTTAACGCTTTTCTTTCCAATTTCCTTTTTGCTACCTTATTCAAGTTTTTTTTATGGCTCTTGTATGTTTGATTTTTTTCTTTCTGTTCCTCTAAGGCTCAAATAAGATTGAACTATAAGAGATAAAAACAGTTTATGACATACATTCAAGTATGGAGAGTGTTCACATTTAGGCCTTTCAAGTTTCAAGATACTTCTTTGGTTTTTCCAAAGTCGCTTTTCCTGACTGAAAAGTGATTTTGAGAGATTTCTGAGAGATTCCGAAATGGGTTTCTGCATACTAAGTAGAAAGAAAGGGAGAGAGAGAAAGAGATAAGGATGTTGATGTGCATTGGTAATAAGGGCTGATTGAATGCAAGCAGTCGGTTGAATGATAGCTTGATCCGATTCTCCATGCAAATCAGCATGGCAGGAAGGAGCACACGCGGCCAGGGGGCACGCCACATGCATGCATAATGACAACTAAGAGGGATGGATCGCCATGATCAAGAGGAGGACTACGATGACGATGCCAGTGATGATGATGATGAAAGGTCTGGCTGCGAGCCAAAATACGACAAATGTTCACTACCTGGCCCCTGGATGCCGTTGAGAGACTGGAGAGAAAGAGAGAGGGGTGTAGAGGAAGAGAGGGAAGAAGAGGATGAGAGAGGTGGAAGAGTGAGAAAGAGAAGGGAGCGGAGTAAGAGAGAGGTGGTCACTGAAGAGAGAGAGATGAGGAAAGAGAAGGTGGTGTGGTTAGAGACCCCGGGATGCATGATGTCGAGAATTGAAGTGATCATGTGATGGCAGTTGCGTGTGCTTATTCTGAAAATACCCATGTGACTGCTTAGCCGCAATGCATTGCTACAATGAATGGGATGGGTGGCAGGATGCTCTTAAAGGGCCTACTCACCCTTAGGGTTGGAGAAGTAAGGATGAGGAAAACTCCATTTCAGTAGAGATTAGTCAGTAAACGCTTTTCTTTTTAACTTATTGCCCAGATGATTGGAAGATCTTGTGTGTTCTCTAAGATATAGTGATTGAACTTCTGAAGAAATAATTGAAATGTATATATTCATGATATTAAAGATCTTAAATGAAAGTAGATACTATCTGAAGAAACAGGTTTTTCCTGAAGCATGGGATGAATATGAATTATATTGCTTCCTTTCCATAGTTGGGAATATCTGGGGAAAAAATAATTATTTCTGTGCAAGCTGTCAGTTCAATGATTATGGAAATCTTTGGCGAGAATATGTCTTGCTTTATACCATAAATCATTAAAAATATATAAATCATATTGTATCGTGTTGCTTAAAAGTTATGATTGGAAAATGATAGAAGACTAAATGTCATTCATTTTATTTTTTATTTTCCAGGCAAACAAGAATCCAGTAGTCCAGCAAGTACCACTCCTCCTCCCAGCGTAACCTCTAATGAAGGACACCAGTCTCCTCCAGCAGCATCAACAGAATTGAAAGCAGGGTCTACTACTTCCCCACCTGCAAACACTGCTCCTCAGGCTCCTAAGAAACAAGCAGATGAAGCAACAGCAACACCAGAGCCCCCTCAAACTCTTTCTCTGAAAGACAGTACAAAGATTGGAGAAAGTAAATTGGAGCTTAGTGTGAGCGATGCTTCTGTGGGAGCAAAATTCTCTCCCAAAGTAAAGAAGACTGCCTCTGTGATATCAAACTCAGATGGAACTGTGGTGAAGACCTTGCCTCCTAAAGTATCCAGTTCAGCAAAAGTATTACTCCAAGTTAATCAAAGTACAGGGACAGTCAATGTCAATTCTGCTCTGAGGAAGTCACCAAACTTGACCACGATGAAAGGACAGATGCCAAACAAATCAACCCTGTCAGTTGTAACCAACCCCAAAGCTGCTGATCAAGGGAAAATGTCTTTCCATATTAGTCTGGCCAAATCAGATGGGCAGGGTCCCCTGAAGGACTCATATCTGCACCCAATATCGGTTGTCCAAAAAGCTTCTGGTCAATTACCAACTTCTGTTTTGCTCAAAGACTCCAAACTGTTAGTGACAAGTAACACTGAAACCTCAGCATCTTTGGGAAATGCTGTTCAGCACAAGAAAGCTGATAACTTTGTGACTGTAACAACAGAATCCCAGAAAAAGTCTGGGACTAGGATGCAGCCTGTAAGATTGGACACACAAACACCGATGTCTTCAAGTCAAGTAATGCAGCAGCAATCCAAACCTCAAAATATGGGACTACCTGGAGAGCCTGTTAGGACGTCTCCACTAAAGTCTCCTATTCATACTTCACCACGCCGTGCCAAGTCGCCCATAAGCTCCTTTTATCGAAGCGAGTCTCCTGCTAGCTCTGCCAATCTTAGCAAGTCTCCTGTAGGTTCTGCCCATCTTAGCAAGTCTCCTGTAGGTTCTGCCCATCTTAGCAAGTCTCCTGTAGGTTCTGCCCATCATAGCAAGTCTCCGGTACACTCTGCCCATGGTAGAGAGTCTCCTGTAAGCACTGTCCATCGTAACAAGTCTCCTGCAGGTTCTACCAATCTTCGCAAGTCTCCATTAAGCGCTGCCCATAGCAGCAAGTCCCCTGTGAGCTCTTCTGATATCATCAAGTCTCCTGTAATTTCTGTCAATCAGAGCAATTCCCCTGTGAGCTCTGCCCATCATAGCAAGTCTCCTGTGAGCGCTGCTGAGAGCATCAAGTCTCCTGTAAGTTCTGTCAATCATAGCAAGACCCCTGTGAGCTCTGCCTATCGTAGCAAGTGTCCTGTGAGCTCTGCTGAGAGCATCAAGTCTCCTGTAATCAATCGTAGCAAGTCTCCTGTGAGTTCTGCTGAGAGCATCAAGTCTCCTGCAAGTTCTGTCTATCGTAGCAAATCCCCTGTGAGCTCTGCCCATCGTAGCAAGTCTCCTGTGACCTCTACTGAGAGCATCCATTCTCCTGTAATCAATCGTAGCAAGTCTCCTATGAGCTCTGCCCATCGTAGCAAGTCTCCTGTTAGCTCTGCTGATAGCATTAAGTCTCCTGTAAGTTCTGTCAATCGTAGCAAGTCCCCTGTGAGCTCTGCCGAGAGCATCAAGTCTCCTGTAAGTTCTGTCAATCGGAGCAAGTCCCTTATGAGCTCTGCCCATCGTAGCAAGTCTCCAGTAAGTGCTGTTGATAGCAGCAAGTATCTTGTCAGCTCTGCATACAGCGGCAAGTCCCCTGTTGGCCTAAATGCCAACTCCAACTCTCCTTCTCATAAGAGTCCAGGTAGGCAATCACCGGGGCAAGTAGCCCCTCTAGATCTGCGTGCAAAACCTGTAGTCACCAAACCATCTGCTACATCTACTGGACCTCCTACCACTGTACAGAGCAGTAGTTGATGCACTGTTTAAACTTGATCCAGAGAACCACTGGGCAGTTGTGCTGTATCATCAGGTAAATTCAGTGTCATCTACCTCTGTCAAGTCATTCAGTTTTGATTTAGAGGATGGAATTCACTTAAAGCTCATGTATAGTTTTGGTAGCAAAAAAGAAATTGGAAAGAAACGTGTTACATATAGTCTCACGTTGTTCTCCGTGTATCAAAAGATGTTTGTACGAGATCATTTGGTATTCCATCAATGATTTCAGGTGAATAATACTGTAAATATATGTAAGGAGCGCCAGATCACGGCAATATACTGCCCTACGCAAAGACCTTTTATTCCCTACAGCTCCCCGCACAACAATTTCGGGGCTTCGCACAGAGATGGCATGTTTGTCACTGTATGTAGGTTTTGAATGCGTGTAAGGTGTATAGTACACACTGCCGTTGTTTTGAGTTGATATTCCCGACCCGGCATCCAAATTATTTTTTTGCCTCTCATTTGTTTAATATCCCACTTTAGGAGGTGAAATCTTCACAGCATCTTTGTATTGCTAGTATCTTGCTATTTATCAACATAAATCCAAGAAATCTGACGAAAAGTTTTTGAGGGCTTACCAAAACTGCACATGATCTTTAACTTATAATTAGAATGTATACATTTACACCTGACCAAGTACCCCATAGGCAAGCATGTGCAACTTCCCTTTCAAGTGGAAGTACCAACATGTTTGCTCAGAATTTTTTAATCGTTCATCTCCAAGAAGTGGAGATTAATTTTTGTAAAGTATTATCCCATAGAAAATCTAGATGAATAATCCTGTTATGACTAGGGCAGGGATTAACATCAAAGAAAAATAATATTGTGTCCTTGCCAAGCCTTAATTTATTGATTTGAAGAATAACCATTATTTCTGAAATGGGATGTATGACAGATGTAGAAAATATATTGATAATTTTCATTTTCATTTATTTTTGTGCTACCTTGATAAATCCTTGACACAAGTAGTCAATAAACTAGCTCTACTAGCAAGTACTGTTTTGTCAAATAGAATACCGTGATGTGATATTGGTATGCTTTTTTTTTTAATGTTTTTTTTTTTTTTTTTAAACTGTTATTGGGTTGTTAGTCTGAAAAGTTTAAATGGAATATACTGCATGTGACAAATGGGTACTTTTGTATATTGTGTCTTATACTTCACCGCTATGCAATTCTACAAAAATGTTGCAGCCACAAAATGTTCATATCTCAGTCAGTGTATACAAGAGCAAGATAAATACATGTTTATGTGATTTCAATCATCAAAGTCAAGACCTATACTACTCTGTAGCACCAATGTTGTGGCGTATGAGAGCTGACAGACCTAAATTGGCCTGGGTTTAGCTGCACTGTTGGCAGAGGACAGGGAGCATAATCCCGAAGATGTTTTGATAAGCCCTAATAATAGCGGATCAGGCAATACAGGATTGAGCGGATGATGCTATCACTGATCTAGATTTACTCTGCCATAGTACGCATCCAAGGAATACATGACACGCCCATTTCACTTGAACTCATTCTCTAGCTCATCACATTCTAGTGACATTGACAGTGAAACGGTATTCCAACTATCTTGCTTATTTCCTTATCTCAACTTTCATGCTGCTTTTTAGCAGAGAGAAATTTTTTTCTTACATATGGTACCTGTGCATTAATGTGCAAACTAAAAAGATTAATGTAGTAATTTTATGTTTTTTCCTTTACTGGTCTTTATTGATTTCTTGTCATGCATGACAGCTTTGAAATAACTTTCACTGACAGAATATGTCTTTTCATATATGACTTAGTTCTTTTGTGCTTCTCTATTGAATTGAGATACTATTTTTCTTTCTAACTTATATCACTTATTCTTCTTTTATTTCTTTCTCACTTCCTCTCCCTCCCCCCCCCCCCCCCCCATCTCTCTCTCTCTCTCTGCTCTCTGTCTGTCTCTATCTCTGTTTCTTATCTTTGATCGCCTTAACCATCCATCATCTAACTCTGTCTCAATCCCAGCAGCAGCAGCTCTGCCATCTAGTGTTCCTCTATTTGTGTTGTAATTGGGTTGGGCAAAGCAACATGCCACCAGATGAGAGGCGTTGTTTGATCGCCGTCATATAGTGTTTCTACGCATCTTATGGTCACCGTGGCAACAGTATGTGTAACACAAACAAAGTCGGCTCCAAGTTACGTGCATGTTCATGATACGTGTCCCGCCCCACATCATGTTTCCCCGACAATGTAATTAAAATCCTGGTGGTAATACATGATCTAATCCAGGGCCAGCTTTTTGTTGAGCATCTTATTGACCTGTTCACACGTACCGTCCAAGGATTGTCCCCAAAGATTAATCTTGAAATATTTCCTGTTATGATTCATTTCACCCTATATCTATCTTTCACTTGCTACCTATCTCTTATTCATCCTGCCCTTTCCATTTCTGTCTATCTCCTGTTATTGTTCATTCTATTTCTCAATATTATAGGATTAAATTAATAATTATTATTATTAAAGTACACTTGTCTACCAAGGCAGGAACTCCCAAAGATCATGGAAAATAGAACTGAATGGAAAAAGCTTGTCAAATCAGTGCAAGTACACTCAACCTAGTAGTAGTAGTAGTAAATTAATATCTATGTTGATATGATTGTACTAATAGGATGATTCAAGAGGCTTACATTTTATAAAATTTTGACTTTAAAAAAGAAGAACCCAAAACAAGCTATATTTTGTAATGTGTGACGTAAATATCAGCTCCTGGCATAACCAGACCTTTGATTCTTATGTTTTTTCTACATTCGAATAATACATTGGAATAGTATATCGGAAATTGAAAGATTTCCAGATTTATCATACTCCATTTCCTTTGCAGATTCCAAATTTATTAGATACTAGTTTTACTAGTGCAAGCTTAGAAATACATTCCTCATCCACTAAATATCTAAAACTGAAGGCCTACAAACGCACTTATGGATTAACTCTTGATGTTTTATTAGCCATGCATCATTCCTCATTTACATGCAGCTAGTGCATCAATAGGGGAAACCCCCTCCGTGTGGTAGCATAAAGAATTGACAGACTGTATATTTATTTCTATCTTGAAAGAGAATATCTTATTGGTGTCAATTAAAAGAGCTATCTGAAGGGTTGAATGGCCTAGGAACGACTGATGGATGTACATTGCAATATGGCAAAAGAAACATTGGCTCACATGAGACAAATAAGATTTTTATTCTTTAAGTAAACACCATATTTTGACAGTACATGAATATGGTCATCTATTTTCAAAGGCTTGTTCAAATATTTCTGTATCTTCTAACACACAGGTAAGTAGGTATGTGTAGGACCTTTGTTGCATCATGCATCCCCACCTGCCATTCATTTAATACACAAAAAACCATGGCTGTTTACCACGGCATAAGTGAACAAGCCTCGAGGGTGTATTACCAGTGAAATGTTTGCTGATTCACAGATTTGTTGGCTAATCTCAAAATATTAAACTTTGTAAACTCATTTTTTTTTTTAATTAGAAAATTGATTCAAGGGATAAACTTTGACTGCTTTTTAATACATGTCAAATGTAAAAGGTCATATCTTGTGTTTTCCTTTATTTATATCTTAGGAATGAATAAGTCCTGAAACGGTGAATATGCCTAACAAATCAAACTGTAAACCAATCATGAAGATACTGGTGAACCATGTTGTCAGTTGAGTAGATGATTATGTCATGCATGATGATGCATACACTTATAAAACATGAGTTTCCAATTCCTGCCTTTTTAAAAATCTCTCTCTCTCTCTCTTTTAGCAAGTCTTTGATGTAACTCTTCAAATTCATGTTTTTTTGGCATAAAGATGTAGTGTGATTCATAATTATGTGTATGAAATGTCACTTGCGTCAGAAGAAATTCAATTTTTAGGACTGTTTAAGTCTTTTCACATCACTCAATACTGTGGCTGTTTGCCATATGGATTCACCACCGTAAAAATACATTGAGGGTTTTCTACCCTCGCCAATATTATGTATTCATGTTTTAACAAGGAAAACAACATTGCTCACAAAATTAAGTACATGCAACGGTGATTCCTGACAATACATGAACTTGAAGGCTTTAGTGATTAGAAAGAAGCCCACTCTTGACTACCCCAGGACATTTCTGAGTAATGTGTATTGACTAAGACTTCTCAGTTGATATTGTGCAATCAATTTATTGAGAAATGAGCATTACATTGAATCAGGAAAGGCTCATTTGATCCAATAGGTTTACTGCCCTGGACGTTTAAAGAGGATGGAGCTTAGAATTGATTGGGAACATGAACTCATTCACTCTCTGTCATTCCATATTAATATCACTGTGAATCCAAAAGCAAATTAGACAGAGATTTTTTTCCAGTCACATGCAGGATCCACTCTCAGACTAAGGAACTGCTGATACAGAGAGAAAATATCCTTATTTGCTTATGTGAGGAATTTAAAGATGTAAAATAACTTGATATGCGAATGACAGACTATGAAATACACATATTTTTCATGATAATATGTACACATCGCCGCAATGCTAATTGCTTTATTTACTTTCCAACTGGAAGATGAATTCTGTAGGAAATATATAATGGATTACAATAGTTTTCTTTTGATTTTTTTTTTACATGTAAATAACCACTTCCAAAGCATTGAGTCGGTTTATTTTGGTGCTGTATCGTTCAGATATTTTGATAAATGACTAATAAATTAGAAGGAATTCCATTATAATGTACTTTATGTTTATAGATATATATATATAATATTTCATGACCTATAGTTTTAGGGAAATTAAAGAAGTACATACTAAATTTTGATGGGGATAACAGTAATGTAAAACCTATTTGTTATGTCTAAATTTGTTTAAGGATTGTAACTTAAGTTAAATCCAAGTAAATTTGGAAAACTTAAATGAAGTTTGCTATTCTATCACTTTTCTTCACAATGGAGCACATGTGACACTGCACTTGAAAGGGTTCGTCTTTCTGAAATTCAACTGCACATTCTTGAATTCAATGTGATATTGCTAAGGTCTTAACTATGGTTTTCTTGTCTCTTGTCTTGTTATAATTGTTTCTTTTTTCTGCTATGTCACTCAAAGAGGGTTCATTTGATTTGAATTTTATCTTATTTGAGAATGGTTTGTTGTTTGTACATGCTTTTAAATGTTATAGATACATAACATCAGGGCACATAGTTTTATTATCTGTGATTATACATGGAATATTGAAGTTTGTTCAAATATTCATCAGGTTCTATATATAATTACATATAGTTATATGTTACATATATTTCATTACATAATACATCCTTGTAATGGCAGTCTAATTTGTCACAATGCACACATGTTGAATGTAATATTTCACTTTTGCCATATGGATTCTTTTCTCTTTGTACTACAAAGTGAAGCAGATATGATTTTGGGGTATTGTAAATATATGACTGAATGACTCGTGACATGTATGACCGAAAGTTTATGAAATGTACTGCAACAAGATTTGACTAAAAATAAATGAATGTATTCTGAAAATGTACAATATTTCCATCATTATGTCATCTTTTTTAAATGTAAAACTGTCTCTACTGTAAAACTGGCAAGTTTCATGTTGCGGAGTTCATGAATCCAATTTACGAAAGTTCCTGCTGTGAAATTAGCCATATTTAACCATTCACAAAAGATTTATGTCACCAAAATATTTGGCTTGCACTACAATGAAGTTCTAGAGGAAAGATGTTTTGGAATAAAGTTTTAGATGATAAAGGAAGACAAAAATTATAACTTCACTGTTATTTCAATCGAAAGAGAAGGAGTAATGATGAAGTCATTATTCCTTAACCAAAATTTGAAAACAATTTTTTCGCTTTATTTTCTATTACATGATCAAAGATAAATACAATTTTTAAAACAATCTTTCACTCAAAACAAATCCTACACTTATTACCAATGTGAACCATTATGCAATTTTTATTTTGATTATCCCTTTAACCTGTTTTATGAATGGAAAACGAAGACCCACTTTGCACGCAGCTCCAACCCCTAGGCAACAGTCATGCACAGATGGCAAGCAAAATAGTGAATTAACTGATTTCTCCTACAAACTCCCCATTCTCTTGTAAATAAGCTGATTTCATTTAAATGGGCTTCTCACTCAGACGCTACGGGCAGAGATGGGTGTCCAGGCGTCTAAATAATATGATAAAGCACCTTGCACATTAGCAAATTTTAGGGAGATGGCGTAATGCGGGATAACGAGACAAGATAAATGATGGGCAGGCTGGGACATTCATCCGTCTTCTATCTGTAATTTCAGAGTTAGTGAGTGAGAAATGGAGAATTTTAGAAAGCTGAATAAATCATGGCGATGTATGGAATGGTGAAAACCCCCTTTGGATATTTGATGATAGATGGAAAGGGAAGCAGTGAATGAATGAATGCTCTATATCTAGTCTTGTTCATGGATAGATTGAAAGATAGTAGGTAACAACTGAGGAATTGGAACAGTTACAAGTATTTTTATCAGGAAATTTTTTATTTTCTTCACATTTTTATGACTAGGATGAGAAAAGTCACTGATATGTTTTGTAGATACTAATATTAGAAGTAGTAATGTCAGTTGTGGTGATGGTGGTATTAGTAGTAATAGTAGTAGTAGTAGTAGTTAGTAGTTGTAGTAGTAGTAGTAGTAGTAATAGTTAGTAGTATTAGTAGTAGTAGTAATAGTAGTAGTTAGTAGTAGTTAGTAGTTTGCTGTTTGAAATGTAAAGCACTGAGAGACATCGCCGATGTAATAGGCGCTATATAAAATCAGAATATTATTATTAAATGTGAGGAAGGAAGAATAAATTGGGAGTACTAGTGAAGGTGGTGCACAGTATGGGCAAAGTTGTAAGGGTCAAAAATCTGTCACCTTCAATTTTGGAGGATTTTGATAATCTGTAATAGTATAACACCAATCCCTTGAATAACTGCATTTTGTAGAAATTAGAAATTCAGTATTCATTCTTATATACCTCATACATAGATTCTTATTCACTGATTGGTCAAAACTATATCACATGACACGGCGCATCTGGATCTATCATTGCGTCAGAGGGTTTTGGCTTTCTATCACCTAAGGTCAAATGATAGGACGCCAAAACCCTGTGATAGAACGCGTAACCCCTCCGCGACTTTTGCACACACGTACGTACACAAAATTTGGTTCAGGTTTTAAGAGCGCTTTCGCGAGTTGCTCGGCTACGACTACGTTAATCAATATACCCGCAGCGCGCAAGAATTCAACATTATTTTGCTGGAGCTAGACCTACAACTAGACCTATTCATGAATCATTGAAAAGGATGAGGTATATAAAACAAAGATGGACTGCTCTGTAATAAGTTCCACCATCATCCTCATGAGCAGTCAATATTTGTGTATTGGCTGTATTTTTCCCATAGTAAATACCATGGTTTACAGATAACTTGCTAAATTATGCATATTTCAGATGATAAATCTCAAATTAAACTATATGGGAATTCCCAAAGGTGAAAAGGTGAAAAAGCGCTTTTCCATCAGACTTTCAGTCTTTCAAGGCTTTGTGAAGGATAAAAGACAAGGTTGTGATAATAGCCATGTAGGTGGATAAAGAAAATGTAATTTCCAAATGCTGTATTCCTGTATATTACCTTTAATATATGGACTCCCAGGTAGAGAGAGACGTGTGAAGAGAGCAACAAGCATTGGTGTTCTTAGCATTCCATCCATGCTGTTTATTGAGAGAGGAATCTAAGCATTGTCTAACCAGCTACTGCCTGTAAGTCATTAATACTTGTCCACATTGTTTTATTTCTGTCAATTTGATTTGTATGCAGCTATTGACTAATTAGATGAATATTTAATGCCATTAGAGGTAATGAATTCAATTACGTTATGTCTAGAATGTATATAAGCCTCATTTAAAACATGGAAATTTGATGAGGATTTATTTTTTTTGCATTGAATGTGATAGATTAATACAGAATGCTGTAAACAAATCCACAAGGGACAATGGACAACTATAAGTGTACAAAAGAAGCATAAGATGTTGTACATGTACTTAACCACTATAAAGGATGACAAGTTTTATTCATCAGATATGGCACTTTTGAAAAGAATACTCTTTACAGGACCTTGATTATGAATCACTTTTAATTTCCCAAATGATTTTTTTTTTGTCTATTAGAAAGGGAAAGAAATTAACCCAGTCACTGGCAGACAGTTGGGTTTTCTGTGACTTGAAGCTTGTATTTACCTTACTGATTCAAAGTTGATGGCATTGATAATGTTAATCGTGGGTATGACATTGCCAATTCAAGGATGATGATTTGTAGTTGTGATATGTTCATTGATGCATTCATGTTGCCTGAGGGATTCTCCGTCATGAGAGTGAATTATGTGGGAAGATCTAGCCATGTCGATTCTTAATACTCATGAATCATTATGCATAATAGGAATAACGTTTGTATAACATAATGAGTGCTTAGATGAAGAGGATGTTAATATTCTGCCACAAAGAATAAAACACGATAAGAACTACTTTCGAAAAATAAACTCAAGGGCAATGTCAAAGGCCTATTGTACTGCCCATAGAAATCAGATCGGATTATGTAATACACCACTGTAATGTTCACACATTTCTAAAGGTGACAGAGCTATTGAAATTGTTTTGAGTTTATTTCTCGAAAGTAGTTTTTATTGTGTTATAAGTAAAATCTCTAGAAAGTAACATAAAAGTTGTTAGTGTCAAATTTTGTTACAAATTGTATTGCTGTTAGCAAAGACATTTACCCCATGTGATGTATCTATTACGTGTGAAATAAAAGATTAGTGATATTGTATCCGTGTTGTATCCATGTTAAGATTATGGCATCATGTTGCTCATTCTCATATATTTTTAATGTAATTATCACTCCAAGGTTTAAAAAGAATTGATGTAGAGAGGGGGGAAGGGGTGGTTACCTGCTGAAACGTGATATGTCAGTCAGAAGAAAAGACCAAAATGTCAGACTGTTTTTTCCTTAAAAGGAATGACTGCCAAGATAGATAAGATAGGTGGGGACCAAGAAGGTAGCCTGCAGGTTAGACCATATTGTCGGATGAGAGCCAGAATGGAGTTAACTCCATATTTATTTAAATGAGAGTTAATGTTCTCCTAGCTATTAACAGATAAGTATAGTGCCCTCTCTGTATGTAATATGATCAGGAAATTGTTAACTAATTTAACAGATCTCTATAAGGTTGAAACATGCTGGATGCGTTGCATAATGTGTTGGTTTTTTTTCAACTGTTTGACTAAATCCATTCATCCACTTGAGACTGATCCATGCTTCAAATGCAGCAGTTTCCGCATGAAGTTTGTCCAGCCCTTGAATTGAAAACTGAAAAAAATTGAAAAGAAATATGAAATTTAGGATAAAAATAATAAGAATATGTCTTGTTGGCCCAGAGTAGTGTCATTAGTATTAATAACACTCTCCCTGAATGCTTTACAATAATATTGTACCCCTGCTTTAGCCAGCTACCTTGATAAGTTGCTCAAGCATTCAAGGAATTTCTTCCTACTGGGTACCCATTTACTTTACCTGGATGGAGAGTGGTCAATCTAGACCTTTTTTTGCCAAAAGACATCATTGCCATGGCAGGAGCTCAAGCTGGTCTCACACCTAGGACAAGATCTTCTTTGGACCATACTTCACCTGACACACAGTCCTAGGAATGGGAAGTAAAAGGCGTGATGGTACGCTAGAGATGCAGCTACCCTGGTGGTATCCTAGCCCTCCTAACAGATATCATGCTGAGGATGGGTAAACAGCCTTCACTGTCCTCCCAGGACATCACCCAGTTTACATCCTCCTGTCTTGAAGTTGAATACACCTCTTTACAGATATTTGAATAATATTGCATCTTAATGGTTGGTACTGCTTCGACCTCAAATTGACAGAAGAGTAAATGATTAAATAGAATTCAAGGCAGTACATTGTTTGAATTGCCACCACTTGAATTAATTTCTTGTAAAAAGTTGCCACTATGCCTAGTAATTACGAGAGTAAAATCAAACATGATATGTATTTCAAAAAAAAAACAATGCTCACATGTGGAAAAACAGATGCTCATCATGTACAGCTGAAAATATATAGAAGAAAATGTAATTTAAATTTTAAAAATGATTTCACATCTGCAGTAGATGTATGTTGTCAATGTCCAGATTAGGATGATTTTTTTCAGGTTGATGATGGAGGGACAAAATGATTTAATGAAATTTGACATTTTTACCCTTTAACAAGTGTATGGATTAATGTTGTTTTTTGTCCTTGATAAAGCAGCTTCTGCAAATTTTGAAGCAGTTCTTCACATAAGCCAAATGACTACCCACCAAGCATTTTAGCAGCATCCTAAAAATGTTGACTACCGTCTTGCTGGCATGCAGTAAAAAGACATGCTGGTCCCTGGTGAGTTCAGATGAGAGATTAACATCGTTTTGATAGATGACCTTGCTGATTTAACATTTCTCAGGAAAACAGCAAATGTGTAGCAAGTGCTCGCTCAAATCAGACTCCAGATATGCATTTATGCATGTACGGATCATGTCTGGGAAAACTTCATGCAGTTTTTATGAAATGTCTCAGATCAGAATGATAAATCATCATCACATCTGAAGATGACTTTATCTATCTTTCTCTTTCTCTCGCAGTGAAGGAAACAACTAGGCCGTATTCACAAAGGAGGTTTAAACCATGGGTAAGGTTTAAACCTCTGTATTAAAGTGTACTAAAATAAGCGTAAATAAGCGCACATTGCCCATGCTCAGAGAAAATAATGATTGGATCGGATTCCGTGCGCAAGTACGCTGTAAAAACCCAGGAGGGGGTTTAAACCATGGTTTAAACCAAACCTTTGTGAATTCGGGCCTAAATGTTTCAAACGGTACTCTTATTAGAGCTGAAAGGAATGTTTGTAATCTTTTCATGAATGCTTTGAATGGTAATAAAGTGCTTGTTTTCATTGATAGGATGCAGTCATGTAAAGTGCTCCATTGTGAAGAACAGTTATGACATATGTAGAAACAACGGAATATGTACGGGAATTAATGTTATCACTAATGAAATGGAGAAGTTTAAGAAGTGTATCATTGCAAGATATTTTTGAGCAAACATATTGTATTTTTTCTTTTCATTTAAAGAAATGACTTGACTTGTCAGAAGCTTGCACACTGAAGTACAGTTTACATCACAATGCAGATATAAAATACAAGATAAGATGGCAACAAACCTTTAGGTAAGTGCTTTACATTTTTGTTTCTTGTTGTATTTTGTACTCATGGTCTTGATGATAGTGTAAAAAAATAAACATGTCGTTATTCTTTGAAGTTCATGAATAAGTCAATACATCAACTTTATGAACTTACTATTATTGTAAGAATTTCAATACAAAAATTGTAAGTTTTCATTGAGAATTTGTTCATGAAAATTTCATCCATGAACTGATTTCATAAGGAGAACTCAAATATCTTTCTTCTCCCATGGTTTCAACAATACAGGCCAAGAAGCAAGAACACTGAAGGGATGTGACGGAGAAAAAGACTGGGTAAGTTATGCCTTCCAATTTTGATTTTATCCCATGACCGATTTAAAATTGTGAGAAAGATTATCAATATTGGTGTAGAAGTTGTCAAATTGGTGTTTCTAAATGTGAGGTAGATTCATGTTGAAATGTGCATTATATTTATCTTACCATAAACTCTACTGGGCTTTGAATCTAGATTAATAGAACTATAGAGTAAAATGCAACCTCCAATTTATCAGAGAGACATGGTTGTATGTATATCGGCCTTGGTAGTTTATATTGAGTGATTATTGTGAAAATTGATATCTAGCTACCCCATGTTGATAGCCCTCTTATGCATGGGGGGAGCCGGCTGCAAGTTACACCGTACTACCCAGCCCAGGTGACGTCAATGGGTATACCATCACGTACTGCTTGCCTCCGCAGGGGCAGCACGGCGCAACAGACACAATTTCATAAAGTTATTGCTGATTGAGAGCATCACTTCTCTCTCGCAGACTTAGACATGATTTAAAACGGAGCCAAGGTCGACGCCGATTGGTAGAACCAGCTCCGAGAATTAGGTTTTACATGTTGAACCGACAGGAATGACAAATAGTTATCCTTGGGATTTCCAGCTTTATTCAAAGACAAAACTGGTTTTCATACTCCGTACAGGGAGTCTGTATCTGTGGTATGTTATTAATGTTGTTCTAATAAAAAGATTAGGAAAGTTTAGAGTAGTTGTTTGGAAATGGGACGTGACTTGATTATCTTCACCCATATACAAGTACCCACATGAATTTAGCAGGCATTTGTCATTGTCATTTGTCATTTGCAGAAGAGGAAATTATAGGAAAACTGCCTGCAAACGATGTGAGATGAAATTTTGCATGTACATGTACTTTCAGCAGTCATTTCCAATATTTCAATTGATACAGTATTTCTTGAATATTCACTGTAATAGAATTGTAAAGATTGTGTACAGATTAAGTTGTATGTATTTGTGAATTTTAATTTTTTTCCATTAAAGCAGCTGAGATTATAAATAACACAAACATTCATTTTAGTCTCATAATGGCTTCTGAAGAAATCTTGAGTATTTGAAAATACTGCCACAACATGAAAATTCATATTTTCAATTTCATGTACAGCATTAAAAACATATAGGTATTTAATTGGAAGGGGTGGCAATTACAAAACATCCATCAATGAGTACGAACTCCTAATGAAATTTTTCTGCTCAAAGACATTTTTATCCCCAGTGAGTTTCGGAAATGCAGTCCATTACAATTCATTGTAAGTCTGTGACTTAAATAAGTTGAAATGAGCCTTCATTCCCGAAAAAAATTTGTCTGAGGTGCTTATTATCTCATTTAAGACTAGTCCAAAAATTGCAGTGCTTCATTAAACCATCTCCAATAGGTTAAGTTAGCTGACTTAGATCACATACCTCATATTGATTGGGTAAATCATATAGAATTTTTAAATTTACTACAATAAATCAATGTACCTACCTATTTGCTAGTCTTCCGACTACGCAAGCCATTCGAGTAATTAAAGTCACGACAGTGCATATACCCCCCTAGGATCACGCCTTCCTCTGTGCACGTACGCATGACGCGCGCACACAATCCTCCTCTTTCCTTCTCGCAGCCTAAAGAGTTGCAGCTAAGTCACTATCTTGCGCAAAAATTCAGAGTTTGCTACTCTTTTAGCGCGGTTTTGGGTGACTTTTGCCAATTTTTCCGTCCTAGACTTGTTTATTATCTGTTTAGTGTCGGTTTATGTCTGTCACGTATTTATTTTGGTGATATTTGAGCTTATATTCATACCTCACTTTTCACCTCTTTCGTATAGTAGCCCAGGGCATTCGCTTTGGCGTTTTGCCGGGCGCTCAGCCCTGTAACGTTTCGTTGGTGTTTCGTGTGTGTGGCTGTTGTGTGCATATACCCTTACGAGAGTGTTCTTTTGTTCGTAGTGCGTGAATGGAATTTTCCACACATTGCGCGGGAAAATTCCATTCCGTTTCACTCTCGCTTTGTACGCCCTTTTCTTTATAATTGTTTATTGTTGACTCTTTTATATCTCCTTACAGGTGATAATGAGTTCTTCGGAGGAAGAGCAATCGAGGTCTTGGTTACCTCCAGGCTCTTCCAATTCTTCTTCCCTCCCGTCCACTACTCTCACTTATAAGGGCGTCAGCCCAGTGAGTGTGTTGGAGACCTCTGTGTTTCGCTCGCCTACCAGCGAGTCAAACACGATGGTTAGGGGAGGTAAGGGCGTCAGTCTGTCTGCTCGCTCTGGTATTTTTGTACCGGGAGCGTCGAGCAAGACAGGCTGTATAGGTAAGTTAGGTGTTCATAAGTCTTCGGACCGAACACCCGTCATTAGCAATTCTAGCTCCCTCCAACTCACGACCACCGCGTCTGCAGTTGGGGGGGCGGTAGCTAGTATTACCGGGTCCTCTCGACCCCCGACCACCGTCGGGAGCCTGGAGGGGGCATTAACTGGTAAGACCGCTAAGCGGTCAGCTAATGATGTTACTGGGTCTTGCCGACCCCCGACCACCGTCGGGGTGCCTAGCGAGATTTCACCCAGTGTTACTGGCTTCTCCCGACATCCGACCACCGTCGGTGTGTCTGGGGGAATTACAGCCGGTAACGTAAATCCGCATCCCGCTAAGAAGACCTCCTCCTCGAGCAGGTTCTCGCAGCGGAAGACTGCTGGTTCCCGCCAGCCACTGACCAACGTCAGTGCTCCGGGTGCTATTTCCAGCAGTGCTGCAATGCAGCAGCCCGTCCACTCCCCGGCAGTCAATGCGAATCGGGGCTCTGGTCGGGGAAGCACAGTCCCTAGAGTTGCGGCCGAATTACTTCTCCCCACTGGGGAGCCCGGCCCGGACAATTTCGGTAGTGAGGCTTTTATACTGCAGCCTAACACTTCCCGTGCTTCTAAACGGCCTTCTATTACGGTGGCTCACACCCCCGCTAAGAAGCCTAAAGCCAAGAAGGGTAAATCCAAGGATAAACCCAAGTCGGGTAAGAAGGCTCAGCCCTCTCTTCCCCCCGACTCTCAATCTGAGCTGCTCAGATTAATGAGACTCTTTGCTGAGCAGCATGGTTGGGATACTAATCCCCCGACGCTGCCGGCTACTGAGACGGGTTCTCCCCAGTCAGTTGTCACTGTGATGGAGGATGTTCCCGAGTCGGACCCCGGTGTTTTCCCGGTCTCCGATATTCATGAGAACCTGGGACAATTTTGTCCGAATGCGGTTTCTCGACCTACTCCTCCCGTGCCTGCGGCTCTCGGAGCCCCGCCGGGGGAGGAGTCTGTCATTGGTCCGTGGGCATATCCACCCCCATGGGATTTTCCCCACCGGACTACTTCTCCCGAAATTGATTCTGTCTCGCAGGTTTCTACCCCGTCTGTTTCAGAATCTCAGGCCGGCTACGACCCCCAGCCTTGTCAGGCTATGGCGGCAGATGCCAAGGCCCTGTTAGAGAAGTATATGCCAGAAATTTTCCCCCAAGTCCAGTCGGACAGTGATCAGCCATCGCTGTTATTCAGACAGCATGGCCCGTCTCCTGGTATTCCTCTTACAGAGGACTTCAAACAGGAGTATGGGGATAGGGAGGCACTCGCCGATGCGGGTCGGGCTACCCGACGCCCCTTTGGTAGTGCCTTCTCTTTCTATCGGGATGATACCCAGGGCTTCTTTTCAGCCAAGGGTTTATCCCAGGAAATTATGGGTATGGGACAACGTTTGAATATCAATTTCAAGTCTCAGTCCTATAGATCCGCCGAGAAGCCCCTAGTGAACTTTGAAACCAAAGTCAGGTCGGGCTTAAGGCTTTCGGCGTACCTGGGTTCACTGTTACGCCTTCGGGCCAGATCAGTTGAACTGAATGTGACCGAGGGGGACTCCAATTTGTTGGATGAACTCCTGCTTTTGTTAGCTGGACTTCAGTGGTCTCAGCTCTCATCAGCGGCGATTGACATTACGCATCAACGCCGCAAGCTGGCGCTCTCCACACTGGGAGTGCTAGAGAAAGACATCCCGCCTCTCTTGCGGGGTATCCCTTCCTCTCATCCCAAACTCTTTGGGGGCCAGTTTAACGAGGTCTTCCTCAAAGAGATAGAGGGTCGCAAACAGGCAAAAGAGATGGCCAGACAATTCTTGCCCACTCAGCCTGCTCGGTCCTTTCCGAAGTCTAAGTCGGTCTCGACAGGCGCTAACCGCTCAAATCGTCGAGTGACTGTGACTATCCCTCGGGTTGAGACCCCTACCCTGAGCAACCGTGGTAGAGGCTCGGCGAGAGGAAGAGGGGGGCGTAAGACCGCCGCCAAGGGCACGGTCAGGCCCAAGTCGGCCTTTTGATACCTTACCCCGAGTGCTTGTGGACAGTGTAGGCGGGCGGCTCCAGAGATTCCTCCCAGTTTGGGAGGCAATCTCCGGCGACGCCTTCGTACTATCCGTCGTGCGCGACGGCTTTTACATAGATCTGATAAAGCCGATTCCAAACGGCGCCATCAGAATCCGCCCGCCTCCAATGTCAGCCCTTTTCCAGCAGCACATCTCCTCAGAGATCACCACGCTGCTGGGAAAGGGCGCTGTAGAAAGGGCGAGAGATCATCCTCATCTCTGTCTCTCCCCAATTTTTGTCATTCCCAAGCGCTCGGGAAGTTTACGTATGATTCTAAACATGAAAAGAATCAACAGGTTTATACCTCCAGTGCATTTTCGCATGGAGACCTTGGCATCTATTCTGCCCTTGATCAAGCGGGACGACCTTGCGATCTCCCTCGATCTCAAAGACGCGTACTTTCACATTCCCATTCACTCTCTGTCGAGAAATTTGCTGGGATTCGCGTTCCAGGGCGAAACGTTTCGATTTCGTGCCCTGCCCTTTGGGCTGAGGCCGGCCCCTCGAGTCTTTACTCGAATAGTGTCGGCCCTGGCCGCGTTTCTACGGAATCGCGGCCTCCGATTATTCGTCTGTCTAGACGATTGGCTCCTAGTTGCAAACTCAGAGTCCCTCCTGTTGGATCAGTTATGCCTTTTACTGCGACTAACGCAAGACTTAGGCTTTCTGATAAACTGGGAAAAATCGGAATTATCTCCCACACGTACCCCGGTGTACTTGGGTGCGGAGATAGATATCCCGAATCAGTTTGCCCGCCCCAGTCGGGACAGAATTCGGACTATCACCATGACCGCACGGTCATTGCGAGTAGCCCGCAGGGTCAGAGCCAGACAATGGCTTCAATTCCTGGGCTATCTGGCCAGTCTAGTCGACGTCTTACCAGACTGCAGGCTGTTGATGAGGCCCTTTCAGAGGCACCTCCTCAAGTTTTACAGACCGGGCAAAGATTCTCTTTTGGGGTGGATTCCACTCCCAAGAGATATCAAGCTCCTTCTCGCCCCCTGGTCGAACAGTTCGTTTCTTGCCCAAGGCAAGCCTCTCTGTACACCTCTTCCGTCAGTTTCTCTGACGACAGACGCCTCCCTTCTCGGTTGGGGCGGTCATTGCCGGGGCGAGATGATTTCAGGGGACTGGTCTCACTTGAGAGTTATGCCCCATATCAATGTTTTGGAAATGATGGCGGTCAGCCTGTCTCTTCATCATTTCAGGCCCGGTCTTGTTGGTCGCACTGTACTCGTTCTTACGGACAATGTCACAGTAGCTGCCTATATCAATCGCCAAGGCGGCACTCGGTCTTCCTCTCTGAACACCTTAGCTGCCCAGTTGTGGAGGTGGTGCCGGTCTATGAACATTATTCCGGTAGCCTCCTACATTCCCGGTCAGGAAAATCTGATCGCGGATTTTCTGTCGCGGGGCAAATGCCTCCCGTCAGAGTGGACTCTTCATCCGGAGGTGTTTGCTCTTCTCCAAGAGGTGTGGGGTCCTCTGGAGATCGATCTGTTCGCCTCCACCCTCAATCACCGACTCCCGAGGTATTGCTCGCGGGTTCGGGATCAGGAGGCGTGGGCGATGGATGCCTTTTCCCTCCATTGGGGAGCTATCCGGGGGTACGCTTTTCCCCCCATTCCTCTGATCCCTCAGGTCTTGAGGAAGGTCAAGGAGGACAGGGCTTGGCTCTTGCTGATAGCTCCACATTGGCCAGCGAGACATTGGTTTCCAGACCTGCTGAGTCTCCTGGCCGGCCAGCCGTTTCCCCTTCCTCTCAGGGAGGATTTGATAATTCAACCCCTCTCGGGGATTGTTCATCAACGCCCAGCGGTCCTCCACTTGACTGCCTGGCCGTTGTTGGGGAAGACGCCAGAAACTCGGGGCTCTCCGATAGGGCCTCCCAGTTTGTAATGAGAAGCCGTAGAGACTCCACTAGAGATCTCTACAACTCTCGTCTAGGGGCCTTCTTTTCTTGGTGCGAGAATCAGGGTGTCTCGCCACGTGAAGCCCCTATCGGTGTTATTGCCGATTTTTTGATCTCCCTTTTCGATAAGGGTAGATCGATTTCAACCATACGTGGCTATCGTTCGGCTATTGCCGCCGTCCACGTTGGTTTTGCTGATGGTTCGGGAGTCTCCAACTCCCCTCTTTTGGCTAGGTTGACTCGCTCCTTCTTCTTGCAGCGTCCATCAACTCGTAGCCTGACTCCTTCTTGGAGTCTACCCAAGGTCCTTGACGTGCTTGCGAAGCCACCTTTTGAACCTTTGGGTAAAGCGTCCTTTCACCATTTAACGGTCAAGACGCTATTTTTAGTCGCTATTGCTTCGGCACAGAGGAGGAGTACTCTTCATGCTCTGTGTATAACACCGGGTCACATCCGTTGGGAAAACCATGGTGTGCGACTTATACCCAAGCCCTCCTTTATTGCCAAAAATCAGACTGCTTCCTCTGGACCAGTTGAGATTTTTCTTAGACCGCTGTCGGACCATTCCTCAGTGCAGGAGGATAAGGTCTGGTGTCCGGTGAGGGCCTTGAAATGGTATTTAGATAGGACTAAGACTCTTCGTAAGAGTGATCAGCTTTTTGTCATCACTCGAGAGCCCTTTTCCGCCGCTTCCAGAGAATCCATTTCTAGATGGATAGTCGAAGCGATCCAGGCAGCTGGGCCGGAGGCCCTATTGACTGATGGGAAGCCCCGTGCTCACGATACCAGGGGCATCAGTGCCTCTTGGGCTCTTTTCCAAGGGGTGCCCCTAGTGGACATTATGAGGGCAGCCTACTGGCGTTCCTCCACGTCCTTCACATCTTTTTATTTAAAAGATGTTCTGTCTGAAGAGTCTTTTTCTAACAAGACGTTGCAAGCTGCAACGTCATCCTTGGGTTCCTGTTGACCTTCCTCTTGGGACATGCCCCCCATTTGAATCTGTGCTGGTCTAGCAAATAGGTAGGTACATTGATTTATTGTAGTAAATCAGTAAAATCAGAATTGATTTTATTATTTGCTAGATAAATCTATGTACCTACCTATGTCCCACCCTCCTACCCCACTCCTTGCCTAGCAACATGTCAAAGTTTGTCTGAGGCTGCTCGTAAAGAGGAGGATTGTGTGCGCGCGTCATGCGTACGTGCACAGAGGAAGGCGTGATCCTAGGGGGGTATATGCACTGTCGTGACTTTAATTACTCGAATGGCTTGCGTAGTCGGAAGACTAGCAAATAGGTAGGTACATAGATTTATCTAGCAAATAATAAAATCAATTCTGATTTTACTGTTCTATGGTAGAATGCCATCTCTAGCTAATAGTACCAACTTGCTTCTTTTCTAACGATACCTTTCTCTCTGAATACCCTCTTTTCCTTCACCTAGCCGGTGCCCTTGGATCCTAAGTCCATGGTCAGAAAGCCAGGATATTGATCTCAATTCCAGTCTCATTACTATCTCTTCTTTAAACTCTTTACACTTTTTCACTTCATTGGCCATCCATTTCTCGTTCCGCCCGACGCGCTGCTGCTGCAGCGGTACGACCGGTTGGAATTTGCAGGATGTTTCTCTAAGGCGCGATGATGAGTTGCCTTCCTCGTCAGTTTGTAATTTAAAACATGGGCTTGCTTGCAGTGTCGGGTTCATGCTTGTAGGCTTGGGAATGGATGATGGTCTAGAAGGGAATTGAATTTGTACTTGTAGCTAATTAATCAATTGGTGCTACACAGTCAATAAAAAATGGTTGTATTGACTTGAAATTAGTGATCAAGACATTGCTTATAGAAGACAAATGCAATGATTCTATTCTTGATGAGATTTAAGATTATAGCAACATTTACATTAACAGTTAACAGATCACAGCCAATGCCATTTTCAAATCCTCCTTTTCAGACATTCAAAAATCTTCAAGTACATAGGTTTTCTCAATGTGACATGGTAGGTCTCCTAGTTATATGATATTATTAACATGAAACAAATATATATGTCAACCTAAAGCCTTTAGAAAGACATTAATCTGCTCTCTGAACATGCTCTATTTACTCCTTACATCCAATAAAAATTGTATGAAAAGCAATTTTAGGCAATAATGGAGCGCATGAAATCATATTGTCTCTGTCACTTGACTGATTAATTCGCTTTAATTGCCCTCACGTAATTCCCGTATTCTCATATAGATTTTTTGGTGATCAATAAAATTTGCTTAATTGACTGTTGTGTCATCGTCTTCTGGCTTGGGTCTAATGCAGACTGACTGTTAGCTAACTCAAACAGAAAAAGACTTCTGCATACAAATTAACTCTCCCTTTGGCATGAATCCTCTATGTTGACTCTTCAGATAATAAGGACCATTTTATGCAATTTTAATCGTTGCCCATTTTGCAGCATGTTATACCATCTGGGCTCTTGTATCAGTTTGCTTCAGTTTTAGAGGAAATGTTAGAATTCTATGCTTGTGCAAATGAGGGGTGGTGACAATGAAAAGAGATATTAAAATTCAGATAGACGAATGGTCTGTAATTGACAATCGTTATGACAATAATGTCTGCAATTACCTCACACACATGGTAAATTAGTATTCTACATGTTTATATTTACATAATGCATCGAAACATTTCACACTCATTATAAATGAAATATTTCTAATCCCACATACATGTACATGTATTAGCAATCCCATTAAAAAAAATAGAAGACCAAGGTAATTAATTGAGGAAGAGAAAGAGAGAGAGAGAGAGAGCAAGAAGGAAAGAGTAGCACACAGGAGGGATCATGTAGAATAAAAAAAAGGACGAAACAGAAAACATTAAACAGAAATGAGAGAGAGAGAAAGCATAGCAGAGAGGAGTGATCATAAAAAAAGAATAGATAAATAGAAAACATTGAAATTCTTCATAATTTTCATTCTCAGAAATACATGTATTGTAGTTTCTGTTATTTATAATGTGTATCTGTATTCTCCTCAATAACACAATGTAGCATATCATTTACATGATGAAAAAAACTCTCATTTACATGATGAGAATTCTCTCCAACTCGCTCTGGTCATTTTTCTATTGGCCCATCTCACCCAATCAATTTCCCCTGACAATACATGTAAAACCCCTCGGGATAAATGGCACCCAAATTATACAGCAGGAATAAGAATGGGCTGATTGAGACAGATGTAGAAACGACTTCCAATTTATCTGTATTCAGGTCAAGCTAACGCTAAGACAATAAGTCTTCTCTCATGATTATTATTGATGTCCTCTTCGTTCTTCATCAATGGTTTACGGCCAGTTGATATCGGTACCCTTTCCTCCTCTTTCTCCCTCTCATTCATTCTCTCCTTTTCCTGTGCATTGTTTTTCACCTCAGCTTGCCTTCATCTCTCTTGATCCTCCCTTTCTATTCCTCTTTTCTGTTTGCCTCTGTTTCAAATGCTCTGTATTTTCTTTTTGCCTTTCCCTCATTCCATGAGCTCCCCCCTCTTCACCTTTTCCAAGTGTCTGCCCCTTTCTCAGACTTTCCATCCCTATGCTTTCTCTAAGCCTGTTTCTATCCCCCACCCCTTCTCTGTCTCTTTCTCTTTCTCTCTATCAATCTGTTATACCTTTGCAACTTTGCTTTCTCTAAATTTTACTACATGTATGTATGTTTTTGGGCTGTTACCTTTCTCTGTCTTCCTCTCATATTCTTTAATTTTTTCATTTCCTATCCTATCTCCCTTTCCTTTCTCCGTTTCTCAATCTCCCTCTCTCTCTCCCTCTCTCATTCTCCCCCTCTTTCTCTTTCTTCCATTTCTCCCTTTCTCTCTCCCTTCCTTTCTTCCTCTTTCTTCCTCTCTCTCTTTCTCTCTCTATCTCTCTCTCTCCTTGCCCACCCGCGGCTTCTTGTCACCTTTCTTAGAACCCTTGGTCCTTTCAGTAATTGTTTATCAGAAAGGCTACTGACCGCTAGACATTGACAAGCCTTTATTTGTTTTCAACCCAATTGATTTTACGAGAACCTACACGAAGAAGAAGCAATGAGAAGGTTCCATTGGATGAACAGGAGGCGGGAGGAGGAGGGGGAAAGGATGAGAGACGATGCTGCATTAGCCTAGTTACAACAAGAGAGTGTAGATGGGTATCACTAGGTCAAATATTACCATTATATGGGTTTTCATGTCAAGCAAACGGTGCATGCTTGCATGGCAACGGCACATACTAAAAATTGACGTTGGTGCTCTGGATGTAATATCCACCGAGTTTCAGTATTGGGATTGTGTCTTGTCTGCCCTACTTTTATAAATGACTTAAAGTGAGTGGTGGGCAGGTAGATTTGTTTTTATGATCAGAACTTTGAGAATGCAGCCCATATGAAATTGATATTTGAATGGTATGCATTTTAAGAAATCTTTTTTGCCATTTCACAATGATCTAGAATGAATATAAATGGTATAGGCCTATATACAGCTTAGTACTTATAGTAAATGTAAAGCAAAGCTATTGTATGTTTAAAAGCAGTTGGAAAAGTCATTTATCATCACAGAGAATTCAATATTTGACTGAGCTCTTCACTATCTTAGTATAGAATACACTTTATTCATCTCTATTCATCATGATCCCAGAGGGATTGTCTGATGGTATCGTACTACTATTTACATATCTAATGCAGATGTTAAACTATTCTCTGACCACTAGCCCACCATTCCAGCTATATTTTGTTAATATGACCATCAGCTGGCTGGATATGATTACAGTGACCACTGCCACTTAAAGGTTACATGAGATCAACCTGCTCAAAGTGACCACCTCTACACAAAGACCACTGTATCAATCTTCTACATGGCTTAAGGGTGGACGTTACAACATTTCAGAGATATACTGCAATTTGGGGAAAATTTCCAGGAGCTCATGTGTTTCATTTTTTAATTGCCTTCTGTTTTGATTCCTGTAAGTGAAAGTATCCACAAATATCTCTTCTTGAATGCTTATACTTTCAAGTAAACACTCTATATAGTGCTGGTATTGACAATATTTATTGGTAACCCAAAGTATATTCAGGTATGAGGGATAAAAGTGTTTTTGCATGTGGAAGAATTTTATAATTTTTTCATATTCTGCCTAGGTTTATTTTATGTAACTATGCACAGGGTTGTATTTTTGAGGTAAAGTAGTCAATTGTCACAGGTCTGTCATTCTCCAACAACATACGGCAAACTGGAATGCTCACACTTGGCACTCCTGCGTTATAACTGCCCCCTCCCGCTTGTCCTTGCCCTTCTGGTGGGATACTTACCCTTGACACATTTTATACATCTTTTTATCTTGCACTATTCTTTTATCTCTCTCTTTAATCTCATTTGCCCTTTGAAGAAGTGACGCCACAACTTTCCATTTATATCACCGTGAACTACTTAGCTTTCCCACATTCACTGTCTGCTCAACTTCACAGGTACAGTTTCATTCATCCCACACTGCCAGCTGAAATTGAATTTAGTTCTCAATTACCAAGGATTTCATACCGAATGCCTCACAGATATGAATTTCGGGAAAATTGTTTATTATGGAAGATGAAATTTAATTAACGCTTAGGGTAGATCTCTTATAAAGCATTGAATTCATATTGTCACTTTAGTTAGATAGACACATAAATGACATTTAGACTGTCACTGACATTTTGAAAACCCCATTCATCTTGACCTAGCGGTGTTGTTAAATGTTACGTATGTCACACACCCCCTCTTGTGAAGGATTAATAAAATGAGAACTTGTGATGATAGAATCCAATTTTGACCTGGTTTGGATGAAAGTTCTCTAAGGAAATAATCTACTGGTTGCACCTGCCTTTTCCATGTTGCATTGACATATGAAAAACTCTTTCATTCAAGCTTTTGTTTTTCATGAAGGAACTTGAAAATGGCACATCTCTTTGAAAAAAATTAACATTGATCAGCATTGTACACTTGCAATAACATAAAATGGAATAACACTTTCATAGGTTCAGTGAGTTTTCTGAAACATGTACTTGGTGCCTTAAATTCTCATGATTCATACTTGTGGAATATTCAATGACCCACTAATAATTCAATTTAAATTCTAACTGTTGATAAAATTGTACAAAATGTCAGTTTTAGTTCTAGTCGATTTGACATTTTTTGAACCTAGAAAACTTCTTTCCGTTGAAGTTTTTTTTTAGATTCGTGATCCCTTGTGGTCTCCGATTCGTGATCCCTTGTGGTCTCCGAACAATTTCAACTTTGTCGTCGAAAAAGCAACTTTGGGCAATTTGCATAATTAGCATGAATCTAAATGGCCCCTTCGAAGCAATTTTTAGCAGCGAAAGACAACCAGAACAGAATGTGTAAACTGATCTACATGTACATACTATTCTCTATGACTGCTCGATGATACCCTACTGCAATTGTGTTGTTCATCTTTACATGCAACCCGTAAGACAACGAAAGGAGGATACACAATTAAAGTCCGATAATAATGTATGATACCTCTTTGTAGGGGTTATGTAGGGCGTGGAATCCATTTTAATGTTATTTTTTAATTAAATGTCATGTCATGTAAATTTAACGTAAATACTAGCTTAATTATGATTGACAACTAAGACTGTATATTTTTACAGTAAGAATATGGACCTACAATTTCCTTGTTGAAATAAAGTAAGTAAATGGGTTTGGGAAGTGTTTAAAAATATATGTTGAATTAAAGGGGAATTAACCCTTTCACAGAAAATTGGCTTGGATTGCTTAAAACTTATGCCAATTTTCCCTGAAAGGACTACTTTCATGCAATCAGGAAATTGTAGGTCCATGTTCTAACTGTAAGAAATACACTGTAATATTATTGTTATTTATTTTTCTAATTAAATGTCATGTAAAGTTCATGTAAATACCAACTTAATTATGCTTAAACAATTGAAAGTGTATTTCTCACAGTTAGAACATGGACATACAATTTCCTGGTGGAATGAAAGTAGAACTTTCATGGAAAATTGGCATAATTATTAAGCAGTCCAAGCCAATTTTCTATGAAAGGGTTCATTTCCCTTTCATTCAACATCATATTTAAACACTCCAAAACCCCCTTTAATTACATTATTTTATACGAAGAGGTATCATACACTATTATCGGACATCAAATGTGTAGCCTCCTTTTGTTGTCTCACAGGTAGCATGCAAAGTTGTTCAACACAAATTGTAGTTGGGTATCATCGAACATAAAGAATAGTACATAGATCAGTTTATACATTCAGCGTAAGCTGTCTTTCGCTGCTAAATATTGCTTCAAAGAGGCCATTTTGATTTATGCTAATTATGCAAATTGCCCAAAGTTGCTTTTTCGACAACAAAGCTGAAATTGTTCGGAGACCACAAGGGATCACAAATCTAAAAAAAACCTTCAACAGAAAGAACTTTTCTAGGTTTAATACAGGCTAAATAGGACTGTCAAATGGACTATTCCTATTGTCTCATAATTCAATTTTGAAAATAACAGCATTTTGCTCTGTAGCTCTGTTAGGTTGTTGTTTTAGCATTTAAAAGAAATGTACCTTCATTAATGGTGTTTGGGTCAAATTTATGAAAGCTGCATTTAAAAGTATTATTGGGAGAGTTTGTAGTTACATGTTTTTAATTTTTTTTTTTTTGTATTTGTTGCTTTCTGCTACTATTTTTCATGAGATTCCAATGGTACGTAGTCAAATACTAAAATTTGACACTATCATAAATAAACATTGAATTTTACTCTTTTTCACTTTGAATTTTGAAATAGCATTTGATACACATTATTAGCTGCAGTAGCTGTAGCCTAGCAACTGCAAAATGCCCGAGGGAGATTATAATACATCAAATAAATTTGTTAAATTATGTATAGATGGTATATGAAAGTAAGACTAAATGTTGTCCAAATAAAGGATGTATGAAATTTGTAGGAGAGAGACAGAGAATAAAAGGCCTGACTGGAGTTCGGAGAGAGAAAATATGATTAGAGTGAATGGGAAAATAGAAGAACATTATTAATGTGCTGCAATTTAAGAACAATGTGGTGATACATGGTGTACATTCTAACGGAAGGTACAATGATAGGTCGTGTATAATGGCAAGCACGTGGATGAATGGGGCTCTTTACAGCGCTAAACCTCCAGACTCAAGCATCCGCCAATAGACACTTGTGCACCTGTTTGCCGCAATAATCGATGGCTACACTCTTTAAAGCTTCCATCGCCATTCATCCTCTGACATTGTGAAGGAAGCATAACGGAAAGAGGGATCACACTTGAGCTTCCTCTTCTCCTTCCCTTCTCTCTTTCCTCTAACCATCTTATATTTATCTCTTTGTATCTCATTCCCTACCCTCATCTCCCATGGAGATGATTTAGTTTCTCTTAGTTTTTAATGTCTTTATATGCTTTATGCATCAAATTGTATCTTTTACTTCACTCTAACGCATTTAATCCTGTACTTGGTTCAGCTGCATCACTCATCCTTTTTCTCATTATCTTCTTCTTCTTCTCTCTCTCTCTGTTCATCTTTCTTATTCTCTATCTCTCTCTTCTTTTCTCATTGTCCCTTTTTCACATACAGCTTCATTTTTACTCTTTTTTGTTATTTGATATTTGTTTCTCAACTCTTATAACCTCGCTATTATTCTTCCCTTTCTTTTCTCCATCTCTCTGTCTCTGTCTGTCTCTCTCTCTGTGTTTCTTTCTCTCTTGCTCTCTCTCTCTCTCTCTCTCTCTTTCTGTCTTGCTCTCATTCTCAGCCCCCTTCATTTCATTTCCCTCTCTCTTTCCCCTTTCTGCCTGTCTGTCTGTCTCTCTCTCTCCCTCTCTCTCTCTCTCTCTCTCTCTCTCTCTCTCTCTCTCTCTCTCTCTCTCTCTATCCTGCACCCATTGCATCCTCCCTCAGGATTTCTCTATCTTACCAGGTACTTACTCTTGGCTACTACAGTTTAATAAAGGTCTTGAGAGTTCCTCCAAGAATCTACATGCTCTTGGTCTTTTACGGACCATGCTCCATGCCTGAAGAGGGCCGAACGTCGCATGAGATGAATGATCATCAGGGTTTAAAGCCCTTAGCCATATGGACTTGAATCAAGTGTAAAATATCTTCAAAACACCTGCAAGAGTTATATACTTACAAAGGTACCTCTGCAGTGCCACAGATGGCCAGTTATTGGCATTTACAATTTATTAATTTATTCATTTATTTATTCATTTATTTATTTATTTCTTCATTATGACAGAAATAAGAATAAGTAAACAATAACAGAATGACAAGGCAAATACATGTATGACCATAATACAAGTACAATAACAATCATACTTGGATGAATCTAAATTGGGGTGATATTTGTTTTTTAATCTCAGAAGAAGATATATATAGTACATTGAAAATAATATCATTATTGGTCATTTGAATAAGAATTGTAATTTTGAAATACACTGCTAAATGCAATAATTGATTGTTACGTACAATGTGCTGCCAAGGTTGTAAGAAATGCCAAGGTAGTATCAGAAGGTAGCTCATCAATTTTGGAATCTTCAGATCATGAAATGAAAGAACAGTCATTTCTATATTATTCTGACTCGACTTCTATGATAGAAACTGAAAGTAAATCAACCTGTCATATTGCTTGGCAAGGTATATCACCTTTTTTTTTTTAAACTTCACAAAAGTGATCAGTAAACTTTGTGCAATGCTTCCCTCTTGTGGTTGAATATGGTCAACTGGTATCATTTCAATTTGGCATCGACTTTCTCTCTGCATCGTTGGTTTCTTGGAAAGTATCACGGGAGATGAGATGAAGGTCTATTATATCTGACAGTGGTGAGAGGATTTCTGCTTGTATAATGGATGATGATTTACCTCATTAATATCTTTTCATGAATCTTTTTCAGTAAAGGTCACAAGGCCTTTTGACATGTATTAGAGGTGTTACATTGTTACTGTTAGTACATGTGTTAGTTAGCAATATGTTCAATTATGGTCAATGTGAAGACCAGACTGACAAAATTGCTCGCAAATCTGTATACATGTTGAATATTTTGTTTTTAGCAACAATGCCTATAAAATTCTTTTTTAGAATTTAAATGCAGCTCTCATGTAACTTGATACAAATGGCTTTTAGAAATTAGACCTTATGACTGACTTCTGAAGAAAATGTGATACAGTTATGATTTATGTACACCATGAGGGGGCTCATGCAAAACACAGAACACAGAAAAGAATGATGTGTCAACATCTACATTTACTGACAAGTTGTCATACATAGGCCTACAAGCAAATTCTCAAATAAATATAGACCTACCCAGACCCACACCACGAATAGTGGTCATATTGACCACTACGAATACAAAATGCAAAAATAGTTGGTATTTTCTGTCGCGTGTAGTAAAGGTATGGGGGGAAAATAAGATAAATATTTTAAATACTTGCTTTCAAATTCAGCCCTTAAAAATCTCACTCCTACCTCAAATGGCCGTTAGAAAGAACTTTTGATATTTTCAGCAAAATCCAAAGTCAAAATCTTGTCCAAAACCGGAGAAATCCCCACCGATTTGTTTCGCGATCGCGTGTTGTTTACATACTGCCGATGTCTTAGACTAAAATCGGCCAATAAAATTTTTGTCCACGAAGAAACTTGGGATCGCAAGCGCACATCGATCTTTACGATCGCGCACACAGAAAATCGGGACTTTCCGTATATGCCACATAGGGACCGAATTTTTAAGGACAAAACTCTTTTGGGGAGATGTCAGCGCCCGCGGCGACCAGGAAATGTACACAATGACTCCGATAGCTCGTTTCGCGAGAATCAACAGTAAATTACGGATTTGATTTTTGGAAATATCTTTTCCAACATCGGTGAGTTGAATTTACTGCAATAAATCATATATACCTACCTATTATGCCTGTAGTCTTGACTACGGGACCCCTTCGAGAATTAACACACATGTGTCACAATATTGTGCGCACCCCCCGTAATCCTATTGTCCCCTTTGCCACTCACGCGCGTCAATACGCTACGGCCATCTTCCTCTTTCTTGCTCGCCCCCGACGAGTTAGGACGTATAGTCACAGCGCTCCTGAAATCAGGTCGTATAGTATCTTTTTGGTGCGCTTTTTAACATAGTTAAAGCACTTTTAGGTACCTATATTCGTTTAGATTATAGTACTTTGTGTTTTTTTAGTCACTCTTGCCGATTGCAAGGGATTTTTTGATTCCCTTTCTTGGCATTTATTTTTCTCTTTCACGGTCAGCCCCACGTAGATATTTCCGTGTTTGCGGGTGTTTCCGTTTGTCACCGAGCCTTCGGGTTCGGTGTTTGTTCTTACGGTTTTTAGGCTGTGAAAATTTCTTTAGTGCGTATCTCCCAAATAAACTTTAGTTTTATTTACTGCATTCAGTTGAAGTATTTCTTAATTTGAAAAGTATACTTTATTGTCTGTTTTATTGCAGTGGTATGAATTCGGAAGAAGAAGCAGCTGGGTCAAGGAGACCTGCTTCTTCCGAAGAGTTGTCTAGCAAGACGACTCGGCCTTCCAGAACTCCCCCGAGTACAGCGGTACGCGGGGGAGGGAGGAGGGCTAAAGGTAAGTTGCCTAGTGGTGTTCCCTTGCAGAGTTTGCCAGTTTCGGAGCTTGCGGCTTCGGGACGGGTGGCGTTAACTGAATCGGGATTGTCAACTCCGAAGCCTGTGGTTTCGGGGTGGGTGGCGTCAGATTCTAGTGGTTTGGATATCTCGAATCCAATCCCCCGGTCGCTGAGACCAGAGGGGGGGGGCTGTTGTTTCCCGTACGGTAGCGTTCACTCGCTCTGATCCGTTAGGGGAGACGCGCCCCACTACTGCAGGGCAACCCACGGGCTTAGTCCATGTTGGTCTGGGTTCTCAAACCCTAGCCCCCGGCAAACGCCATATGGGGGAACGAGTACTTTCTGGGCTGTCTCAGTTGCCAGCTGATGGGAATGCTCGAGCTAACAATTATGGACGCTCTTCGGAGCAACAGGTGTTTTCACCTGAGTGCGTGACTACTAGTGCTCCCCTATTGCTGCTTTCGAGCGGTCCAATAGTGGGTTCACATGCCTTTAGTAGTCATCGGGCACATACCGAGTCATCTCGGTCTGCCCACGCACTGGGAGCTTTTAGCTCCCAACCCATGGCTACGGCATCTTCTTGCCTAGCCAATATGGGTGATTTGGGCGATTCTCTAGGCTTACGCCATGAGCGCTCCAATCCCTTTATGGGAAGTGAACGTCCCTCCGCGGAGGAATCGGTTCGTGTTTCCGAAGAGGCTTCGGGGATCCGAACGAATCCGATTAAGCGTTCTAAGAAAAGGGTTTCGGCTACGACTATTGTCGAGCCAGCCAAGAAAAAGGCCAAGAAGAAGGCGAAAAGCGGCAAGGCTTTGCCGGCCTCTTGCCCGTCTGGCCTGGCTGACCCGGCTAGCTCCTCTCAAGCTGACATGTTCAGTATGATGCGGGCTTTTGCTCAGAATCAGGGTTGGTCCTTTGTACCGGCTTCTTCAACCCTGACTTCTGTCCCTATTCAGGGATCTCGCTTTGAGTCTGATCAGCCTTTTGTGATTGATTCCTCTTTGTCTGAGACTGATTCGCATGTGCCTCCTATTCCCGCGGCCCTTGGGGCTCCGCCGGGCGAGGAGACTGTTGGTGAACCATGCGGGGACCCGCCTGCGGAGGCCTTTGTTAGCGTTCCTTTGTCTCATTCCACTCGGGTGGAACCAGATTTGGATGCGTCCTCTCAAGCTTCGGTTCCCGAATCGCTTGGGCAGGCGGAGTCTCAATCGCTCAATCTCTATGGAGTGGAAGCGATTGCTTTGTGGTCCAAATATCTCCCTGAAGTTCAGTCAACCCGCGCGCAGGGTTCGACTTCGCGTTGGAATTTCAAGCAGCAGGTCTCCTCTGAGGGTATTGCTCTTGAGGAGGTTTTCAAGTTGGAGTATGACCGCATTGAGGCCGCGGTGTTGGTTAAGCGATCTAATGCGGTCAGGGGTAAGGCCTTTGCCTTTTGTTCTCAGGACCAAGACAGCTTTTTCAAGGCTAAGATTCTTTCTCCTGAGATTTTAGAGGTTGGTCGTCGCTTGCGGGCGACTAATCCGCTTACCTCCGCTGCGTTCAGGGCGGAGGATAAGATTTGGTCTAATATTGAAAACCACATTAGGTCAGGGATGCGTTTGGCGGCTTTTCAAGGGCTTCTCTCCGACCTTAGGTCCAGGGCGGAGGAGTTGAATGTTACCGATGGTGACAAGCTGATTATTGACGACTTGCTGCATACTCTTTTTTGTCTGCAGTGGTCGCAGCTTTCCACAGCAGCTGCTTCGGCTACGTTCCGTCGCAGGACCTCGGCTCTCTCAGCACTGGGTGTTAGAGAGTCGGGCATTGCTCAACTTCTCCGAGATGTTCCGTCTCGGGGTCCTTCGCTTTTTGGTGGTAAATTCGCTACGGTGTTTCAAAGAAAGATCGATGCGCGAAAGCAGATCTCGGATATGACTAAGCAGTTTCACACTAGCTCTAAGCCAACGCGGGCCCCTGTTCGGCGTAGACCTGCTGGTCCTGTTTCGGGTCAACGCAGTCGCGTGTCTAGGGTCCCGCCTCCTGAGCCTCAGCCAGCTCCGTCTCGTGGGAGAGGGAGTCGTGGCAGGGGCTTTTCGAGAGGTTCTCGTGGTAAGGCGATGGCTTCGCAGAAGGCCAAGCCTGGATTTTGACGTTTTTCCCCGAGCGCTTGTTCGACCGAATGTGGTAGGTGGCCGACTTCATGCGTTTCTCCCCGCTTGGGAGGCCATCTCCGGGGACGTGTTTGTTCTCTCCGTCGTGCGAGACGGATTCTTCATAGATCTTTGCGCCTCGCTCCCCGGAGGGGCTATAAGAATTCGGTCACCTCCCATGTCTGCCCTGTCTCGGTCTCATGCTTCGAAGGAGATCGAGTCTCTTTTGGAAAAGAGGGCTATAGAAAGGGTAAGAGACAGGCCGTCTCTTTCCCTTTCTCCAATATTTGTTATTCCCAAGCGCTCGGGAAAACTTCGTTTGATACTGAACCTAAAGAGGATAAACAAATTTATTCCTCCGGTTCATTTTCGGATGGAGACTCTTGCCTCCATTCTTCCGTTGATCAAAAGGGAAGACTACACGGTCTCGTTAGATCTCAAGGACGCGTACTTTCACATTCCCATTCATCGCGCATCTCGCGATCTTCTGGGGTTCTCCTTCCTCTCGGAGACTTACCGTTTTCGGGCTCTTCCCTTCGGGCTGCGCCCGGCCCCTCGGGTTTTTACTCAAGTTGTAGCGGTGCTAGCGGCCTTTCTGAGGCGTCGCGGCCTGCGGTTGTTTTGTTACCTGGACGATTGGCTTCTCCTTGCGGAGTCGCGCGATCGTTTGTTGGACGAGACTCGTTTGCTCGTCTCTCTTACTCAAGACTTAGGTTTCCTAATAAATTGGGAAAAGTCAGAGTTAGTCCCCACTCGCAGCCCAGTTTTTCTGGGGGCGGTGTTAGACATAAGGAATCAGTTAGCTCGGCCCAGTCGAGACAGGATTCTCACCATTGTCTCTGCGGCTCGCAAGCTCTTGCTGGCCAGAAGAGTCTCGGCCAGACAGTGGCTTCAGTTTCTAGGTTATCTAGCCAGTCTAGTCGATGTTTTAGAGGACTGCCGGCTCCTCATGAGACCCTTTCAGAGACATCTCCTCAGGTTCTTCAAGCCGGGAAAAGACTCTCTTTTGGTCTGGATTCCAGTACCAGTAAAGATCAAGTCTCTTCTCGCTTGTTGGACGAGCGAGGTGTTTCTCGCGCGAGGCAGGTCCTTCTCTGTCCCTCTTCCGTCGATATCGGTTTCGACGGACGCCTCTCGGTTGGGGTGGGGAGGACACTGCAACGGCAGCACGGTTGCGGGGGATTGGTCTCATCTTGGGACTCTTCCTCATATCAATGTCCTGGAGTTTATGGCAGTTCTGTTGACCTTGCTCCATTTCAGAAGTCGACTTCTCAGTCGTTCGGTTCTGATTCTCACGGACAATGTTACCGTGGCGGCATATATCAATCGGCAGGGAGGCACTCGTTCGGTTGCCCTGAATGCCCTAGCAGCTCAGCTGTGGAGGTGGTGTCGTCGCATGGCAATCACACCCGTGGCCTCTTTCATCCCCGGTCGGGAAAACCTCATTGCGGATTTTCTGTCCCGGGGCAGGTATCTTCCATCGGAATGGATGCTCCATCCGGAGGTATTTTGCCGCATTCGCAGTTGCCTAGGTCCACTGGAAGTGGATCTATTTGCGTCGGTGCTAAATCACCAGCTGCCGAAGTATTGCTCCCGTGTTCGCGATCAGGGAGCATGGGCTCTCGATGCTTTCTCCCTCAGCTGGGAGAACCTTCAGGGATTCGCCTTTCCTCCCTTCCAACTGATTCCGCGTGTCTTGCGGAAAATCAGGGAAGATCGGGCGAGGGTGCTTGTAATAGCTCCCTTTTGGCCCAGGAGGAATTGGTTTCCGGAGCTTATGAGCCTTCTAAGGGCTCAACCGTTAGTTCTCCCGTTAAGAGCGGATCTGGTGTTACAGCCCCTATCGGGGATTCTTCACCACAATCCGGAGTCTCTTCATTTGACTGCTTGGCCCCTGTCAGGGAATCTGCAAGACAGTCGGGTCTCTCTGATAGAGCCGCGGACTTTTTAATGTCCAGTCGTAGGGTTTCTACTAGGGAAATTTACAATTCCCGTCTCTCGGTCTTTTTCCTTTGGTGCAAAGAGAGAAATCAAACCCCTTCTAAGGCTCCTATGGTTCAATTGCGGATTTCTTAATCTCGTTATTTGACAAAGGGAGATCTATTTCTACTATCCGAGGCTACCGTTCGGCGATCGGGGCCATTCATTCGGGTTTTTCGGATGGTTCTGGGATTTCCAATTCCCCGCTACTAAGCGGTTTGATTCGTTCGTTCTTTCTGAAACGACCTTCGTTTTCTAAGTTAGTGCCGTCTTGGAGTCTGCCTAAGGTCCTGGAGGCCTTGGCGAAACCTCCTTTTGAACCGTTAGGTGAAGCTTCGCTTCATCATCTTACGGTTAAGACGCTCTTTTTGGTAGCTATTGCCTCTGGGCAGAGGCGCAGTACTCTTCATGCTCTCTGTCTTACTCCTGGTCATGTTCGCTGGGAGAGAAAAGGTGTTAGATTGATTCCTAGGGCTTCTTTCGTTGCCAAGAATCAGACAGCTACCTCCGGTCCTGTTGAGATTTTTCTTTGTCCGCTTTCTGACCTTTCTTCGGTGCGTGAGGACAAAGTTTGGTGTCCTGTTAGGGCTCTCAAATGGTATATTGATAAGACTAAGTCTTATCGTAAGGATGATCAGTTGTTCCTGATCACTAGAGAGCCTTTTTCTCCTGCCTCTCTTGATTCCATTTCTAGATGGATCGTTGAAGCTATTAGGGCCGCTGGCACAGAGGCTCTTTTATCCGACAGTAAGCCTCGTGCTCATGATACTCGTAGTGTCAGCACTTCTTGGGCTCTGTTTCAAGGTGTGGCGCTTGTTGATATTTTAAAGGCTGCTTATTGGCGTTCGCCCAATTCCTTCATTTCTTGCTACCTTAGGGATATTCCCGCAGGTGAAGCTTTGTTTGCGTCAGCCACCTTGAAGGCCGCTGTGTCTTCTTTGTAGTCTTTGGTGTAATCCTATTTCCTTTGCTCGAAACATGCCTCCCGGTCTTTGAGTTGGCGCTGGTCTGGCATAATAGGTAGGTATATATGATTTATTGCAGTAAATTTGTAAAATCAGCACTGATTTTCTTATTTACTATATAAATCTATATACCTACCTATGACCCTCCCTCCTTCCCCGCTCCTTGCAAGCAACATGTTTCTTCTTGGGGTTGCTCGCAAAAGAGGAAGATGGCCGTAGCGTATTGACGCGCGTGAGTGGCAAAGGGGACAATAGGATTACGGGGGGTGCGCACAATATTGTGACACGTGTGTTAATTCTCGAAGGGGTCCCGTAGTCAAGACTACAGGCATAATAGGTAGGTATATAGATTTATATAGTAAATAAGAAAATCAGTGCTGATTTTTCAAATTTATTGTATTTCTTGGATATTTAGTGGTCGGTTTTTGTAAATTAAATGCCGATTTTGAGTGAATGTTTGTGACTTTTGTGCAGTGGTGTTTTAAAAAGTTGGGGTGTATGACTGCCTACATTATACACACGAAGTATAGGAATGTAGCTATGAGTGCCCAGAAATGAGGTGCTAAAGAGAAAGTGGAAGTCTGGTCATGCGATAACATTGTGAATGTGAGAGCATTTGAAGGGCAATCGTTTTTAGGGAACATTTCTCCCATGATTATCTTCCAAACTGACATAAAGAGAATGAGAAAGCTCACAAATGATTTTTGTACCTTTCCCAGAATAGCTTTTGCTAATTAAGAAGTCCACAAATGCAACTGTAAAACTTATTGAGCAGAGTAAAATTCAAAATTGAGTGTAACCTCAATTTTAGAACTTGAGTAATTGTGTCTAATAGTAATAGTATGATCACTCATCAAAGTCCCCTGATAATTTGAGATGATAAGGCTTTCCATTGTGTTTTAATTGATCATACCTGTCACCTCTTGAGGTCTGAGGAAGGGGGTTCTCCAATGACACTGTAAATTATGTACAGTAGTTCCCACAGTTCAACAATGGGCAATTTAACATCATTATCCATCAATTTCACTGGATCAGTTATCCCCTCTTTAAGTATTTTCCAATGTCCATTTACATTCTTGGATTTATTTGTGCCTTTTTCTACTTCTTTATTATATGAGCAGCAATAAATATCTCCACTTTCCCACACATTTATCAGACCAGAATCTCACAAAGCTTACACCACCACAAGGCCAAATCATGTTCCTTCTTGCCCTTCTTGCCACTCTTGAGTCACTGGTAGAGGGCTGGACTTTCCCACGATGCCTGGTTGCTGGTAGAAAAGGCGTATAAAGTGACAAATTCCAGAAGAAATGAATTTTGATAATGTGATTTGGTTGGGGAATTATGTTGCAATATTGGAGGTTGTTTCTAACCTCAAGTCTGCAAACAAATTTCAGCCTTGGTCGATTGCTGTAGAATTGTTCATCAGTTATAAATAATCATGTGAAAAGGTGGTTCCCCTAATAAGGTTATGACGAAATATGTTGGTTATGTGCAAATATTTATATGTCTTCTCAATGAGAAATATTCTTTTGGTATGTGGTCTCTTTGGAATGCTCTGAAAGATATTAACTAATAATTCAGAATATTGATGTAGCAGTACAGCTTTTTTCTTGTAAATCTGGCATAACACTTTAGAATGACATTGCATCAAAGACCCCAATACATTAAAAGGTCCCCTGAACATCTTGCAAATTTCATCACTAAGAAGTAATTGTAGTATGCACTTACAGACTAATGCATAGCAAGATATTTGTAGTTGTTAAACCTGATTCTACACCCCCTCCCCCCCCCCCCCCCCACCCCACCTCTGAAAAGATCTTATGATCATTTTACTGTGAAGTTATTTTTCAAATCAGAGCAATCTTGATCTGTACTTGTTCATAATTTAGTCTTACAATACAATGTGTAAATACACCCATAGAGGAAAAAAAACACTGATTACTATCTACAAATTTCTGTTGCAACAAAGATATCACAAGTAATTTTTCTTCCTCTTCCCCCCCCCCCCCCCTTGGATATCAATATTATCATGCCATTCATCAAAAGCTTTGGATTTTGCATCAAGGCCCAAAATAAGATGAACTGTGCCTTTAAACATTCATCACAACTGGTAACTAACCTGCAAAGATAATCAAAGTGATCATTGCTCAAACTTTCCCACAGTAGACTCTGTCCTAAAAACAAGTCTGATCTTGCCCTTGGAACTGGTTCTACCTCTAGAGTTAGGCAGAGTTTAGGTTCTGACCCCTTTTTTCATGGCCTGCATCCCAGACCAGAGGGGTGAGTCAGGGGGGAAGTGATGGTTACCCCCATCATATCAAGATTAGACCAGGCAGACATATATACCAAACACCCAGCTGCTATCAACCATTGTTTGTTGAAATTCAGATAAAAACACAAAGTTAGGCAAGGAGACAAAATCTTTTCATTTCAGTTGGGGTCATTTTTAGGCAACTTTGGGCTTGCAATATCTTCATTTCTCTATAGAAACTGTGAAGTTTAGAATACTAAGATGAGTCAACACCGGGATGTTCCTTATTCTGTGTGAACTTGAAATGTAATTAAGGACAATTGCAAAATATATATCACGGGATAACATTTAGAAGAGAAAGCTAATCATGACGTCATGTTTGAGGAATTTGCCATTTTTTCATGCTTTAGTATTGATTCACCCGATGCAGTATACAGACATAACTTCTTTTTTCTCTCTTTTGAAAAAATATAAGAGAGTGAAATTGAGTGTAAATGTCATCCTATATTTTTAAAGCAAGATTCATAGCTGATGGAGATGCATGCTATGTATGCTCATGCCATTTTTCTCCTAAGTCTAAGAGATACATTGTCAGGTGAAAGCCAGAAAGACATTATAACCCTGTGTTCAGAGATATGGAAAAACAAATGCCTTATGGCTCTCACTACCATTTGTGTATGCTCACTGCATGTTAATCCATTTTACATGAGGAGCATGTGATAAGAGAAGACATACTGGATTTCCATCAGAATTTATTTCTTGTTTGTTGAAATCAAGATAAAGAGATAAGAAAGAGAGAGAGGAAGCTTTCTTTCTGATAAGATAGTTGCAACAAGGCTGTATCATTATTTACTTCATAAGAGAGGGTGAAAGATTAGCTTGCTTACATAGGACCCATGCTGAAAACAATTAGTGACCAAGTGGTGCTGCTAATTGTCCTGTAATGTGCACACAGTCTGGCAGGAAGTTTTCCTTGTATTAAGGTAATCTGAAGAGCTTCAGTGGGGATGATTTGAGATAATACAAGTTTGAGAAGCGGTGAATAGAGATTACTCCTCATTATAAGCTACATTTACACTGGCCATCATGATTTCAATACTTTACATTTCGCTTGTAGTTTCAGTCCGTATGAACGGACTCGTAGTTTCGAAACTTTAAGTTTACTTGTAGTTCTAGAACCACAAGCGAGCTTGTGGTTAAGGCCGAAACCCAGAGCAGCGAAGGGTGGGGGGGGGGGGGGGGCCTTCGTCGCAGTCTCGGCCCATCTAAACGTAATCAACTTTAAATTTCGCAAGCTTGTGGTTAAGGATGGCTTCTCTGTTCATGTTAAACTTCCGGGTCATACGCTTCGCGCAAATTATGAACACAGGATCTGTATGTGTACTGTACACACAATCGGTAGTATCTACTTCCGGGGTTAACCACAACAATCGCTCGGCTTGTAGTTTCAGCTCTTTGTTAAGGGCTTGTGTGAACCCTCATTGCGGTTAGGGAGTCGTGGTTTCGTTAACTTAAAGTTTCACTGACTTAAACTTTCAAAACCACAAGTCCCGTATGAACGTAGCTAAAGTTATGAAATTACAAGCCAAGTGATTGAGTTTTACGCCATAGCTTAACATGATTAGAGAGGTGAATCGCAATGACAAGCTTGGCTTTGTAATATGATATAAGTGTGTGAATATATTGTTGCTATAGCTCCGAACTATCCCATCTAATAAATGCATGATTGACATCTCTCTGATTCTAATTATATACCGAACAATATATTGTTATCATTTGTGGTATACCAAAAATTTTGCAGGCTTAACTTAAAGTTTATTAACTACAAGTGAGGACCACCTCCCCCCTCCCCCCCCCCCTTGTAATTTTGGCATTAATCACATTCACAAGCTCTCTTGTGATTTTCAAACTTTGAAATCATGCGTATCCACCACGCAGTCTGAGACTAAAATACTAGAATTTAATTCGTCATGAGGACGAATTAGGTGGTCTGTCCTTAAATTTGCACTATCATGATTGTAATCAGGATGATCATATTAATGGGAAAATACTAAACAGAAGACAGGATGTCAAGAATGCCATGAATGGAGATGCTTCCTGAGGACAGGAATGTAGCAAAATGTGTAACGGTCATTGTAAAACGATTATGGTGATGATGATAATGGTGATTATGATGATTATAATGATATAATGATGATGGCGATGATATAATAATAGCGATGATGATCATGACGGTGATGGTAATAATGATGATGATACAGGATACTTGGGAGATTAACCCCATAGCTCTAATACAGGACAGGAAATCACAATTTCCATATAGGGTTGTAGACAAACTACTGCACACTACTTTCTAATAGACATAATATGGAAAATAAGGCAGTTTATTACATGATTTGTGATTTTTTATGTTACAATAGTCGAAGAGGATAGTAAAATGACAGGCAAAAAGAAGCAAAAAAAAAAAAAAAAAAATCGGCCCCGGGGATCGAACCAGGTACCTTGACGATGGTAGTCATGTGCTTTACCGATAGACCAGAATATTTCCCATAGAGATAACACGTAAACGAAAACGGGATTCTCAAATCACATTTTGTACTGAAAAATTGGGCATGATCCCGACATCTGATCAAAAATTGGAGGGCTTACTAATGAAAGCTTATAGTCTCAGCTACAATATATTAAAATCTGGAAGAAAATAGACCAAAAATAACTGAGATACTGCTCAGAGAACGATGTCATGTAGATTCATGATTCGAAAAAAAATCATCTTCCATAGACATAACACGCAAATAGGGAAAATTATGACATGGCATCTTGCATTGAAAATTTCAGTGTGATGACGTCATCAAAATGAAAAATGGTGGTAACTGATCTGGTAGAGAATTGTCTCAGCTATAACATATCGAAATCTGGAAGAAAATCGATCACCTATTACTGAAATATTAGCAAATGAATACAAAAATGATGACGTCATTTTTTCAAAATCATTTTTTTGAGTTCATATGCAAATATGATGACGTTAGAACATGAGATCGGCAAAAATTCTACATGATTTCAAATCTACAACTCACAGGCTTTCAGAATATGTAAAGAAATTGGGTGGTTTCCGTATATTCTGAGGAGCTATGGCGAATTCTAGATGGGCATGTTTTTACCACTTTTTACATTAGAATGCCCATTGACGTGCGCACGAATTTGAAAGTTTGACGCGCGCGTACGACATTATGGAAGGTCGAGATTGACTGTAAATAGTTGGAAATTGTCAAGAATAGTGTCAGGAAGACAAAATATGCGAAAAAATGGCGTTTTTACGTTCTCTACGCGCTGTGTGCGCGCATAACGCGCGCACGGACGCGCACGGACAGAAAAAATTAAAATGCTTAAAATGTCCTGAACAATACTCTAATTTGATTAAAAAGTGATTTTGAGCATTTTTAAATTTTGACGCGCGCGTACGTGCGCGTCATGATGTCCGCGCAAATTTTGATGACATTTTATGATGACCCTTGACCTGAAGTTAATGTATGTCAAATATGGTTCATTTTTGATGACTCGTTATGAAGATATGATTGATAATGTGATATCACAAAATGGCGCCTGGATGACGTCACGATGACCTGATGACCTTGAAAAAGATAGGGGCACTTGATCTGATATGGTCTGATAATTGACAAAAATTTGAAGAAAATTGATCGAGTTGATTTTGAGAAATTGCGTTCACAAGAAAGTGGTGGAAAAATAAAAATAAATAATAAACTAGACTTGAATTCGTCACGAAGACGAATTAGGTGGTCTGTCCTTAAATTGGCACGATCATGATTGTAATCAGGATGATCATATTAATGGGAAATACTAAACAGAAGACAGGATGTCAAGAATGCCATGAATGGAGATGCTTCCTGAGGACAGGAATGTAGCAAAATGTGTAACGGTCATTGTAAAACGATTATGGTGATGATGATAATGGTGATTATGATGATTATAATGATATAATGATGATGGCGATGATATAATAATAGCGATGATGATCATGACGGTGATGGTAATAATGATGATGATACAGGATACTTACCCCATAGCTCTAATACAGGAGAGGAAATCACAATTTCCATAGGGTTGTACACAAACTACTGTACACTACTTTCTAATGGACATAATATGGAAAATAAGGCAGTTTATTACATGATTTGTGATTTTTTATGGTACAATAGTCGAAGAGGATGGTAAAATGACAGGCAAAAAGAAGCAAAAAATAAAAAATAAAAAATCGGCCCCGGGGATCGAACCAGGTACCTTGACCATGGTAGTCATGTGCTTTACCGATAGACCAGAATATTTCCCATAGAGATAACACGTAAACGAAAACGGGATTCTCAAATCACATTTTGTACTGAAAAATTGGGCATGATCCCGACATCTGATCAAAAATTGGAGGGCTTACTAATGAAAGCTTATAGTCTCAGCTACAACATATTAAAATCTGGAAGGAAATAGACCAAAAATAACTGAGATACTGCTCAGAGAACGATGTCATGTAGATTCATGATTCGAAAAAAAATCATCTTCCATAGACATAACACGCAAATAGGGAACATTCTGACATGGCATTTTTAATTGAAAATTTCAGTATGATGACGTCATCAAAATGAAAAATGGTGGACACTGATCTGGTAGAGAATTGTCTGAGCTATAACATATCAAAATTTGGAAGAAAATCGATTACCTATTACTGAAATATTAGCAAATGAATACAAAAATGATGACGTAATTTTTTCAAAATCATTTTTTTGAGTTCATATGCAAATATGATGACGTTAGAACATGAGATCGGCAAAAATTCTACATGAATTCAAATCTACATCTCCCAGGCTTTCAGAATATGTAAGGGAATTGGGGAGTTTCCGTGCATTCTGAGGAGCTATGGCGAATTCTAGATAGGCATGTTTTTACCACTTTTTACATTAGAATTCCCATTGACGTGCGCACGAATTTGAAAGTTTGATGTGCGCGTACGACATTATGGAAGGTCGAGAATGACTGTAAATAGTTGGAAATTGTCAAGAATAGTATCAGGAAGATGAAACATGCGAAAAAATGGCATTTTTACGTTCTCTACGCGCTGTGCGCGCGCATAACGGGCGCGCGGACGCGCACGGACAGGAAATTTTAAAATGCTTAAAATGTCCTGAACAATACCCTAATTTGATTAAAAAGTGATTTGGAGCATTTTTAAATTTTGACGCGCGCGTACGTGCGCGTCATGATGCGTGCACGGATTTTGATGACATTTTATGTTGACCCGTGACCTGAAGTTAATGTATGTCAAATATGGTTCATTTTTGATGACTCGTTATGAAGATATGATTGATAATGTGATTTCACAAAATGGCGCCTTGATGACGTCACGATGACCTGATGACCTTGAAAAAGATAGGGGAACTTGATCTGATATGGCCTGATAATTGACAAAAATTTGAAGAAAATTGATCGAGTTGATTTTGAGATATTGTGTTCACAAGAAAGTGGTGGAAAAATAAAAATAAATAATAAAGAAATAAATAATAAAGAAAATTCTGACGAAATTAAGAGGTGGTCTGTCGACTACGACAGACCACCTAATAAATAAAGAAAGAAAATTCTGACGAGATTAAGAGGTGGTCTGTCGACTACGACAGTCTACCTAAATATAATGAAGGTTTTTAAAATCATGAGCAAAAATTTAAGTTTAGGAAGTCTGATGTGAACCTAACTACTACTATCTCTTACAAAGAGTGCAGAACATTCTTGAGTCATTCATGCAGGGAAACTCCCTGATTCATGGTAGTCATTTCAAAATTCCCCTGCATTCCTGCACACCTATGATTGTGCTAAATGTTTTACCCCAACACAGAAACTTCAGGTCTCTCCCCAAACTATCAATTTGCTTTATTTGAGTTCCAGTATGGAAGAGAGAGAGAGAGGGGGGGGGGGAAGACTGATGGTTTGAAAGTTGACAATATTTACTTTCACTGACTTTTGACCTCCACATGTGGTCTTGCACTAAAGATACTGTGACAAGTCTAAACATGACCTCTTGAGCATTCTTATTTTCAATATTTTATTCAAGTATGTTTGTATTTGTATACTGCAGGCTTTTTAAACAGACACATCATTCCTGTCATAAACTGTGGCATACTTTCACATGGGACTTGTGAGTTTTAAACTTAAAGTTAGCAAAACTTTAAAAACTTTAAGTTAACGAAACAACAACTCACTAACAACGACAAGGGTTCACAAGCAGCAGCAAGACCGCATCGCATCTGCTTTGCCCATTTGTTTCCATGGTTTCTGCAGTCTCTTCCCTCCCCTACTCCCATGCTATGTTGCGCCTTATCTGTGAGAAAACTGTAATTATACAGATATCTGCCTCTCGATTTTTTTTTATTATGGATCCTTCACAATCAATGTTGATACTCAATTATATTTATTTCTATGACAAATATGGCTTGCTACGAACCATCGTGTGATCAAGTTCACCTCACGTCACGTTACACGACATATTGTAAATACTAGCCCTACTGTTACAAATGGTAGGGTGTAACATTTGGGAAACCCCCCCCCCCTCTTATTGGCGTAGTGTCGGGTCCAGTTTACCCAACATTTTATAAAAAAAGTATTGCAAATCTACAAATACACATGTCTCGAACCCAACACTTCGTCAATAAGAGGGGGTATTTCACAAACGTTACACCCTACCCTTCATGAATTTAGGGATTATTATTCACGAAATGTTGTGTAACGTGACAAAGTGACGTGAACGTGATCACACGATGGTTCGTAGCAAGCCGACAGATATAAACCTAAATCAGGGGATAGAAGTACCATAGATATTGCTAATCTCTCCATTTATTGAAAATTAGTAGAGCTGCATCAGCAAGCAGTAATCGAGTTCGCTAAACGTCAAGTTTATTCTATCCACACAGTCCATAACCATGACGGAGGACTACAAGCTCACTTATGGTTCTAGAACTACAAGTAAACTTAAATTTTTCGAAAATATGAGTCCATTCATATGGTCTGAAACTACAAGATAACTTGAAGTTTTGAAACTACAAGCAAAACTTAAAGTTTAGCTCCCTCTGTGTTAACCTGACTTACAGTATAGGCTATTGATTATTACTCCAAACATTCTGTAACACATTCTATTCAGACAAAATTCTTTGAAAAGTTGATGTCTTTAATACTTGATAAAAGAGTCACATATTTCAAAATAATTCAAATCGTGTCTTAAAAAAAGAAGTTTTTTCCTTTCCTTAATCTATAGAATGTAGAAATGAGACGAGGTTTGTTTTGAGATTAAGAAGAATTGCTCCTCTGTTATTTGATCAGATTTATTCAGATTTAACTATTTTCTCAAAAACCCCATCTAAAAAGTTAGTTTATTTACTTTTGGGCATGGCAGATGACCTTTGACGCATGAGAGTGTTTTAAAATACATTTTCAGCAAAAGAGTGATTGATGTTATTCTCTTATTTCAATATGTTTTATTGGGTAGAGATATCAGAAAGTGAAACTTGTGTTAATCTAATCTAAATATAGACACATTCTTGTGGATGGAGTATGCAGATATCATAAATTTTCTTTCTTTCTCTCCCTCTCTCTCTCTCTCTCTCTCTCTCTCTCTCTCGTTGTTATTTAGCAATTTTGACTTATAGGCCTACACACACATTCAACAAATTGGAGATTATGTGTTATTTTCTGTATTCATGAATGTGAACAACACCCATTGTGAATACCATCTTACCTGTCTTAGTGAAGATATTAGCTACTCTCTTCTATGTCATAGAAACTTTTTACAAGGAATGCAGTCCTTTTATAATGTAAGTGTATTATTCGTATTTGTCTCAAGGACGCCATGCCCTACTAGCAGTACTGCTATCTAGCGGTGTCCTTTTACCAAAGATTTGTTTTTTCAAATGTATACTATATTGTGATCAATTTTGGGTAATAAAGCTCTTTCTTTCAATCATTCATTCAATGTATTGGCCTATGTGTTAAACATTTGGTTATTAACTAAAACATGCTAACTAAAAAATGTTTCATCTCTCTTGGTAGTTTCAGATTCACCCTATCAAAGAGAAGGAGGAACAGGATTTTATGCATGATATGAGTCGGGATTTTTCTTAACCTCAGCTGATATCAATATTCCACTAAACTGATAATGAAAATAATATTTTATTTGTCTTGATCATCTTTTCTACAATTATCAATGAAAATGTATAGAATGAATGTGACTAAATGTGGATTATCATTTTTTTTCTTTCTTTCTTGTATCAATTTTATTGTCAGATTATGAGAATGATTTGAAAGTTAGATGCTGAATAAGTTATAATGGAATCATCACTGGATGAGGTTTAGGGATACTTGAACTGCAAATACAATTGGTAGATATGTAAACATTTGCATTGGTAGCTAGGTCTGAAATGCCAGCCCCAGTCTGTGGTATACTCCCTACCCAGCATCCTGGCTCTAATTAGTGACCAGAGTACAATCACCCTAGCCCTGATTGACATGTGCTCATTTTCTCTACTAATCGTTCCCTTCTAAGACCCCTGTTACACATACCTCTGAAAGTGGACTGAGGCCGCCTCCGGAGGCGGCTCGACGTATGTGTAACATCAACTTTTTTATAAAGCCGGACTGAAGCCGCCTCGAAGCCGCCTCCATCCCAGTCCACCTCTGGATGTGGTTTGAGGCCGGCCTCATGCCGGACTCGGTCCCGCAATCAGTATGTGTAACACCAAAGTGGACTCGGCGCCGGCTTTTAAGCGGAAGTTACGTAACCCATAAGAGCTGTGCATGCGCGGACCGTTCACGATGTCGATGAGATAATACAGCACCTGCAGTGCGAGTGTGCGAACCGCGCAAAAATTTTTACATGTCGTGCGCCCCAACGTCAGCTCGTGAAAAGGCGACATGAAGCCGGCTTATGTATAGACACAAAATTGCGGGCCCGAGGTATGTGTAACAGGGGTTTTAATGGTCTCGAGGCGGCTTCAAATTGCAGGTGTGAAGCCGGCTCTGGGGCCGTCTTTGAAAGCCGACGCATGTGTAACAGGGGTCTAAGAGACTGCGCCTGATGCAGAGACCACTAATGAAGCTGTGATACCACTCTCACAGACTCTGGTTTGGGTCTGGTATGATGTGGAAATTGATGTCATGCCAGCAATTGTGGTGTAATAGCATATTAGATGAGATTAAAATCCTTCACAATTCTTGAAGGAAGAATGTTTTATTGAAAGTGAAGTGATACAAATTTTGACCAGGGAAAGATACTTTTTTATTTGAGATTGATTTATTAAAGTTTTAAAAAATGAAAATAAAGGTGTACAGCTTTACAATGAGTAAGACAGAGATATTTCTTTTTATAGAAATACATGTCAGGCATAGATGTAGACTCTATATCAAACCAATTATTATTTGACTTTCACATGTCACCAAGCATCAGTTAGCAACTCCAATTTACCGGAGTCTCTTTATGTATTTGTAAATCTTGACATATTGTCTACTGTCATCATTAGAATCCTTGACCTGGCACTATTAGTTGACTGTTCTTCCAACCCCTCTTCACTAATTTACAAACATGGTCTAATGGGAACAGACCAGGTACTGTATCTCTTCCAAGCCTGAGCGGGATCTAACAACATTGCGTTGGTCGTCACTGTTGCACAGTCTCAAGTTCACCATATCTTTCTACATCATTGACATCCTTTTTTAAAGATGTGTGAGAGAGGCAGAGTACAGTCACCTAGGGCCTTGTCTAACTGTATCACGCTCTGTCAAACATTTTGTGATGCGCAAAAATCTGTGAAGTCTCTTTTAACCTTGTCAGTTATTGCATCCATTTGGGTTAACCAAGTGTGAAGATGAGGGAGGGGTTGATCTCAATCGAAAGGTGTATTCACATCTGTAATCTTCTTTTCACTCATCAAAGTTAATTAGTCTTTTTGACACTTCTATTATTCATGCATGTATGATGTGTGTGATCAGGAAAATGTCAATTTTGTTCAAGTTCAAGTTTATTTGTCTTTCAAATCATTGTACATGTACAATTGTGAAATAACAAAACATGAAGTTTATATAGTGTAGGCACGACAAATGAACAATGCAAAATTCTTATACTGTAAATAGTTGAAAAGAAAGACGAGGAGACTTTGGTAAAAGCAATGCTTGTAAAATTAAGGCCCCTCATGGCATGTTAGTAACTATTTCCAATTAACACGGAAAAAAAGTAGATGCAATAAGTGCATCTGACAGTGAGATGTATTTACAAAAGGTATTACGGGGAAAACAAGATCACTTACTGGTATAAGCCAGGATACAAGTAAGTGAAAGAGGTGAAGATGGAAAAGACACAAAAGACAATGTGGCACAGTTCGACATGAAAAAAAGAAAGGACAGGACAGAGGACGGGATAAAATCACAAAACAACACAAGAAACACAAGCCAGCCCAAAATGAAGGGGGAAGGGGGAAGGGTCTGCTAGTACACTGTATAACAATTTAAGTATAAAAAATAACAAAACTGACTTCGTATACAAGTGCATGAACTAAATAAATTAAGGCTTCACAAATCATCTTTATATTTACTTAATAAATAAGACTTTAATCTGCGTTTAAACACAGAAATACTGGCAGCATGTGTAATGCTAGAATCGAGTGCATTCCAGAACCTGGGTCCAGTACAGACTATTGTGTCAAGAGTAAATGTTGTCCTTACACAAGATATATGGAAGGAGGTGGCTTGTCTAGTATTATATTTATGAACCTCATTATTTATTTTAAACATTTGTGCCAGTGCTAAAGGAAGCTTCTTGAGAGAAAAATTATACATGAGAGATCCTAACTGCATAAAATAAATATCTTCTACTTTCAACAAATGATTATCATGAAAAAGAACACTTGTATGGGCGCGATAATGGACATTACATATATTCCTAATAGCTCTTTTCTGAACAATAAATAACTTTTCCATGTTTGTTTTAAGTGAGTTTCCCCACGCTAACACACCATAATTAAGATAAGACAAAATTAGAGTTGAATACAATATAAGCAGAACCTCTTTAGGGAAAACTGACTTTAGTTTGTATATTACACCAACATTTTTTGACAACAATTTACAAAGATTGTGTACATGAATTTTCCAATTCAATTTCTCATAAATATGTAGCCCAAGAAATTTAGTTGATGTTATCCTTTCAATACAAACATTATTAAATAAGACATCCCCAGGTACTATTTTCATTGAGTTACTAAAAAGCATATAATTTGTCTTTTGTAGATTAAGCGATAACTTATTAGCATTAATCCACGAGGTAATATTTTTCAATTCAAGATTCACAGTTTCTAATAGGGATTGAGGATCTTTTGTGAGAAAAAAATACATTAGAATCATCTGCAAAAAATATAAATGACAACACGCTTGATGAATGCTGGAAATCGTTTATATACAAAATAAACAAGAGTGGTCCCAGAAGGGACCCTTGTGGTACGCCACACATGACCTTTTGTAAACTAGAATCACTCTTATTCAAATAAACAAGTTGCTTCCTGTTTGTGAGATAACTTCTAAACCAGTCCAGGGCAATGCCTCTGACCCCATAATGGGATAATTTATGTAGCAGAATTCTATTCAAAACAAGGGCTTTTCTAACTTTTAAGAGATCTAACAATATCAAACAATTCATCCTCAGCAGTAGGAAATAAAAATAAACTGTCCAGGGTAGGCTCAGGCAAAAAATCAACAAAGCTCTTTGGGGAAGTAGGGATAGCCTTCTGGAAGTTTACACTAATACTACTAAAATAATTATAAAACTCTTCCACAATAACATTATCATCTTCCACAACATCACCATTTATATTAAATCGCTTTATATTCCGAACCTTGGGTGGTGACTTAAAAGCATATCTAATCACTTTCCATGTATCTTTGATATTATTGAATGCTGCCTGAAATTCAGCACAATAATATCAATCAATTGCCTCTTTGCAGTATGCAATACAGCAGTTAAAGTGTTTCTATAGTCAGAGTATTTCTTATACAATATATCTGATTTTATTCGTTTATACTTATAATACAACTTATTTTTTTTATTAATTGATCTTAACATACCAGTTGTAATCCATGGCATACGAGGAATTTTTCTGCGATTTTTACTAGTATTTTTTACTACTGGTACATTTTCATCATATAATAACAAACTTTTCAACAAAATTATCAAAAGCACTCTCCACATTTTGGTCAGACAATACATCATTCCAATCAGTTGCCATCAAAGCATCTCTGAACTTAGCAATAGTTTCAGGATTACTATTACGAATGTTCTTATTATGTATAACTGTCAAATTCAATCCACCCCACCCTACTTTAGTATAAACAGGAAAATAATCAGACAAGTCAGATATTATTATTCCTGGGGATAAGAAAGACTGAATTACTAAAAATGTTATCAATTAGAGTACATGTTGTTTCGGTTACTCTAGTGGGCTTTGTAATTAATAGCAACAAAGTAAAAGACATTAACATGTTTAAGAAGTCATCAACATAATTATTATCATCATAATTTAATAAATTCACATTATAATCTCCCATCAAGAACAATGATTTACCAGTGATTACAGGATTTTTTTTGGTTTTGTTGTGTGTTTACATTCATACTGCGCTTTAAGAATATAAAAGCAAATTAAAATATATTTGGGAAAATATTCAAATTGGCTTAACTAATTTCTTATGATAAGAATTGTGATCAAACAAAATAAATGGAGAAAGCTTCTTTTCTTTGCCAAAAATTAATGAATATTCTTTTAATCTTCCCAAGCTCAGAGCTCACAAAAGACCAGAAAATATACACTAATGTAATCAATGATGAAATGGTTTTCTCAAACTGATTTGCACTTCAAAGTAATGATTATTCATTTGGAGTGCTAATCATTTTCAGAAAACAAGCCATGAAACAAAAGAGGTAATTGATATGAACATTTGTGATTTGTTTCTCCATATCCACTGATATAATTATTCCATCATGTTGAAGTCATTTGTGTAGTATATGGCTGCAATGACAGTGAAAGTACTTTGTAGCATAGAGAGATTATATCCCCCTTTAAATGGTAATGCAATCTGATTATAAATACCCCCATGCAGTGTATCTTTTATCAGATCTCGACCTTTTTGATCTAGCAATAAGCGGCAAGATGAAAGGTCTTCCCTGTCTCTTGTTTTCACACATCCACAAGTAATGAGAAAGTCTTGTCAGTTCTGTAAATATTTTATTGAAAGGATACACTGATTTCTCTGTTCTTGTCTGGTACTCGTGTTCATGATTTCTTATCCAAATTCATGAATAACAAGACTGTATGATAGGGCTTTTTGAAGTTGTGTTGAAAGAAAGGAAAGCAACTATGAATTTGTAATATACCTCCCTTTGTAAATGACAATATTTTCTATTGCCTTGAGTAGTTTGTTATGAATATTTGGTTAGCCAATAGATATAGATCTAGCAAACTTCTTTCACCCAATTTTTTGATATTGATTGGTACATGAACACTAAGGGAAATTTGGAGAGCTGGTGCAATGACACATTTATCTCTTGTTCTGGATCAAGAAAGCAAAATCCCTACTATATCTTTCCTTGCCCTTTGTATGCCCCCCCCCCCCCCCCCCAATTCCCCATCTACACTGATAAAAATTCTGGTGCCACTACAAAAGTGTTAATCCTAGTATTTAACAATCAAGAAAATGACAGAACAGGAGGAAAAGACACATTGCAGTAATATAAAGGACATTAAGATCATTTCATTGGATATGAAATACCCACCTTTTTCTTTATATTATCTGAAAATTGTGAAAATTAAATCTTCGCTTGAGTGAAGCTCTTCTATGAAATGCACTTGTAATTCCCTCACAACTGCCAGAAAAGATACCCAGTCATTGCCCTCCCTCACGGCCCATCCCGCTCATACATCCCGCTCATACATCCCGGTTCTCTTTTTATTGTCTTTTCAATTCTTCCTTTCTATATTTGCACCGAGGTTGTGAATGAATTCATTCACCCTCAGTCTTCACCATACAGTGATACTCTAAGTGAAGAATGAAAAAGAAATGGGTAATATAAAGTGGCAGAAAGTGTAGGTGACCTGAAATGATTGGTGAGTTTTCTTGGAATGCTGCGAGATGAACGTGCCATCAGCATCCCCAGGTTTCATCGTCTGTGCCTGAAAACTCTGCTCTTCCACCATATTGGGCAATTAGGGTCTCACCTTGCTCAGGTAGCTAGCTGTCTGCTGATCAAAATGCTTTCTATCTCATCCTATGTAAGAGTAGACAAGATTGTATATGGTGAAAAGAGAATCTTGCTGCCTGCTTATTTTGATGTATTATTTCATCAGTGAGCTCGAGAGAGATACACTTTTTTGGAATTGACAAAAAGCCATAGCTTTCTGTAGATGTCCCACTTTTAAGTGATATTTCATTCTGTGCTTGATATTGTGTAATATGATCAATGTTGATGTTTCGATCAATTTGTGCCAAAATATTACTTCCTTTGAGTTAAATGTTAAAACCACCTGCTGTTAATGTCTAATTCAACCTTATTGGAATTCTTTATCAATAAGAGCTCCTGTTGATTATCTTCTGTTTTCCTCTTCAGACTTCCAATTTTTACGTTCTCTCTTCTACCATACCAAATTTGTTGTGAAATAGTTTGCCTACCCCTCATCTTTTTATCTACTCGAGAAATTTCTTCTACCCCCTTTTTTTTCTCACTGAACAGAATAGACCCTTAGACCATTCTCTCTGTCTTCTGGTTTTGATCATCATACTCCCCAGGACGAAAAGCTGTATCTACAGGTCATGAACTTGCTTGAAGAAGATAACATCCTCTTCCCCCCCCCCCCCAACCTCAAAAATATATATTCCTTGTATTCTGTTTACAGGATTTGTTACCGATAGCCTTAATTAAAAACAGATCCTTTGTGTCCCTGCCAGGCACACCGTTTGGAGTGGAAGCCATCTTTATAGCCTGCGTTTATCCCATATCGGTATTCATTATGAGACATTGGGTTATTGATCAGCCGCAGTGCCCTGCCATTTCCTCCCTCACCTTGACTCGCATGGTATTATTAAGATTCGCAGATAACCAGTCACGATCCCGCGCACTTCAACTTCACCTTCCCCCCTCAACGCTCATCTTCCTATCTGATGCAGTGTCATGAACTATTCTATCAAACCATGCATAGATACGATGACTTGAAAGGGGAAATATGAATAGATTTAGCCTGAAGGCAACATCCATGCATGTCAAAGTCTTAATAATGTGAGCCATTTCATAATCTCAAGGTACCAAATAAAAGGATATTGCTGTGTCATGCAGTAGAGCACACATTAAATCATGAAAACAATGAATGCTTTGGATCACATGAAGAGATGATATATCACAGAAATAGACAGAGAGAGGTAAGAAACCTATCAAAGAAGAGAATTATTATTTACTTCTGACTATAGACTAAAAAAGAACAGATAAAAGAATCGACTACCTATGTGTCATTCATAGTATCACAAAATGCAGTATCTTAAAACAGGAAAAAAAAATAAAAATAGCTATATGAAATTTTATTCCATTTTGCATTTTTCCCAATTAGGCTTCCAAATAGCACTAAAAAAATCCCAGAAAAAATCCCAGAAAAGTACGAAAAAGGCAAATTTCCCTCTTGACGCAGCAAGTAATGTTAATAACTTTCCACATTACATTTTTGTGCAGTTAAAGATCTATTGCACAGTTTGATTTCCTTCATTATTTTATCAAAAATTTAAAGTGTAATGTTTAATATATTTTCATACACACATATTTGGTCCTTCTAAGCATATCTCGGCGGCTTACAAGGGCAGTGATAGTTGTAAATCACACAATAATATCCCATCCCTAATTATTTATACGAGATAGGGTTATAAAACATCCTGCGTCGGATTTTTCCATTTGATAATTATTGCCGATTGGTAGGAGAGGGTATTATGACGTGATGTGGGACCTGACGTAAATTACCTTCAGCTTCGGCCTCTGGTGGATAGCCCAGATCTGCGTGCAGCGACGACGACGACAGGGAAATTAAAACTGCCATAGTGTCATGTTTCAAATGATTATTTAGCTACATGATATAATCCAACTAGATGATGCATTGGAGGAAAAGTGGGTTGGGGTCACCTATCGGTCAGGGGTATATATATCTGTTTTATATTACATTGCCAAGGTTTATCTGAAGCTGTTGTCTATCTGTTCCTGGATGTAGATTTGTGCTTCATTATCTTTTAGGAGTCCCAGCAACTGGAAGATGACAAGGATCCAGTTTGAGGTGTTAGGATGGTAATAATTGTCATGGCCATAGAGTATTATTTTTCATCGTTCAGATGAATAGGATAGAATAAAAGATTTTATAACACCATTTCATCAGGCTAATATACCATTAGATGCTTCATATTTGAGTGCATTAGTCCGAAGCATTATTTTTCTCCTAATTTCCCTTCTTTTGTCCTTTCGACATGGAAACAATATTTGAGCTGCCATTGGGTGATGAAGTCTAGTTGAAGATGCCACTTTTTTCTCTCTCTCATTTCCTTCTTTGCATGAGGTTTTTTCCATTTAAAGGGAAAATGAATGAAAATATTGTCTACTGAGAGCAAGAAAGGCTTTCACTCATATACTTTTCCATAGAATTAACACCCTTGTTACTCTAAACAGATGATATATAGTTTGATGTACATGTGTGACTTTACAAAATCTATGTGCACAAAACACCACACAATTTTGAGTAGCTTTTATGATTACTTGTTCATAAAGTATTGTATTCAACAACTGATATGATGCATGATCCTTTCATTAGTAAGTCATCTCTGATAGAATGCAATAAACTGCCATCATATGATACTCAATATAGACGTTATGGGTCATAAATTTTGCTGGTAAATTGGTTACCATAGTACCTAGTTTAAATTGTTCCATTAGAAATATCAGTCATGGACGCTGCCCTAGAAATGGTGGCCTCTACAAATCAGGGTACTGGATGAAAGAAAAGCATCTCTCTCTCTCTCTCTCTCTCTCTCTCTCTTTCTCCATCTCCCCCTTCTTTCTCTCCCTCTTCCTTTCTTTCCCTCTCTCCTTTTCTCTCCCTCTCTCTCCCTCTCTCTCTCTCTCCCTCACTTCTCTCTTTTTCTCTGTCCCTTTCCCTTCCTTGACATCTAGCTCTTTCTGTTCTTTCTCTCTCTCTCTCTCTCTCCCTCTCTCTTTCTCCCTCTCCTCTTTCTTTTATTTTTGTGTCTTACTTTCATATATGTAATCTTGATAAACAAGTAGAGCAATATTTTAGGGGAAATCATTCAATGCCAACATTGTTGTATATCTTTTTCTTCTATTTTGTATGCATGATAACTTGTCTTATGAAGCCTTTTCCAGTCATACAAGATACTATTCAATATGCTGTAAGATATATTGTTATCTCAGTTATTATACAAATAATTCATGTTTGTGAGCGCATTAGTGAATATGCACCGTACGGATGTTAAGTCACAGTGGGATAATGAACAAGACTTTCGATGCATTATCGTTCTCATTGTGCCTTAACTGAGAGCAGTGCATATCATTAATGCAAGAGCCACAAAACATGAATTATTTGTTTTATAAAACGGGTTGACAATATGAATACATGTATAAGTAAAAAAAAAAATGGTTACAACTCCTTCAAAACACTAAGAATCGCACTTTGAGGCCGCCATTTACTCTCCTTGATAACATCGCATAAGCGCAGCCAAAAAGCATAATGCGCGTTTCAGTGCGCGCATCAAAGTCTTTGCTGTAGACCTTTCCAAATGAAACTATGCGCATTTCATTGTGTCTTAATTTTGTCCGTGCCAGATTTGCATTATCACTGTTTGATAGGAACTTTTGTGCATGATCATGAGGGTAGGAAAGAAAATGGAAGGTCACATGGTATCATCAATGCCTACATTCTGGAACCTGTTTTATAATAGATAAAGTTACATTTCTATCATTCACAATGCATGCTCCCAAGTCTCAACTCTCCATACTTGATTGTTAATATTAGTTTTTTATCTGTTTTGTTTTGTTTTGTTTTGTTTTTTCGTTTTATGTAGTTTGCTTTAGAAGACACCATACAATGTATTACTTCAAAAGATATCCTTCCTTTGGGGTTGAAGCAGCGGTCAAAGCAACATCCATGTTATGACTACGGCTATATATCAATGTGAGTCAGCAACCTTCCTCTTTCTTAGAAATGTGAAGCTTTCCAGTTGACGCAACATCCGGAACGGAGACACCAAGAGAAGATAAAGGAAAGAGATGCAAATAATAGGAGAAGAGATGGAGATAGAGACATAGAGAGATATAAAGAGAGGATGCAGGACAGGACAGATGAAGAGAGTCAGAAATATGATGAGAGAGTCCCATGCTTTTTCCAGATAAATGGTGAGTGCTATTCGGTCAACCTGCCCTTGACATTTTCCTGCATATCTTTAATTGGATTGGGGTATATGGAAGCATCTATGAAAGCAGAATAATATGCGGAAAGTCAAGATTCTTCTTTTCTCGGGTTCCTTACCTTTGATTCACCTGTGTCCCAAGAGAGTGACTAGTGTTTGGTCATGCACCCTATAAAGGATGATAGTTTGTATTGCTTTGTGTGTCATTTTGCAATTCTTGTGAATGTCACGAATGCAGACTTATTGTTATAAGTCATATTGTTCCCTTATATGCATTTTTTCCCCCATGAACCCTTTCTCTCATCAAAATTTCCCTTTTGTAAATGCCCATTATTTTCTTTTATTCATTAGTAATGATTCCCCTGAGTTCCAATAAAATGCCATTTTCAGTGAAGATATAGTGCCACTTCTTCCTTTTCTTAATTGTCTCTTCATTTCCTTTAGATTACTTTTTATTGTGCTGACAGCCATAGAATTTCATTGATCATACAGTACTGTATTGCCTCTTGAAATTGTGATTGGATTATAAATGTAACATGTCATTGAAAAGTGCTCACAAGCTGATGCACATGGTTGATGGTGATATTTTTTAAAATATGAATGAGAAATACAATAATTGAACATTCAAAGCCTCTATTATGGGTAAAAGCATGAATGTCAGTTTATTATTGTTTCGTATAACTTATATTTAAGGTAATCATGAAATATATTTCAAGTTGTAGTGTTGGTACACTAATTACATGAAAACACTAGTGTATTTTAATACACAGATGCATTTTAAAATGAATGTCAATTTTGCCTTTTTTAAACATAGAATGAGAAAATATGGGATATGAGATCATCTTCCAACAAATTAATCAGAAATGAAAGCATTTTCTGTAAAGTCATGCCATGAATGTGATCCACATGTATATAATGTACTATTACTCATTGTCAACTAGGGTAGGGGCAGTCAACCTGTTGCATTGTGAAGAGAAGATATCTCTACACTTTGTACAGCACACACCATCAGATATGGTATGCACCATGCTTATCCCATTATTTGTGTATATCAATCCCCTGTGAAAGTGATCGTACCAGAGTCATACCCTCTCACTGCATCACCAAAGAGGGCATATGTATAAAGTAATGCTGCCCTTCTTTTGTTGAATGATTCAAGTTTTACACACTTGCACAATAATCTAAGTTGAATGAAAATACATCTATAAATGCAAGATTGAAACATAATTATGTCACATTGTTTATCGTGTTTATCAATTGAGATGCATAATACTCCACCGCATTTTTGTGTGGTTTAATATTGTTCTGGGTGCTATCTAATGCAGATGTGAGCTTACTGTTATCAATTTGACTGGACTTTACTCAATACAAAATGCTTGTTTGAATAAGTCTCTACTGGTGTGTATTTTAATAAAGCTTAGTTTGTTTACATGTTCATTTCCCTTTCCCAATTGAAAATAGATCTGTGATTAAAGGGAACTGAAAACTTACAAGAGAAGCAGAGTACTTTTTGTTGAGTTTGTTGAACTCAGAATTAATTTGTCTGTGATGGATGATGCTAGGGTTAGTTCAGGCATTAATTAATTTCATTTTAAAAGTTTAAATTTTCCCCTTTCATCAAATCAAAAGTATTTAAAAAATATCCTCAAAGATTTCACAAAACAGTTTTTGTAGCAAGATAGGAAAAAGTGGACAGTATTGATTTGATATGAGCATAGTGACTTCTATTTTTTATGGAAGACTAATTCTAATGACAAAAATATACCCCAGACTTGAATGGAAGCTAAAGTTAAGCAAAGTTGTTTTAAGTAAGTTATGTGGACAGATTTAAGCTTTAGGCAGTGCCGTTGACATGTAGCCTTAAGTAGGTATGGACAATTTGTTGAATCAGACCGTATTTATCAACACCTTGTACAGGGGGTAAAAGTTGTCAGTTAGTTTGCAGGTGTGTAGCTTAATGATTAAATTGCATCTAAGTCCACTCATCAGCCCTCGTCCATCCGGCCGAACAACTCTTTTGACATATACAAACATTGACTGTCCCAGGGCAAAACTGTCCTTCCATTCATAACAAACTCTAATCACAGTCAAAAATGAAATCCTTAGTATAAGGCATCTTGCTGTCATGATAAGATATTAGGGCTTCCATGAAGGCTAGCTTAGATGGTGTAAACATCCTTCAAAATTACTTTCTCAAAGTCTGTTCTGATTTTTTGTTTAATTTGTCTTTCTCTTTTTTTAAAACTATATCACTACAAGGAGCTCAAGGTATTCGGCCTTGTTCTGATCATGTTGATTTTTACCAGATCCAACTATAGACCATTTGTAACCTTTTAATCTGCTTTTGATTTGATATGAAACAATGAAAAGGACTCGACTATATTTCGTCTAGAACAATACTGCGTATGGAATCTTCTGTTAATACATTTTGTTTGAAGAAAGCTTCCATTTACCATTTACATATAACAGATACTTGATTTCAAGAAATTTACACTTTTCTTCTGGACAAAGCAAATTTCACTTTAGGTAAGAAACGTGTACAAATGATCGGAATAATTGTCTGCTGTAGACACATTTTCTATTCTATGTGCAAACAGAAAAGTAAATGTGTGTATGCCGAGACAGGTTGACGTATATTGATTTGCAGAATAATTTGACAGGCTATTTTCAAGCTAATTTACATAAATGATTGGTCAAAATGTCTGTTTGTTCAATCAATAAATAAATGCGTCTGACCCTGTAACGAACAAACATGCTCATTACGTACCATAATTGCTCGGATGGATGGGAAAATGTTGATATGATGTTAAGCATGGTTTGTATAATGAAGTACTAGTGTAAATGTTAGCAGTATGTTGGGTCCCATTACTTTCCAATGTACCTTTGTCTTCATATGGAAAGATGTTGTAAAAGACATATCAGTTATGTGTACATACTGCCATCTCTTGGTGAAAGTTATCTGCTTTCATTTTTTCCACTGTGTCATATCAGTTAATCATATCTCTATCATTAAAGTGGATGAACAGATGTTTAACTGTTAAAAAGCTCATAATAATTAAACCTCTTAAACCCCATAATTTAATGGCATATTGTAAAATGTTTGCAAATAATGATGAAAGATGTCTGTAAATCCCTCGATCCCTCATCATCATCACTATTTTTCAAGTGTGATTTGATATTTCTGCCCCACTGTCACAATATTTCTCTCATTTCTGTTTTTCTGCATACCCCCCCCCCCCCCCCCCCCCCGTTCTCTCTTTCTCTCTCTCTCTCACTCTCTCATCTCTCACACTTTTTTTTCTCTAGCATGCTACGGCTCTCTCTCTCTATTTCTTTCTTTCCCTCTCTCTCCCACATGTCTCATTCTGTCTTTCCCTTTCTCTCTCTCTCACACACATGACTCATTCTGTCTTTCTCTTTCTCTCTGAGTCTGTCTGTTTCTTGCTTTTTCTCTCTCTTTCTCTCACTCTTTCAATCTTTCTCCCTTTCTCATTTTATTTTTCTCTGTCATTCAGTCTCTTTCTTTCGCACACTCATTCTCTGACTGTCTCCCTCTCTTGCTGTTATGCAGCGTAGCATTAGCTTAATTAGGTTTCATTAGATTGCTATTGATTTAGTGTTGAAGCCTTACCTGGGGATAGAAACTGTATTTGTCATGCAAATCTTGATGGATAGTATGGGTTCTTTCACCTAGCAACCTAAACAACTCATACTAAGGGAGAATGATGTTAAGCCTTGTCTGAGAAAAGGCCCCCCCCCCCCTCCTTGTCCACCCCCTTTCCCCCCCCCCCCCCCCCCCACTTCTTTTTTCATCTGCTTTGTATATCACATAAAAGGAATAAATCAAACATTAAAATAATACCACATTAGCTTTCATGAACAGACTCAAAGGCCCGTATTCTGAACTTCGGTTTAACTTAAACCATGGTCTAAATCTGTGGTTTAACTATGGGTAGCCAAAAATGTCAAAACTTTGTTTACACTGTATGTTCCTTATATTTACTGGAATCTGGTCTCATGCTTTTAATAGTCAAGAAAACTATTGTACTTATCATTCCCACAGTTTTTAAAAGTTTGAGTACCAAAAAATGCTGATAAATTGAATATCTACTGTTAGAGGTTTGTGTCACATTTGGCTGCCCATAGTTAAACCATACATTTAGACCATGGTTTAAAGGCATTGGCTAGCATTGTTAGGAATTTAAAAATATCTCATTCTGTTACTTGGAATTTGTATAAAATGTGAGTTATAGTTTTAAAATATGGCTAATGAGAGTCTCAAGTCATAATACCTTTGGGAAGTATTTTAAAACAGTGAAAATCTAAGTCCATGTTTGGAAAGAAAATCTATCATTTTAACGGTCGGTTCTTGGAGTTTGAATTTATATTGAATAGCGATTTATGCAATTTTCGTAGCGTGCGAATAATACATGCTGAATGCGAGTAGACTGACAGTCTCGTCATGTTCTCCAAAAAAAAAAATGCACACGATCTCAACGCACAGGGAGCCAGACATGTTACTTTTTTAACTCGAGAGTAACGGTCTCTTATTAAAACGTCTCGAAGACGCGAAATTATAAAATCACGGTTTGCGTTGTACTTTTCATTCCAAATAATGGTTGTTTTCAGGGTTTTTGAGTACTAATACATGTACTCATACACATGTTTCATCTTGGTTTGAGAATTTTTTAAATCAGCTGCTCACAAAGGTAGCCAATGCCTTTAAGTTAAACCGGAGTTCAGAATACGGGCCAAAGGGTTTAAATGGTTACTGTTAGTGGATACACATCACCTATCCACACTAATTTTTCTCCTTTTGGGTCCTGCGCAAAATGTATGAGGTCAGTATCATTGCTCTGTTTACATTTTTTGTTTTCACGAACCATCCTCACAGTTTGTAACAACATGCCCTCTTCATTATATCCCAATTTGAATAATGTAAACTACCGTTTTCATGAAGTGGCTGCGAATAGCGCGCGCAGCGACCAAAGTGAAGTTAGAGAAAAACGCATTTTAAAAGTTTACATTATTCAAATTGTGATTTGGGGGGTGAAACGTACATCTTCTAGGATTTATTTTGATAATGACATAGTAAAGAATTTAACACTCCTGCCCATAAACTTTTTGTTTACAGTAAATACATAATCAGGTGATAATCGAGAGGGAATTTTGTTACAAACTGTAGGGACGTTTCGTGAAAACAAAAATATGCATATTACATATACATGTCGTTTTCAGGAACCATCGCACAATTTATAACGTTTCCTCATGATTTTATTGTTAACAAAAAGTGTATAGGCGGAATTGTAAATTCTGCACTATGTCGTTATCAAAGGAAATCCTGGAAGATGTACATTTAACAAAAAAAATCACAATTTTAATAATGTTAACTTTTAAAAATGCATTTTTTTTCTCGAAACTTATTTTTTGTTTCTGCGCGCTACACGGCCACTTAGTGAAAACAGTAACATAATGTCTGAGCATGTGGTTTTCACAGATTGTGTATTCTCTCTCTCTTTCCTCTCCCTCGCTTTCACTCTCTTTATCTCTTTGTCTCTCCCTCTTTTTATTCTTTGCAGGAATATATATATATATATATATAAAATGTGCTTACTCCAAGGGGTATACTCGTCTCGCATAATGTGTTCACATCTAATGATGATTTTCTATGTTATCCCTTCATGTGAGTTATTTGACAAGTATTCTCTACTAATTGCATGCTTGAATATACAATAATAACTCTCTTAATGATAGGTGATAAGTAGAATGCTTCTGGATTAATGAGGAGAGATCAAAAAGACAACAATTTTAGGCACTAAGCTGCAAATAGAAAGGGAATGAGTAGTAAATACTGAAGGAAATGATGATTATTTTAATACATTAAAGGCCAAGTCCACCCTAATATCAAGTTGATTTGAATAAAGAGAGTAAAATTAAACAAGCGTAACAGTGAAAATTTCACTGAAATCGGATGTAAAATAAGAAAGTTACGGCATTTTGAAGTTTTGCATTATTTCATGAAACAGTGATATGCATAGCATGGGCGGTATGCAAATGAGTGAACCGATGATGTCACACACTCACTTTTCCTTATGTATTTTATTATATGAAATTTCAAATATTTCAATTTTTATGGATGTGATAATAAAGAATCCCTTCCTTGTATGAAAATAAGTTACAATAGTCATGATTTTACATGTTCCATATGGAGTCAAACCATGTTTTACATTATTGAAGCAAAAAAACGAAATATATGAATATTTCATATAATAAAATACATAAGGAAATGTGAGTGCATGACATCATCGGTTCACTCATTTGCATACCGCCCATGTATGCATATCACTGTTTCATGAAATAATGCAAAACTTCAAAAACTTTCTTATTTTACATCCGATTTCAGTGAAATTTTCACTGTTACGCTTGTTTAATTTTACTCTCTTTATTCAAATCAACTTGTTATTAGGGTGGACTTGGCCTTTAAAGTAAAAAGGGATATTAGTGATGCAAGATGATGTACTACAATATCTACATGTATAACTTGGAAAAAAAGGGTTTATTGTGGTATTTCCTTCTGCCACTAACAATTTTATTCAAGTCCCTAGCTGACTGGGGTTTCAATTTCCTGCCTGCCCGTTATTAATGCCCTCATAAATCATAGAGAGACCCAATTAAGCATTTCAAAGACCGATGCTGTTGCTAGCACTAATTGCAAAGATATGGTAAGGTTACGGGACAATAAAGCATGATTAATTTGTTTTCTGAGAGGAATAATTTACAGTTATATGAAATGCTCCTCCCCGTAAACTTTGAACTCGATATTTTGTCATGAGTGGGTCACTTTGTCATGGTAAATGTCGGATCTGGATACTGTTGAAGATATTAGTAGAAGTGTTAAGCATCTTAAATCACCTCCTTTTCTTTTCCTTTCCTCTCACTGTTGGTATGTCAATATATCTCTCTTTAGTCTCTCTCTTGAATCAGTTTTTATACATTCACTATTTTTTGTCTTATACATTTCTGTTATAAATGCCCATCCCCTTCTCTCTCTCTCTCTCTCTCTCTCTCTCCCTCTCTCTCTCTCTCTCTCTCTTTTTCTCTCTTTTTTTCTCTCTCTTTTCCATCTACAATTGTATCATCTGTATATTTTGGTAGAGATACTATTAACCTCTTGTTTTTGGCACATTTACTCTTTTGTACTATGTGTCTGCTATAAACCTCTACCTCTCTGTCTCTCTCTCTATCTCCCCCCCCCCCCCACCCCTTCCCTCCCTCCCTGCCCTTCCCTCTGTCCCTCCCCTTCCCTCCCTCCCTCCCCTTCCCTCCCTCCCTCTTTCCCTTCCTCCCTTCCTCCCTTCCTCCCAGCCTCCTTCCCCCTTCCCTATACCTTTCTCTAGCTCTCAATACCATTCCATGTGCACTATATATATCATCCTCCCTTTTGTCTCACCATCGATCTTTTTCTTATTGCATTATGTTGTTTTTTTCCCTACCTTTTGTTTTTCTTTCCATCATGATATTCATTCAGCAAATACGTCCTTCTTTACTGTTCTAATGTGTGTAACCAAGGAGGTACTCGGCAAGCCTAGTACCTTCATGGTGTAAGATGTTAAATGCTCACGTAGATTTCCCTCCCCATTTGTTCTTTTTTTTCCCCCATTAGGTTCTAGAAGATCAACTTTCTAAAGATATGTTTTCAATAGCATTCCTTACAGAAGTATAATTCCAAAGGACATTACATTTAAAGTTGTCTTATCATCTGTTGAGAGCCAGAAGGGCATTCGGACTGTGTTAAAGTATATGAGTTAACGCCTTTCTGGCTGTCAGCAGACGTTATATTTGTATGGCTGGTATTTTAACACTTTATCTCTCAAACTTGTATGCTATTATAAGTAATGACCATCACCTTTAAACATCTCTTACCAGTCGGTATCTCTCATCATGTCTGTCTGTTCTTCTGTAATTTCCTGTCTGTCTGTCTGTCTGTCTCTTATACCTCCCCAATCTCTGCTACTAATGTTTCCTGTGCTGCATTTGTCACTCTCTTGCATTAACCCTCTCAGGCAGGCAGGCAGTGAGCCAGCCGACTAGCCATTAGAGCTTCTCCTAGTTATTAGAGCTTCTCCTAGTTATTTCCATTCATCTATCTCTCTCACTACTAGTCACCTTGCTCTAGAATCAGTGTCACAAAGGGACCGCTGATCTACACTTACTTACCCCATTAAACATCATACTCAGCCTGCCATCACTAGGGCAATGAAACAGAGAGAAATCAAGTCAATATAATATTCAATATCGTCAAGAGATTAAATGCTCTCTTATCGGCCGACGAGTGCAGAAGCTATTTTCAGCAAAGGCATAAAAAAAAATCGTTCGGAGATCAAAGTAACCGCCGTGGTGCAAAGATGGTACAGAACATGGAAATATTTAGCAATTCGCCTTCATAGATTTTACTTCCTAACTCTATTTTTCTCTTTTTTAAGCTCACTTTATCTCTTTTTCTCTTTCTCTTCCTGTCTTTTTTTATATATATGACTTTTTTTATATACGACTCAACATATATTGTATTCATGAATTCATGTTATTAAATGAAGTTTTTTCATGCAGTGAAGTCAAATGAAAATTCATATTCTACTTTTTTCATATAATTGTAAATGTCAAAAGTATATTTTAAAGATGTACATGTAATTCTAACTTTTCCTCAAAAAATGCCGGAAATACATTTTTCTGAAGGTTCGTTATTCCAAAGGTTCATAATTCTGAAAGTGAATAAGGGTTTGAAATTCCGTAAATGAAAAAGGGTTCATAATTCCGAAAATGAAAAAGGGTTCATATTTCTGAAGGTTCGTAATTCTGAAAATAAAATACCTTCAGAAGTATGAACCCTTTTTCATTTTTGGAATTACCCTATTTCATTTTCAAAATTACGAACCTTCGGAACAATGAACCATCGGAGTAACAAACCTTCAGAAAAATGAATCTCTGGAATTATGAAGCTTCAGAAAAAGGACATGTAACCGTAGAATTTACATGTTACATGTTAATTAAAGAAAAAAGAAAACCATTGGAGTAGCCTGTAGGTAGACCTATTATATGAGTTAGGATAAAACAGAACGTAGTGGTGATCAGAAGCATGTTCTTACAGTTATTGAAAAAAGTTATTTATCAGTCTTTAGGTTGCTTCACTTTTATGGAGTTGGCTATCATGCATATGAAATGATTATGGAATTGTTTTATTTTTAATTGGCTACTTCAGTTCAGAGGAAGGGTCATGGAAAACTGACCAATCAATGTCTTTTGGTCAAGGACTCGCAGAAGTAAAATGACATACTCTCATTTGAGTTTTTATCTTTTCTTTCAGATGAATTAATTTACTTGAAAACACACATCATTACAATCCAATTGAGATCAGAGTGGTTACTCTCTATAATAGCCTTCATTTTATGTAGGTATTAAGTAGAGAAAAATACTTCTTCGAAAAATACACACTGAATGATTAAGAAGTAGAAAAATTAACTGCATGTGTTTAAGTTATTAACTTATTTCATATATTTTCATCAGTGTTCATTATGAAAGTCAATGTGTTGCAGTTTAACAAATGAATACAGTTCAAGTGTTTACTATTGCACATCAATTCTACATTCATATATATATGTGAATGTTTTTAGAAGATTGATTAAATGGGTATGAAAAGATATATACATTACATGGCTATATTCTGGATATTATTGAGTCAGTGTATAATTGTTTGAATTTTTTTTCTTGCATCCTGTTTGACTCAACCTCTTTTTGTGTTATGCCATCCTGTACATGAATATGATTGTGGTTTTAGTATTGTGGAAAGTTGCTACCAAAGCATTTTATTTATAAAATGATGAAATGAATAAACTCAATGTAGTTCTATAGCCTATAAGCCTACTGGATATACGTAACTGTTGTAAAGCTTTGATGTATAATGTAAGGTGTTGGCCCCCATGACTGAACTTCATCTTCATGATGGATTCTTTTGTGTTTGTGAGAAGAGATGAAGATGATTGATGTTAGGTCTGAAGGAGTCTGAAGTCATAAATGTTGACATTTCAATTAGAAGCCTTGATTGAAAGATATTGCCTGGGGACCTTGACGAATGGGAGACCCCTACCTGATCACTTGTCCTTCGCTGTTTCATTGTACTGTCTGTCTGTCTGTCTTTCTTTCTCTCTCTCTCTTTCTCTCTCTCTCTCTCTCTTTCTCTCTCTTTCTCTCTCTCTCTCTCTTGCTCTATCTCTCTCTCTTTTTCTCTTTCTCTCTCTCTCCCCCTCATCCTCAGCCTCCCTTTCTCCATCCCTCCCTCAATCTTTAACTCTCCCCCCTCTTCCCTCACACACAACCTCCCTTCTCACCCTTTCTCTCTTACACACTCTGTCTCCCCCTCCTCACCTCTCCCTTCTCAGTATCTGCCCCCTCCCCTTCCCTCACTCTCTCCCCCTCCCCCCCCCCCTCTCTCTCTCTCTCTCTCTCTCTTTCTCTCTACCTATCTACTTATTTGTGAATCTCTATTCTCTTACTGCTTGTCTATCTCTCTTATTTTAATATCCCATCTTTCTCTCAGGCTGTCAACATCCCCTGCTTAGATATAGTATTTGTGTTCCATTCATGAAGCATTGCTCTTGGCGATGTAATGATAAGAGAATCACAAATAGAATCCATCCTCGTTAAACCAGTCATTCATGAAATGGTTATTGACCTTCTAACATTTACAAGGGAATCGTCCCATTTATCAAAGATTTATGAATCCTGTCCTTTCTTCATTGTTATATAAAACATTTGTCGTTATTTTTAATCTTTTTTCTTTTTGGTCATGTTTTGTAATATTTTACTATTGTACATGTTTACATTGTATTTTTGCTGTTTAATATATTATTTATATAATTTTAATTGTTTTATAAAATACAGGGCTCTCTCACATAATAGTTTGTATACTGAAGAGACTACCCAGTCTAAAGAACACAGAATAAATAAATACATAAATAAATAAAAACAAATTAAAAATTATCAGGAGGGAGATAAAGATAGCAACATGATAGAGAGAGGGGAGACAAACAGAGATGAGGAGGATGCAGAGAAAGAGAGAAAGAGAGTGATAGGGAAGATGAAGACAGAGGGAGGGAGGTAAAGAGAAAGAGAGATGAGGAAGATGAAGAAAGAGAGGGAGGTAAAGAGAAAGAGAGTGATGGGGAAGATGAAGAAAGAGAGGTGGGGAAGATGAAGAAAGAGAGGGAGGTAAAGAGAAAGAGATATGGGGAAGATGAAGAAAGAGAGGTGGGGGAAGATGAAGAAAGAGAGGGAGGTAAAGAGAAAGAGAGTGATGGGGAAGATGAAGAAAGAGAGGGAGGTAAAGAAAAAGAGAGATGGGGAAGATGATGAAAGAGAGGGAGGTAAAGGGAGAGAGAGATGGGAAAGATGAAGAAAGAGAGATGGGGAATATGAAAGAAAGAGAGGGAGGTAAAGAGATCGGGAAGATGAAGAAAGGGAGGGAAGTAAAGAGAAAGAGAGATGGGGAATATGAAGAAAGAGAGGGAGGTAAAGAAACAGAGATGGGGGAAATATGAAAGAAAGAGACGGAGGTAAAGAGAAAGAGAGTGATGGGGAAGATGAAGATAGAGAGATGGGGAAGATGAAGAAAGAGAGGGAGGTAAAGAAAAAGAGAGATGGGGAAGATGAAGAAAGAGAGGGAGGTAAAGAAAAAGAGAGATGGGGAAGATGAAGAAAGAGAGATGGGGAATATGAAAGAAAGAGAGGGAGGTAAAGAGAAAGAGAGATGGGGAAGATGAAGAAAGAGAGGGAAGTAAAGAGAAAGAGAGATGGGGAATATGAAAGAAAGAGATGGGGAAGATGAAGAAAAAGAGATGGAGAAGATGAAAGAGAGGGAGGTAAAGAGAGAAAGAGACATGGGGAAGAAAGAGAGATGGGAAAGATGAAAGAAAGAAAGATGGGGAAGATGACGAAAGAGAGATGGGAAAGATGAAGAAAAAGAAATGGGGAAGATGAAGAAAGAGAGGGAGGTAAAGAGAAAGAGAGGGAAGAAAGAAAGAGTGAGGGAGGTAAAGAGAAAGAGAGTGATGGGGAAGATGAAAGAAAGGGAGGTAAAGAAAAAGAGAGAGGGAAGAAAGAAAGAGTGAGGGAGGTAAAGAGAAAGAGAGTGATGGGGAAGATGAAGAAAGAGATAGAGAGGATATATAATGTGGAAGGGAGATTTTTGCATCCATTAAGGAAGGAAGACGGCTTATAATGATATTAGATTAGATTGATTGATGGGGTGAAATGGTGCATGAAAATTAACATCATTATGGCCAGTATCCACCTACTCACAGAGAGGTAAGACAGCTAAGTAGGTCAGAGAAGTCACTGTCGGCTATCTTCTACACATAATTCATATAGGAAGACATCTCCACCCCCCCCCCCCCCCAATCAGGGGTTTACACAGCTATATGTATTATTATATCTTTCCATTTCACACACACCCACTCTCTCACACACATGGACACACTTTTTTTATGTGTTTTTATTTATTCCTCCAAATTGAAGTACTCATATAAACATATATACAACATAACATGATAGTAAATATAAAACGAAATACATACACAAGTTATAAAGCATGTCATAACTCCAAGTAAACATAACATAATGTACATGTAACAAATATAAGCAATGTCCCTAACAATAATTATATTCAAAATATTTTAATAACAAAACAAAGCGAAACTAAGAAAGAAGCTGGAGGAACTTGAAATCCTGAAACTAAAAGGGGGGAAATAAATTAAAAGGAATTCAAACTTTCTCCACTTAAACTTACCCCCCCCCCCCCTTCCCCACCCCACCCCATCCATCTACACACAACACACACTCAGACACACTCCTCTCACACACACACACACACACACACGTTTACATGGCTTTACTTCCGAGGACAACTATTGTTCCTCTATTGTTACTCGTCCTCGGACAGTCGACGGAATAAGGCATAAATTCATTGTTCGACGTTCGAGGACTATTGTCCGCCTTCCGAGGACCATTGTTGTCATGATTTTTTTTTTGTTCTCTGTCCGAAAATGTCCTCGGACATAATGCTAAACAAACGCACATGCACGCATCTATGTTTTCTATTGTTCGAATTTCAACCGATGACTCCACTATTGAATTGCGTCACAAAATTCATTGACGGAATAAACCTCACCAATTGTTGACAACCGATGACCTATTGAATTACTACCGATGACCCATTGTTCTCTTTGTTCAATGTCATCGGTTTGAATGCGTAAAGATGTACACACACACACACACACACAGTCTATTTGATATCCCTTTGACACTACACGTTGCTTCTTTACTCTCCTTGTCATCTTTTCTTGTTCTCATCCCCCCCCCCCCCTCTCTCTCTCTTTCTCTCTCTCTCTCTGCCCCTGTATTTTTATCTCTCTCACCTGTCTCACCTGTCTCCATACCTCCCCTTTCACTTTCCATATGAAAATAATGAAAAGTAACCATATAGGTTATGTGAAATTGAATTTCATACTCTGCTAACTAATTATTGGTTTATTTTTTTTCTCTCTTTCAGCATATTCTCTCTTCCTCTTCTCACCTTATCCATCTTTTCTGACAAAAATGATTGAAAATTCATCCACAAACAATTTTAAAAGACACACTTCGGTTAAATCTATGCATATTTTAATACAATATATAGTTCATCTTTTATATACATAATGTAGTTCATCCAAATTGGATGAAGTAAGCACCAATGCAGTCTCACTCATATTAACATATTATTAGCTTGCCAACTTGAAAATAAGTAGACAATTTTATTTGAGATATGAATGCTTGACCAACATAATGCTCAGTATTACAGAATCAGTTTTAAAAAGAGGATCCTGTCATAGACACAACTTGTAGAAAAAATATGTGTAATTCACATCGTAAAGACTTGAAAGAATTCCAAAGATAAAGGAAAACAGAAGCAAATCTAATGATGCGATAAGCTGGGAAATTATTGTTCTCTTCTTATACGCGCCTCTCTCGCTTGGCAGAACAATTTTGCAATCATTTCAAATATTGTGATGTTACAAACTAATTTGGAGGGGATTATCAGTAAAAAATAACCTTTTTATATATATTGATTGAGCTAATATCAGCTGGACATTTTTTCTTTTTTTTTTGCCGAAGTTTAGTATATGGATAAATAAGGGGTCTATTCATTAAGAGCAGTTCTTTCAACTATGGAATAGACAGAAAGAGAAAATGTATGATCTGTAGCAATTCATGGCAAGCTCTCTATCCATTTCAAATAAAGTCTATTTGTTTACCTCTTATGTTTAGTCAACAATCTGAAGCCAAGACAATTGAAACATATCTCAAGATATTGCCACTGTTCAATTTTATTTCATTTGTATATTTGATAAGCTGTCTCTTCTTTTTTCCTCAGTTTTCTTCAGCTATTTTCATTATTTCAATTTTCTTAATTTCTCATTTAGTAACTGTACATTTGATATACTTATGTTAAATATGTTAGATGTAATATATTATAATATAAGGTAATGGTGGTCAGTAGGTGTTAATGGGTTGGGGGGTTGTGTTTTTGCTACTCAATACTTCATTTGATATTTCTTAAAATTGTTGTAATATTAAGTACATTGGGAAAATTTGGTATATTTGTCAATTTAAATGAAATCACAACATTAATGCAGTATTACCAACACTGTATTGCAATATCACAATGTAAGTTATCCAACTGACATAATTTACTCACACACTGGGTCAAGTATATATGCATATACATATATATATATATATATATATATATATATACATATAAAATACTGAGTATTTTGGAATGCCATAACAATTATGATAACCTGTAAGATATTCTTCAAAAAACAAAGGTTCCATGTACCCTCATTCAAACAAGGTGAGTTAGCACAAAAGGGCAAAAGGTGAATATGGAGAACAAACAGAGCTGAATTCCTCATGAAAAACAGAATAAATTGTTACTCGCGTTTAGTAGTTCTATTTTCACTCTTTGTTACTTAATTTTGGCTTTTAACATGAAACAAAATTAATCTATTTTTAAATGGTTTTTTTTATTGCTGTCTGCTTTGTATCAAAAATTAATACTAATTTTCAGGCATAAACCTTTGTAATTCAAAATACATAATATGAGGTCAGAATTCTTCTCTGGTTTGTAGACTACACTTTCATGAGGTATCTAATTATTTAAGACAGAACCAGTGTGAAACTGGTTTGTGCCTCGAGTTGGTATGAAGTTGGCATAAATTTTAGTAAAATAGAAGTTTGTAATAGCAGACTATAAATACTGACTGACCAGTGGTGTATCTGGGGGGGGGGGGGGGGGGGGCACGTGCCCCAGGCGGCACTTGGAAGAGGGCAAAAAAAAGCAAAAGAGAAAAAAAGAGGGAAAATTAAGAAATATCACAATCCTTAAGGATTATGCACCCCTCCCCAATCGGCACAGGGTAAATGCATTAGAAATACAGTTTTTGAGGGTTTAAAATGCGAAAATTTTCTAAAGCTCGGTCGCTTTGCTCCCTCGCATAATTATTGTCTTTCAGGATCTCGTAATTTTGCACCCCCTGTATATAGTTTTTAAATAGCTTTTTTTATAGGGTTCAAAATTTCAAAAATAAAGATGTAATTGTCGTTGCTTTGCTCGCTGTCATGTAAGTTTCATCTGCCTCGTGCTAAGTATTGCACCCCCAATCTTGCCAATATAGGATAAAATGCATAAAACAGCATTTGCAGAGGTTCAACATTTAAAAGAAATCTCACCTTCCAGTCAATTTGCTGAATTCCTCGACTATTTCTCAAGGGTTTTCATTAATTATTTTGCTCCCAATTTTTAGAAACAGAAAACCGTTTATCAATGTACAAAATTCGAACTTCTCTACCGCATAGTTGCAGTGGTCAGTTCCAAAATTTCCTGTGTAAAACATGCAAGAAATTGTGCTTTTTAGGGTAAAAAATGCAAAAAATTTGCTGCTCGGTCGCTTTGCTCCCTCACTGTACAATAATGTAGATAGATTTCGGCACGGGGGGGGCCCAACTTATTTATTTGCCCCGGGCACCATAATCCCTAGATACACCACTGTGACTGACATACATCAAAAAAAAAATTGTTAAGGGTTAATGCCTGATAAGCTGAAGAGCTTGTGTAATCATGGGAAGTGGATCATATCATAATATTGAAGGAAATAAAAAATATTAGTTTTTTTATCATTATTTACATTATCTATTTACAAATTCTCTGTGATGACTGAAAAAGAAAAATTGGACAACAACAAAGCAAACATGGACTATTTATCACCCTATGGCCTACAATCCCTGCAAACACTTTGAAAAGTTAATTACCCTGACCAGCCCAAGTAGTATTAGACCATACCTATTTCTTTTCATACAGGGCAAGAGGGAGCACACAATCGATATTTCGTTATTTCAATGTGGGCAAGAAATCTTTCTTCAATGGCTAGTTTCAGATATCTTTTTGATTTATTTCCATGGTTTCGCACTCGCTCACAAACATCCCCACAAAAATGAAAAGACAAGATATATTAATGAACTCTCTGATCTAAAGAAGATGGCAAGACATGGAGATAGCACTTGTGATAATACTGTATTTGGTCTGGCCTCAAGGTACGAGTCTGTGCTATGACCTTTGACCCTTGGTGACCTTTAACAGTCTTTGAAGAACAATCACAGTTTAGGAGTTTCCTGGTAAGATTCTCTAATTCAAATAAATAACGGTCCTTTGCATCAGGAACAGTCTTATGCATGAAGTCAACAAGACGGAATAAGTACTCTGCGTTGTGCCCAGTTCTGCCCCATGAAGAAGCAACAATCCTCGCTGCAGCCTCGACCGAGTCTGGACCAACAAAGAGCTTGTTGTCGGGTGTGGCTCGGAAGGCGATAGCTTGAACACTGGATTGGTCTTTTTCACCAACGATGTTAAAGGTAACTTGTTGAACCTGATAACAGCCTAGAAGACACTCCCGCATGTTAAGATGAAGAAAAGCCTTGGTGATCTGGTCACTTCCTTCTAACTTGAACACTACACCCCATGCTTGACCCTGCATACAAAAGATCAAGAAAAGAACAAATCATTAGATTGATAAAACATGTAATTATTTCACAATGTAAGAAAAAAATATTTTCTTGCTCCATCTGAATTTTGTGCATTTAATTTTTTCAATACTATTCCATGACAAACACTGATTTTCCAAGTAAAGAAAATATATAAATAAATAATCATGAAGAACTCTATCACTTAATACACTACTAAATGAAACCCACTGTTAATTTTTTTTTTAATCATGAAACGTAGAATGAATTTCCACACAATTTAAAGGAGCTAGCTCCTATAACAAAACAATTAAGATACATTGGAAAAAAAACAATTTTTTTTCAATCATAAATATGTCTTATTATGCTCATGTGAATCATTCTGAATCATTCATTATTTTCGGTTCCATTGTATTTATATTTCAAAGCAAATAGACATTCATTTAGTAATATATGCACTATACAAAAAATCATATATTGTGTGTTTACTCTTCTATTAAATTGATATGATTGTGTTAACTTGTTAAGCATGCTCTACAAAATAATCCTTTTATCATTCTGCATTCTTAAAAACATTGGCAATGTCAAAGTTATTGTCAGTGACAACATGTGAATAGGGTATAACACCCAGGAAGCACTATTCATTAGCACTTCAGATTTATAACCGCACCCTAAACAAAAAAGGTGGAGGCCAAATAGCATTGATGCAACAATTTTGCAGAAGCATACTACCACCATCCCAGCCAGCGCAAAGTGGAAGTAAGAACCATTAAGAACCAGCTGTGACATGCAGCACTCTATTTACCACACGGGTCACATTTGGTACACTTTAATGGGGGTGTATATTGGGATCTTGATTTGAGATTTCTAGTGGCATACTTGTGTTTTTCTCAAAGATAAATTACTGAAGCAATTATAGTCAGGTCTGTTAACAAAATTGGGGGGACAGAATTTACAAAAGAACAATTTTCTTGCCTGTGAGTCATATGTATTAAAAGTCTAGGTACATGTAGTACAATAATGGGCATAAATTAGCATAATTTTGCAAGAAGATGAGATTTAATTTGATGGGTCATGTGGGAAAAAATGAAGCTATTGTCCTAACAAGTACATCTGCGAAGTTTGGTGCTTTTGTAAACTCTGTCCCCCAAACTAAAAAATATTAGAGCTGTTTAGTTAAATTACTTTCAATGTTTGTTGTATCAATGATACACTAATGATGCTTCATATAAAGATAATACCCAACATGTGTTTGCAAAATATCATTGAAAATTGTATCCTTGTACGGCATTCACATTTCTGAGTATAGACCATCAAATAAAATTTATCTTCATCAAGCTGTAAGATACATGTTTTACTGCCACTGCATATGGTTCTTAAACTAACCTTGCAAACTAAATAATCATTATACAGTGCGTATAAAAAAAAACGCAACAAGATTTGATTTCAGATTTGTGAAAATTGTGTTAACTTTACACCAAAGTGAGTAACAACATCTTAAAACCACATATCTCCTCTTTCCAATGATATCTTATTTATTCATACACGGTCATGGATGGCTGAGTAATCATTCTTTTTGGACAATGGGTCAAATTGGACTTGGGACCAAGTTTTGACACTGCAAGAATCAATGCACCTTATCAGAAATTAACTTAACAAATGGAATAATGAAATTAATAATCGCAACTTACCATTGTCTTCTTTCGGATATCTCTTTTTAACATTACATCCCATGCCCCTCAACATGGCCCCCAATCCTTTCCACACAGAGATTAGCTCTTTTCTCCATCTCACGCACAGCCCTGCGAATCATTGGGGCTTGGTGGCGTAGAGCTTCAAACTCATCAGTGATTCTTTGTCTCAGAGTTGCAAGTGGCCACCACGATCTCCGGATCTGACTTGTTGTGACTTTTTTCTTTGGGGTTATCTCAAGAGCAAAGTGTTCATTACCCCTCCACCTGACATTGCAACTCTGAGACAAAGAATCACTGATGAGTTTGAAGCTCTACGCCACCAATAAAATCAAATCAAATCAAATCAAATCAAATCAAGCCCCAATGATTCGCAGGGCTGTGCATGAGATGGAGAAAAGAGCTAATCTCTGTGTGGAAAGGATTGGGGGCCATGTTGAGGGGCATGGGATGTAATGTTAAAAAGAGATATCCGAAAGAAGACAATGGTAAGTTGCGATTATTAATTTCATTATTCCATTTGTTAAGTTAATTTCTGATAAGGTGCATTGATTCTTGCAGTGTCTAAACTTGGTCCCAAGTCCAATTTGACCCATTGTCCAAAAAGAATGATTACTCAGCCATCCATGACCGTGTATGAATAAATAAGATATCATTGGAAAGAGGAGATATGTGGTTTTAAGATGTTGCTACTCACTTTGGTGTAAAGTTAACACAATCTTCACAAATTTGAAATCAAATCTTGTTGCGTTTTTTTTATACGCACTGTAAACTAGGCCCAATAATACGATTGAATCTCCATAAGATTTAGACTCCAATAATTATTTACTCAAAAAATTCTTCCAAGATTAAAAAAAAAAGTGATATCTGTATAAATTTACAGTAGAAAATGCAACCAACAAGTATCACCTTACAGTCTCATATGCGTATTGGAATTCCTAGAATGTATTCATGTAGAGGCATAATTATAAGACTTGAAGTCTGCTCAATACTGCACTAAGCTGTCAGTGAAGTATCCCATTTATGACAGCAAAAATATAAGTTTTCAGCTTGTTCAACCTTGTTGTGAACTTCCTGTACATCATGTCCAATATTCTGTTCAAAAGATCTGATTTCATTCTCTAATTAGTACGTGGGCTGGGGAGGAAATTAATAACATTGAAACTAAGAACCATGAATGGTTTCATGATTTCTAGAAATGAAGTACATGAACAGCATCCTTGATATGAGGCTTCAGTGCACGGTGAAACTGGCATTGATCTGATTTCGTTAGCTCATATATCTCTCATATCGGATACCTGATGAGAAAAATGCAGCTTATTCTAGAACAATATGGTTCATAATTTTATCATTGTATTTGCTTCTTTGTTAAATATTCAACATTTCAAATGAAAATAACTAAAACAGATTATTTCATTCATAAAGGCTTCTTTGGCTCAACTCTCCCATCTGAGGCACTAATTGCTAATTTGATATTAAACCTGATTAGTGTTAAATCTGTGTTTTGAATTAAATTTAACTTTAGGATGATTAGAATAGAATATTGGTCAAATACATACAAAATATTAAGAAAGATTAATTACCACTGCCTATAAACTTGCAAAATATGTGTTGTTTCTCTATATGCATGAACACAATACACCTGGGGAACATTTCATCAAGTGTCTTATCAGTAATTTTTACCGACAAATTTGCTCTCAGCCAATCAGATGCAAGGATTTCAGTAGCTTATAACAGTTGTTGGTAAATATCACTGACAAAACGCTTGATGAAACGCTCCCCTAGAACTTTCCCCACTGAATAAATTCTGCTTCAAATCATAGCAATATGTTTGGCCTTGCACTGAGAACAATTTTCAATTAGTGCACAATACATGTATATCAAAACAATATCTTGGTTTATTTTATGAAATATTTTTGTCTGTAAGAAGACTGATTTCTTCTGTTCAGGAAGAAAACTGAACTTGGTCTTCTAACTTGCTTTCCATCAAAACAGTACCAAGCCTTACATTCAAAATCTAAACTAACAATTTTGTTTAATAGGTGTACAGCACTTCACTTTATCTCATTACCAACAGTAAAATATGTCTTTAGGTACACAAAGACCATAACTACAAAGAAAATCACGAATATGGCAAATAATGAATCAGGAGAACTAGTAAGCTAGCAGATGGCAATCATACAAGTTTCTGGTCAAATTTCTGTATGTGATTATTTTAAAATTGTTTTACCTTGTATAATTATTTTATTACCCCCAAGATTGGGGTTTCAATAAAAATATGCCTCTTTTAAGGGGTTGAAATATTTTTAAAAAAGTTTCTGGTCAACTACTATCGGGTGATTAAAACAAAATACAAATAAAACCACCTCCCTGCATCGGGGATATACGAGCGATTCGCCAGAAAAATAACGATGTTTGAATGACGTCAGCGAATTCACCAATCCTGCCCAAGCAGACGACATCCCATAAAGAATGAACATAACTACATTGCAATAATTTCTCAAATTATAATGAGTTCAGTGCATTTAAACGTGACAGCATTTCACACCAATCGAAAAAGGAATTGAAACCGATTCTGATAACTAAAATGTTTTGTTTGTATATATACATAAGGGTTAATGAACAATCAAAGAAACCACACTTTCATACTGAAAAGCCCGCGGAATGATAGCATGGACGCTATTTGTTCTCTTTTGAAATGCAGAACATACCGCGGTGTATGCAGCTGAAAATACAATGGCGTCTTATTTTGTTAACAAGCTACTGATTCCTTTATTTTTTTATCGCTGCAGTTTTCATCAAAATAATACCATGTATGGGGTTTAGAGTGAGGTAATAGCATAAAGACTTAGACTGACGCTAGCTAAATAAGAGAAATAACTGAAGAGAAGATGACAAAACAGGCCTTGAAAATGTGTAAGATGTTATGGGACATCGTCTGCTTAGGCAGAATTGGCCCTCACACTGACGTCACACATCTCAGCAGAGTTCCGAGAGCTCTGCTGGTGCTATGTCGGGGCTGTATTTTAGCGTTTTATAATTGATAATAATCATTACTTCGAATGTTTCCAAGCATTGAAGTTTGATAACCTTGTCCAATCAAAGCCTCACCTATGACATAATGAAAATAAAGTCAGTTTTTAAAATCAATGAGTATGTACTTTAACTTCATAGAAAATACAACAATACATGGGTTGTTTCAAGGTTGAAATAATGGGTCATACTAAAGATGCGGCCTTCACAAAAATTTGAAATCGATTGTCTGTTATAATCCATCACATATTGCCTTTGAGATGATGATGTTATGGTAGGGATGTTTTTAAGGAAACCAAACCCAGAGTTTAACCTTGGTGGAATCAAAGGAGCAATACTGTCTTCCTAACATCAATCATTTTTTTTTTGGGGGGGGGGGGGTATCTCTTTGATAGCCTTCCTATTGTGATGTAATCATTGTCAGTGTCCTTCACATGACTTTGATTTGAGATGTAATATTATTTTTGTGCATATCAACATCCATCATGCTGCACAGCCATAGCCCTACAGTGTGATGGAAAGTTTTTTATTAAGTTCATGTCATATTCATCCAACCACCAATCTCAATGTCAGCACTTGAACATGAAACTCATTGTTCTCTCTTTCTTTCTCTTTCTCTTTCTCACCCTCTCTCTCTCTCTCTCTCTCTCTTTCTCTCATAGTTTACATAGGCTATAAGCTGACATAGTAGATAATTGGTTGACAAATTGCAAGCTTTGCACAAAAAAAAATCCTTATAAACATATTGCAGCATTAGTGTAAGTAATACAGGACAGGGCTATCCAATCCTGTCAGTTACAGGTATGAAGGTGACTTTGAGGCGTGCCTCATATCTTGTATCATCTGGTAGCACTCTTCACCCAAAAACATCCTTCTTATTGTTCTGGGACTGTTTCTGTATCAATACATTTTGTCAATGACACTCTCTCTCTCTCATCATTTGGAAGTGAAGAAAGTGTTTTGCCCGGAATCCTCCCATTAATGAAACCGATTGTGTCTGAAGTTTAAAGACTATCATCTCACTGTCTCCAGCTCTCCCCATCTCATACCATTCATAATGATACGGAATGTTGGGAGACAGACTGATCTACATAATACAGACTTGGTTGAGATAAGTTTTCCTGAGAGAGAAATAAACTCACCGCATTTGCAACAGTTTTCACCGATATTGTGACTGCCTAGAGTGACCATCAATATTGTTTGTGTATTACATGTAGACCTACATGCTTAGCCTTTAATAGCATGTACGTCTACATACACAAACAATATTTATTGTGTATTACATATGGACCTATACATGCTTGGCCTTAGTAAATAACACACCATTCCACAACTGTTTACATCCTATCTGCTTTGGCTACTCAATATTGTATGATCAAGCGATTGGACATTTGCAAAGGTCAATTTGTTTAGTATGATTAAAGACTCGTTATACCAGCATCACTTATGAGAACTCTTACTACGTGTGAAGAATTTAGTCTGCTTCATTTGCCCTTACATGGTATCTTGCTTTTTTTTTTGTCTTTCTGAAGAAAATTAATAGCTGTTATTTTTGCATCCTTGTTTGCCCTCAAATTATTTTGTTTGCTGCTAGATTTTTTAGAACAAATATAGGGATTTCTTGTATAAAATTAACCAGCCCTACATATCAGTATGATCACAATAACTCTCTGCAGCTTTTGGAAAGTGGAGGAAATGAGAAGGAAACTGGATATTAAAGAATATACTATATCTCCTTCAGGTAAATGAATGCTACTTTTATTCAAAGCCTAAACACTGGCTAGCGGTAGTTCTGGCAAGCTTGAAAAAATAACATTGATGTTATGCAAATGTTTGAATGCAATGACCTTTACTGATGCTTCTCCAAGACAGTTATCCTTGCTTCTCCTAAATGAGCTTTTCCTTTTACTACTTTGGCCCTTACTGTACTTTCCTTAGTCCCCCCCCCCCCCCCCCCCCCCCCCATAATGCAACTTGAGCTCTAATGTTACATTTATCAGCCTATTGCACATGTAAACAATACCAGCTGATTAATCAATTTTCGATGCTCATTGATGTCTGATGATTGGGAAAGTTAGAGAGGTGGTACTGTTTGAAATCAACAAGGATACTTTAATGACCAAGTAAAAAGCTCAAGGAGCCTTACACGAGCCTCAGTGCACATCTAGATGAATAAAAAAAAAAAAAGAAATCTATAGATTTCAAATTTTGAAATAAATGTATACACCTGTTATGTATTTTCCCTCATATATGGGGCTTTTTGTAATGAAGAGAAGCAATTTAGCTTGTGGATTAAAAGCATCTTCCTGACCGGAACGGTCTCCAATGGTTCATGTACAACTCCATGTCATCAAGAAAATGGCAGCCCCCATGAAGTGTTAGCAGATGATACCGTGTGCTAGAATGTCTTGATTTAAACCCTTTTCTGATATTTTATTTCTAAAGTGATATAGGTCAATGATTAAGAATATATTACACCTTTGAACATAAATACATTTATATTCTAGTGTTAATTCTCCTTTAAATGATCTAGTCAGTGTCTGTTATTTTCCTTTCCTCTTTGAGAGGCCTGTTATGTGATCTTATTTTTAGATAAACTTACCTCCTTCTGTTCAATCATTGTTGCAACTCTCCCTGGCTGTAACATATAGAAAGGAAAGGAAGTCATTTAGAAAGACCTTCTAAAAATATCCCATGTTACCACCACAAGCTCTAATAATACTTACATGTATGTAATAATTAAAGGATATATAATTTATATTCCTAATTCATAGAATGTTTAGGCTTGCATGGTTACTTTATTTTGAAATATTTCAATGTAAGGAGAAATTCAAGGGGAATGACATATGGAAATGATACAGTATAACATTGACCACTATAGAAATGACACATTTCTCTATCAAAACGATGACATAAATGCCATTGTTTAACACATCATATTTGAAATAAACAATGGTAACTGAGTGTTTAGTTTCATTCTGTGATAGCCTTCTTAGAATTATGAGTGAGTTAATTAGGACGTTGATTTCATTCCAGGATATAATCCTTTACAGGAAAACAAGATTATGATATTCATTTCCCCATGAAATATGTCCTGTCAGAGTGAGTCACTGTATTTATTCTAAATTTACTTGCACATCTTCCATTTTTACCATGTATGTGATAATGTATGACTGAATCTTCAGGCATTCTGTACAATGCCTGTAAAACCACCATATTGTGGTTTACAGAAAGCTCAGGTTCATGGGTTCGTCTGGCAGGTTACTCACTACACTCTTAAAAATGCGGGGTCGCATATTGCGTTTCGGGGTTGTTTTCGATCAATAATGCTCCCGCTGCATTAAAATGACCAGTTTGTGCGTGGTCAAAATGACCACGCAAAAACTGGTCATTTTAATGACCACGCAAAAACTGGTCATTTTAATGCACTCTAAAAAAGGACTGGTCAAAAAATGTACCAATGCGATTGGTCAACACCATATGGGTTATTTCCAAAAATATGTTGGTCACAATGTTCCAATTTCACTGGTTAATCACTAACCATTTGAAATATTGCTTATTCATCAGCAAAGTATTGGTCCGACTTCTACTTGGTTAAACGTTGGGCCATTGTCATGAATATTCATGATGTATCCTGAATACCCATGAGCAACCGTAAACAACCAGAATTTATATATATAAATGACACTTGATTTTTAAGTTTTTATGCAATGATTGCACTTTGAAATGTGATGAAAAATGTATGTATACTAATTATTATGTTGTACATATTCAAACATGTAATTAGGTTTAAGATCCAAAAATCTACATTAGAAAATTAAATTAAAATCGTTAACCACTTTTAGCAAGCACTGCAATACAGTCCCTATATATAATAAAATAAAGGTTTTCAGGATATATAGGTATAGGATGTAGGACTATAATAGGAGTAGGGTTAAAGTAGGATGATAGGGGTATGATATGCTATACGATAGGAGAGGATAGGTTATAGGTCATAGTGAGCAAAATATACAAAATATGTTATGATATTACTTGACATTAGCTTCTTTTTTTTAATCTTTGAAACGTGGATGGTACACGCGCATCCGGCAGAAGTATCAACCCCGTCCGACGGGAAATGACCACGTTGCGTGGTCGGAAGAAATGACCCCGTACGTTTTGACGGGGTTATAAGGTAATGATCATTAGTATGCGGGGTCAAATTATACGGGGTCAAGTTATGCAGAAATGACCACGCAATCGTGGTTAAATTTTGACCACATTCGGGGTCGAAATGTAACCACGCTATGTGGTTACTTTGGGTGACCCCGCATGGGGTTTGTGCATAGTTGATCCCGCATGCGGGGTCATTTGTAACCCCATTTGGGGTTATTTTTGACCACGCATTTTTAAGAGTGTAGACCATACTGTATCATGTGTCATGACCATGGTGCATATCTCAGTACATTCAATACATTGTCACAATGGCTGGACATACAACTGGGTTTAACAGACCATAACTTTTGTTTAAACCGTTTGAATAAAATACAGATTAACATGGGTTCATGCACAATCATAAACTCACTAGACCATATTTTGTAATTTAGTTGTATCATGACCATGGTGCATATCTCAGCACATTCAATACATTGTCACAATGGCTGGACTTACAACTGAGTTTAAAAGACCATAACTTTTTTGTTTAAAAACCATTTGAATAAAATACAGATTATCATGGGTTCATGCACAACCATGAACTCACTGGACCATTTTCATCACCATGGTGTATGTCTTGAACAAAAACCAGATTCACAATGGTTCATGTACATGTACAAGACAAGAATTCCCCAGACCATATGTTGTGTCATGGCAATGATGCATATCTTTGAAAACTGCTAACTTAAAATACATTTCCATTACAAAAACAAACAAAAAACAACTATACATGTATTTGCATATTTTTACCTTTTACAATATTAATCTCATGATTTCAAAGTGTGACATTTACATTTCTGTGGCATATTGCAGCGACATGTGAGATATGGTTAGTGATAATTTCTAATTTTAGTACACTCACTTTCACATCTTGATACAAAATTTCTAAAAATCCTACAGAACCTAAATGCAAACAGAGCAGATGAAGATGTAGTAAATACCTTATCAGGTGTACCACGATGCGATATACTGCCTTGCCAGAATCTGGTCACATAGTTTTTCACGTAGCCAATCTTTCTCTCCGTGTATTCAAAGTTGGGATGCCATATTAGAGAGCCGTAGCCGAAGATCCATACACAATCTTGAGCCATCATTTCCTCGGGTGAAACAGTTCTGTCAGTCGTTTGAGGTGCCATGTTCGCGTCCGATCCCAACCAGATTCTTCTTCAAAATGTCCTGAAATGATATGTCAGATGATAGATATTGGGTGAATTTAACTGATGATAAAAATGTGTTGTCGTTTGGAGAGCGTGTGAACCGCCTTATACTGCAGTATGTGTACCGATCTATTTACAATGTGATTGTTGTCATTCACGAAAAGATGAGGCAACTCACTCGTGCTCGCCACATTCGCCGGTTTGTTTATCATGAATAATGCATACTATTTCTATTGTGACGTACGCTACAGCCAATTGGAAACGGTGTTACTTGAGTGCGTAGGTAAATGTCTAAAAAACACGCGCGGTGATTGGTCACACTTCGCAAGGCTATATTTAGATAGCTCGTGGTATGATGCAATGTTGCTTGTGCGTAGTTTCTGATGCAAGGATTCCAACGTGATTTGCCCACGCATTTTATATGGTTTTCAGGGAAATGAACATCTCCAAAAGACACTTACGACTGACATGTATTCCTTGAGTTGTGACTTCCTACGCATTAGTGGCACTACGCCCATATCAGATTATTTAGGTCAGAGGACAGAGGAGTTGTGACTAGTATCTAGGGCCTAGGGTCGCATATTTTTATTTTGATATACTTTTTTTACCCTACTTATAAAATCTGTGCACTAACACCATCGATGATTTATACAGTAAATCCAAACTGATGAGGGAGATACAATTTAGGCCTATGTTTTTTAAATCAAAATAATTGGTTGTGGACAATACGATATTGACGAAAGTCAAATACGTAGGCATTTTCATTATACATTGAAAAGCTACTACATACATACTACTACACAGAGGCAGGGGGGTCCTGGAGTACCATGCCTTCTTTATAATTATGCCTCCCTCTGTCCCTTCGATGTGTTCAAGTGAAGGGCAATGACAACTGTTCCTGTCGATAATTTGAAGAATGTCCAGACCTCGTTAGCCATGGACTAGAAAGAAAGTAAGGGGCTACGATGAACTTTTGACACCAGCTATTATTATCCCTCCTTCGAGGCGCTGATGATGAGGGCATGACCCCAACGCGTGCCTGCCAATCCACAAGACTGCTATCTTATATTTAATTAAAGGTACTATTTAACTGCTACAAACACACTTTAACAATCACCTTCCTCAGCTTATTTGAGAGCATGGATTACACAAAATATACAATTCGTAAACAGATAGGGGCATATATATTTTATTCAAAAGAAAACAAAAACTGGGTCACAATAATAGGGAAGTTCCCTACCTCTCGTCTCCTTCCTTTATCTCTCTCTCTCTCTCTCTCCTTCTGTTTTGCTCTCTTTCGCAATCTCCCCCTCTAACCCCCTATCTCCCCAATTATCTGATTCAGCCATGAACAATAACAATAGACATGAAACTGCAACTCATAAAGCATGTGACGTACTACCATTAAACTATCTATACTTCCCTATACTTATTTTGATTTTTAACAGACAATAATTATTCGTTACATCGTAATGTATGAAAAGATTTTGATAACTCCCTGGTCTCTGTTTCCATTACTTCTATTTGTTTTTATAACTGAGGGGATGAGCTATACAAATAAAATGACATAAAGAATGAATCTATTCATTATCATTTAACACATATTGCTGAACATAATGGATCTCACCAGACTATTGAAGTATGTTTACATTGCACTTCACAGTGTTCCAGCAAATTAATATCTGATGTACAGTATGACAAGAAAAACACTTGATTTATTATGAAGTGTCGGCGTTGTCAGGTTCGTTTTCATTCTCATTATACTTTATAATTAAAATTTCGATCAATGATTATTTTTCTAGCTCAAATATTTTGAAGAAAGTTCAAAAAGACAAAGTACATGATAGAATATATTCAACCAAAACAAATACATTATATACTTGACGCCATTTGAATAATATTTACATCCAATATAACATAACTTAGTAATAATACTAATAATAATACTTGGATTTAAATAGCGCTCTTTCCATAGGATACAAGGCGCTTGTTAATTAGTCTATTTGACAGAGTTGTACAGGTTAGTTTTCAGGTGTTTTTTGAAGATGTCTAGTGAAGCACTGTTTCTTAGAAATGATGGGAGATTGTTCCAGAGACGTGGGGCTAGGGACTGAAAGGCTTTAAAGCCAGCTTGTTAATGGATTTGGGAATGACAAAAGAAGGAGCTGATGTAGATCTTAGAGAATATGACGTTCTATGTTGCTGAAAGAGTGAGGAGATGTATACAGGAAGTGTTGTAACCATAGATTTTGAAAGTTTGAACAAGTATTCGGTATTGTATTCTATCAGCAACTGGGAGCCAGTGCAATTCGTGCAACAATGGAGTAGCATGGGACCATTTCGGTTTTTGACAGTATAGATCTATAACTGGATTAAAGAGAAGCGTTGCTGGGCTAGCGCCATGATACTCGGACGGTGTGTGCGCTCTATAAGTTTTCACTACTATTATTATAATCATAATTTTAATCTTTCCATCTCTTCCCCTTTCAGTTTTAATCTCTAATTGATCAATTATCTTGGCGTACAATACATAGACACGATTTCGCCAAGGACTGGGGTAGGGTTGGAGGTGTCCTATCTTGCCCGAATACCAAAAGCCAGCTTCGCCAATAAATTGCTTGCTAACCATATAAACTTTTTTTAAATATACGGTTTGTAAATTTCCCATCGTGAAGGCATGCGCCAATTACACGACCAACCTAAATTTTGCCACATTTCATGACTATATTATGGGGAAAGAATAATCAGTAATTTTACACAAAGTTGCATGGTATTGATATTAAGCATAAACTGCCAAAATGTTGGTCGGACACACGCCTTTGTGTTTGGCACTTTCCACCCAGTATATCTAGAGTTTAATTATCACAAAGATATATTACAGTTATCTCCTGGCAAAAAAAGTTTCAGAGCGAGCGAATCAACCGAAAAAAAAAAAAAAAAAAAAAAGATTTTTCTTTTATTACAGCCAACATCCGTGATGCCTATTGTTGTTTTCAGTATCTATATTTAGATTGTTACTTATCTTTCTTTCTTAATTATTTCTTTCATTCTTTATTTCTTTGTTTGTTTGTTTGTTTTTCTACTCCTTCCTCTCCTCCCATTACTTACTCACACATATTTACACAGTACATGATAACAAGATCAGATGTAGGACTGTTTAAAATCTCATGATTTTATACATTTACTGTAAATGTATACATATATATATATATATATATATATATATATATATATATATTTACAGATTATTTACAACATTGAAAATATATGCAATGTCCATACATTTTAATAATATTAAATATCAAATGACATTCTACATCCAAATAACGATTGTTCTGTATTGTAAGCTGTACAGCCCAATGGGGTTCGAGACATCGAGTATGATGTCATTGAACTTGAAGCAACCCCAGTCGACCAGTCTAAGGTCAACAGAAGATTGATGACCACGATTATAATGACTGGTCTCCCCCCCCCCCCCCCCCTCTCTCTCTCCTCCCTTTCTTCTTATCTTTCTCCCCCCCCCCCCTTTCTCTCTCTCTCTCTCCATCTCTCTCCTCCTCCCGTTTCTTTCTTCCGTTTCCCCTTTCTCTTTATCTTTCCGTCTCCCTCTCTCTTTCTCTCCCTGTTCTCTCCCCCTCCCCCTTTCCCTATCTCACACGACACGCCGTGCTTATCTGCTTATCTCATTCTCGCCATATAGTTCTGCCCCTCCTCTCTCTCTCTCTCTCTCTCCACTCTTTATGCCTTTTGGCTATTTGGCTATTTGCAAGATAAATTTCACAACAAAATGGACTGATTTTCACACAATCATGTATCGTTTAATTATCTTGAAATTTTACATGCATTTAGCCTCTTGATTATCAATAATTTGAAACCGAGATCGTTTTATTGGGCATAAGACAGTGTTTAAAGAACCTATAATGTTCAATTTAAGTGATAAACAACAGTGCCAAGAAGACGGATGAACAATTGCCGGCAAATACGCAGAGGGCCTATGACTTTGTGTCCTATCCAAATGACTAAGTGATTGAAGATCAATGTTTTACCTAAGGGTTTCGAACCAGGGCCCTACTGGTTTCAAGACTACTACTATGATCACTTGGTCATTCCAGCTCATCCTCTCATATAAATCAACATAAATTAGTTTTGATTAGCATACGTTCATGTAAATTTGTTAGAATTATCGTCATTATCAATGATAATCATTACTATTATTATTATTATTATTATCATCATTACTATTATTATTATTATTATTATTATTATTATTATTATTATTATTATTATTATTATTATTATTATTATTATTATTATTATTATTATTATTATTATTATTATTATTATTATTATTATTATTATTATTTAGGGTATAGAATTAATCAGTTGGGTAACATGAAATAATGAAGTTAATTATTCAATTGTCTCCAACGGCCACCAGAAGGTGGTAACACACGCAACTGCTGTGTGATAGGTTGCTCGACTGCTGTGTCATATGAATGGGTAGTTCGAACCTATACCACTAAGGGCACTCCGGTAGTCTAGTGGTTATGACACTGGTCTAGTAATCCAGAGGTCGCGGGTTCGAATCCCGCTCAGTCTGCCTGTGATTTTTTTCACAGCAGTCGAGCAACCTATCACACAGCAGTTGCGTGTGTTACCACCTTCTGGTGGCCGTTGGAGACAATTGAATAATTAACTTCATTATTATTATTATTATTATAATTATAATTATAATTGTTGTTGTTATCATTACTACATGTATTACTATTATTTCAATCATCATCATCGTCATCAGAAATAGTAACGTTATTTATTATGATAGTTATCATTAGCCTATATCATTATTATTGTTGCTAACATTGCTACGATTCTGTTATACGAGGACTATACCGTCCTTTCTCACATGACAGTGTGAAGGAAAGAAATTGATATCGTTATTTTTCATGTTTGATGTTTCAGATGGTATATAATGCAATCGTGCGTCTGGGAGACAGACATTTTTCCTCGAGCAGTGCGCGTTATAATAAAGGTTGATGCCACGTTGAAATAAATATCTCTGAAGATTGATCAAATTCTGTTAACAATTATATCCAATCATGGGCTTAATACGAGGAAAATTGCAACTTAGCTGGCCTCGGATCACCTTTAGCGTGAAAGATTGAAGATTAATCTTGTTGTAAGCCGCCACATCTGATGTCCATGTGCCGCTCCGATCGGGGGACTGTGAAAACACACCCGCTAGCTCTCAACTTTTAATTAACCCGAATTCTTTTATCGGCACGCAATAATTAGAGTTTAAATAGCAAGAGGCCAAAGTTAAGAGCACACCACGGTTTGACTTTGGGCTACTCCGGGGGTCTGTATCTCACATAAGAACCCCCTGAAATGTCAGGAGAAAAGAGAGAGGGATTACGAGAGGGAATGGGTGAGTAACCGAGTTAATTATTAGCTCAGCTTTACGAGGGTGCCTAATTTTTGGCGTTGCGATGACATTGCCTGTGGTGCATTTGGAAAGCGAGTAGAACCAAGGAGTTACGAGGCTTGGCTTCAACCTCGTTACTCCTCGACAGAACATGGCAGGGGTTTGAATCTTGATGCTTGATAGATAACCTTTGATCTGATGAGGTACAAAAAGAAATAAGAACCACATTAGGAGAGGGCAGAAGCGTAGATACGAATACACTTTCTATTGTTAGTGGGGGATGATGAATAGATCATCCCACACTAACAATGGATAATTATGCGTGTCTACGCCCGTGAGAGAGGGTGACGATGGTGATAAGGTGGTGGTGTTGATGGTGGAGTTGATCGTGGTAGTAGTAGTAGTAGTAGTAGTAGTAGTAGTAGTAGTAGTAGTAGTAGTAGTAGTAGTAGTAGTAGTAGTAGTAGTAGCAGTAGTAGTAGTAGTAGTAGTAGTAGTAGTAGTAGTAGTAGTAGTAGTAGTAGTAGTAGTAGTATATGTAGTATAGTAGAGGTGGTGGTGGTGGTGGTTGCAATGAAAGTGGTGGTGCTGGTGCTTATGGTAATGGTTGTAATTGTGTTGGTGGTGGTGGTGGTGGTGGTGGGGTTCCATGACATTTGCCCCTGTGACAATTGCTCTGGTCTAACTTTGCCATGTTAATCCTAAACCTAAACCTTAACCTAACCCTAACCCTAATCCTAATCCTAATCTTCACATTGTCCTTGACAAATAACCAAATCACGCCCTTGACCTTAACCTTTGATCTTTCGAGATATGGACGGAGGAGCAAATGTCATGTCACCGGTGGTGGTGATGGTGGTGGTGGTGGTGGTGCTAATGGTTGTAATGGTGGTGATGATAGTGGTGGTGGTGGTGGTGGTGGTGCGGATGGCGGTGGTGGTTTTTATGTTCTCTGTTTGCTGACAAAGAACTCGTGACTGCCTTGATGTAGTATCAAACTGCAAGTGTTTTTATTCACAGAACAACTCCAATATATACAGTTTATGCACTGGGTAGTTACATAATATACAGCTGGAATGGATTAGTAGGTGTGGTTGGATGGAGCAGTGATTAGTAAGATAGGAAACAGGCAAAGAGATTAGGGTAGCAGATTGAAAACAAACAAGGCAGAGTGTGGGAATAGGATGATAAAGATGTAGACTGAAATAAGATGAAATGATGAGAACACAATATCCCTTTTCTTCTTTAGATAAAAGTACCATCACCAACCGACTCAAATGACCTAATTTGCACATAGGAGAAATTCAAGTATAACTGTTATATGTTACAATTAGATTCAGAACGAAATAAACTGCTATCAAACCAATTTGAACATATCAGATTTTGGATTGAGAATCTGATCAATATGTATGAACTTTTCAATACAAGCATATAAGTATGATGCAAGAGGTATACAAACGATTCCTATTGAAGTAAATATGAAAATATATACAAATCAAAATCATAACTTCAGTTCGTATCTATAGTTTAGCGTTCATGATCAAAATACATGTAATTATCGTTCTGGGGGTCATCGTTTTAAAAGTCGATATCGCGATCCTCATTGTACACACTTCCCCATACCATTTTTTTCGAAATCACTGAGCCAGTTCACTCGTTGTTGTAATGTTTCAATACATAGTAGCACATTAATGGCAATGTTCTGTCACATAATATTCACTGAGGGCATCAAATAATTTCACTGAATCATTTGTTCACAATATATAATAATCTATCAAATATCCTATAGAATAACTGGTACACATTCTCTCTTCCAATTATACAATATTCAACGCGGTAGAATATAAGTCCGTTGTCATTGGGCAGTCCGTCGTAAATCGAAGCATTACTCCTCTTTATTTGGGCAAAGATAAACACAAACATACCGTAATCACTATCGCACTCGCGTATTCTTCGCTGGATCGAGGTCTGCTTTGGTGAACTACACGAACATCGTGATGATGTCTCGCGTTTTGTAGACTCGTACAGGCACAAGGTACCGTTTGTCTTCCTCGCGGACGCTGTCATGCTCTTTGGCTCTTGTAGACATGGGGTCATTGTCGTCATCAGTCGCTGTGGTCATGGCAGGGTGTTCGTTGTCTGTCTCATTCGCTGTGTGTGGATTCTGCGTGGCGTCTATATGTAGCTGGAATTCGTCGTCGAGACTGTGATCATGGTGATACAGGCACTCCTTGTCATTATTGTTCTGCACCGCTTCTGGCTGGCCGCAGTATAATCCTCGAGGCTGTGGTACAGGCGATCGTCGTCTGTGTCATGCTTGGCGGCGTCTGGCTGGCCGCAGTCATCCTCAAGTCTGTTGAAGGGGCATCTTTTTTCTGCATAGCGTCTGGCTGGCAGTCTTTGATGAGGACGTGAGGCAGGCCCTCGTTCTCCTCCTCGTGAAATAAGATGAAATGATGAGAACACAATAGTGGTGATGATGATGGTGGTGGTGGTGGTGGTGGTGGTGGTGGGGGTGATGGTGGTGGCGATGATGGTGGTGGTGGTGCTGCTGCTGGTGGTGTTAATGGTTGTAAATGGTGGTGACGGTGATGGTAGTGGTGGTGATGCTACTGCTGCATGCTGGTGTTGAAGGTTGTAATGGTCATGATGTTGGTGGTGATGATCGTTGCGGTTGAGATGATGGTGATGATTAAATGAATTAACATAATGAGGACGAGAACTGTGGTAATGACAGTAATAGCATCAGTAGTACTTATGTAGTACTATTCTAGAAGTATTATTGGGTTTACAAGAAGCACAAGGCTGTCATATTGCAGCAGCTGGAGTAGTATATTTAAGTCGATGTATAGTATCGTCCAGAACAGCATTTGAAATGTCTTTATGTCTTGTGTGGACTTTTCGTCCTCCATACGTTATCATTGGAAGGCCTATTCTCACACTAGTGTCAATGTCAGTTTCCTCCTAAAATCCCTACCAATCATGTGTCATTCAAAGAAACTCTCTCACGCAATAGATTGATTTTGACATAAAAGTCCTATAGCATGTGTGTTCAGTCTTCAATGTTATAATCGACCCAGTTCAGCTGAATTCATAGCGAGAAGCTGGTTTGTATCACCCGGGATGTCGCCCGCTGGTTGACTGGTCTTCATAACTGTCGATCATCACCGCTTGCAATAAGGTTCATAAAACGGTCATTTGGTACTTCTGTGGGCGTGTCCTTCATTATGTTTTGATTTCACGTTCTAGGAAAAAATGTATTATTACACTACCGATATTATATTATTTTGCTGATCTGAGGTGCCATTTTGTTAAGTACATACCTGCGAACCATTCTTGTTTTGGAAGAATGGTTCCTGTTTTGGGCCTTCAAAGTAACTATTAAGTATTATGAGCCTTAGATCGCTCTCTTTCTAATAAAAACTTCTGTGAGAAAACACAAAATACAATCCTAATTTTGACAGAGAGATGCTTAATATTTGCTTTGGAAGGTTGGCGGTATGAAATATAGTTTAGGCCTGTAATATAATAATTGAAGCAGGGCCACTGAGCCCCACGTCAAGTATATAAATCTATAAGAACCTTACCAATGTCCTTTGATATACATTGTATCATTTTTACATTTCCCTCCATTTCCCATCGTATCTCTATATCTATCTATTGTTATTAGCATCAAAAGACATAATTGATGTTTAAGATAATGTATTACTACGTAAAACATTACCATTTAATAAAGAAAGTATTTAATGCAAATTTCCTATCCACTTTTAAAGCGCTCTTTTCTATTTAAAAATTTTCATTTCACACTGATAAAGTTTGATTTTATTATCTCGATTATCTAAGCATTCCTATCTTATCTTACTGTCTTCAGGAGATGTGAATGTACTACGTAGATGTTGACTGGGGAGAGAGAGAGAGAGAGAGCTGAGAAGCAGAAATAACGAGAGAAAGAGAGAGAGGGGGTGGGTAGAGAAAGAAAACTCAGAGATAGCCCAATCTTTTCTGTAATATGGAAAGCACATCACGTGCTCATGATCGGGCATTATCAAGATGGTATGCAGTGATGAAGCGTTACATGGTCTTGACCTAAGTTATTCATCACATTTCATAGGTTTGTACAGCTCTCAGGAGCAACCAATACCTTTAACCCTCTCATGTTGATATACTACAAAGCACACCATTAGATTTTCCCCTCATGCAATCCTCCACTGTATATTTTTTGTCTTTTCTCTCCTTCTTTCTCTCTTTTCCTCATTTCTATCTCTGATCTCTCTCTCTCTCTCTGTTAATCTCTCTTACTATCCCATTCTCACTATAATAAGTCTTACTCTATCTGTCTACCACATCTCTCTCTCTCTCTCTCTCTCTCACCCTCTCTCTCTTTCTCTCTCTCTCTCTCCTCGGTGTCTGTCAGTCTCTCTCTCTCTCTCTCTTTCTCCCTCTCTGTGTCACTCACCCTGTATCTGTCTCCCTGTTTGTAAATCTATTTCCTCTGCCTATATCTGTCTTCCTTCTATATCTTCCTTCCTCTCTCCTCGCTTTCTCTCTCTCTCTCTCATTTTCTCTCAGTCTCCCATTCATAATTCCTCCTTCACCCTGGTGATGTTTGACCAGCGGTCTGAGCTCGGTGCTCTCGAGGCATTTACCGTTCATCGTCACCATCATCCTCCCCCTCGCTCGGTGATGGCCGACCAAGCAAGCCAACTTTCACCTGAATGAAAAATCTGCTCGCCATCTGAATGAAATCCCGCGTCCTCTGACGTCACAACCTCTTGCACTTACGTCACCCTTAGCCTAAAAATTCACACGCTGTTTGCAATCGCTTCATCAATGTTTGACAAAATCTAAAGCCGAGACGGGATGAAAGCGATCTTATCAACATTATATTTCTGTCCCGAATATGAATGAATTCGCTTCCGCATTACTCATTCCTTCTTCATTCATATTCGCATATAAAATGTTGTCCAACGTCGTCACGTCTTTTCAGACTAACCCCGAAGAAGTCTGCAAGTTTAGCAGACTAAGATATTATATACATGGCCAAGGCCAATGTTACTACTACTAGACCTAATGGATGTTTTGCATGACCAATGAGGTAATAATACACCTTGAAAGCAGAATTTCTTGGATGTCGGAAAAATGGAAGATGTGCAGATCATAATCAAATCAATCTTAGTATCCTGTATCTCTCCCTTCTTCTTTTTCTTCTTTTTCTTCTTTTTCTTCTTCTTCTAATTTGGTTCCTCTTCCCTGATCTTTAAATGCTAATCTTGAAATAGTACATGTATCTAGAATGATTATGTTGACGAATGCTCGTTACTTCAGTCTACACTATAAAAAAAAATTCGTTGAAAATTACTCCAAAAAAAGTTCGTCAAGGCATTGCCTTGATTATTTTAAGTATTTGTAACAGGGAATTTTAAGTAGAATTTACTTATTTTGCTTAATAAACTTTTACTCAGTTAAATTGAGTTACTTTAACGTAAATAATTTAAGTATTGTAATCATGATAGATAACAATAAAAAAAAACTTATGACATGATTATACTTGTACCCATCTAACATTGACACTCTTTCAATTTAGGATATAGGATTTTTATTTTTATTATTTAAATAAATGGCTACGATCACCATCACCAACAAACACTATTACATACGCTTTAAGTTGATAACTACTGCATGTGCTCCGAATTTTATATATACTGGATCGTAGCAACTTAAAAAGAAAAATGGTTGACAATTTTCCTGAAATATCATGTTTTGATTTGTTTTGAATCGAGTGACAATTAAAAATTGTCTTATCTTCTTATTTTTGCTTAAATGAATTAGGAAATATTTTAAACTCCTTAAATTCTCATCCAACCACAAAAAAAAAAGAATTGTTTAATTCTAAAAAAAGAGATTAACTTGGTCTTAATGAATATTCATGAATTATGTTAATTCTTATATTACGCAATGCACCAGTCTTTATACTTTAAAAAATAAGTACAATCAACATAAATTGTCTGAGTAATACGTACACTTTCTTACTTTGAATTAACAATACTAAATTAATACAATTTCAAATTAATTAAATGTTCTTTTGTATTTAATTTTACTTAAAATTTTCACGTATATTCTACTAAATTGAAAATTTGAGTTATTATGACTTAAATCGAGTGCGTAAGTGGCAAAACTTATGCTTTGAAGTAAATTCTACATGGGAAAAATAAGTATATAAAAGTTACTAATGGGCATATTATTTTTACGGTGTATTCTATTGATGTTATAGTAATCATGGTAATGAATCAAACCAGATCAAATTTAAAAAAATGAATGTGTGTTTCGAAATGAAATGATGATGGCATTTAGCATGTTGTGATGGAAAATCCCATGCACTGAACATGCAGCTTCATAAAATCGTCCATTAAGTTCTATCGCACAAGGCAACGAAGCGCTTATCAATAACATTCACTATCATGCTGATGTTGTTTACCTCAAGCACGTGGCCTTGAAAAGGGTAAAATGAAAATTAATAATTGACACAACCAGCACGAGCACACTGGCTGAATTATTTCCATCGAGTAAAATCCAATATCGGCCGACTGCGGAGCAAAGAGAGCGACCTTGTTTTGAATTAGGGTAGGCTGGACTCCCAAAGAAAATATTTAGGCCAGGACTTTATAATCATGTTAGTAAGTAATGAATTCAGTTTACAGTCGAATTGTCAAGTCTGATCGATCAATCAATCAACTTTCATGCATGTATACTCCTAATTCCATTCCGCAGCACCTCCCTTTCCTTTGCGTTTCTCCTTCTACCACTCATATGTGTGGGGTTTTTTCGTGTGTTTATGTTTTTTACCTTCGAATCGAATTGATAAACAGTATAAAATCGTTACCAATTCTCGAAAAGAAGTAATTTTTGAACTGCGTGGAGGAAATGGGTTTGTGAAGATGAGACAAACTCCATTCAAAATTGTTGTAAGCAAATCCGTAATTATAGCAAATTAAATTTAGGGGGTTTTAAGATAGTTAGATTCTTTTTTTTATTCGGGGAGATAGTTTAAATTTTTCTAGACCTGTGGGCAAATTGGAAATTCTGACAAGCATTTTTACGATTGTTTGCAAATTGTGAAATCTGAGAAGCTTCTGTTTTCCGTTATGCAAAATTTTCAGTTAACTTGTCGGCACAATTGGTTCGAACACCCACCCCCCCCCCCCCCCCCCCCAATAAAAACTAAGATAGTAGTAGCCAAGACTCAAGAGATGACCATGTGTGATGGAACAAGACATTCTTTATTTATCAACATTGCTTTGTCTTGATACTTCAAATAATTGTATTCGCTATTACGATTATGAAAGATGGTTTGTCAGTGCATGCTTTTTTGTTCTCAAACATCCTTCGGAAACTTTTATCCTATAGGGGGCATAAAACCGAACATCGTGACTGTTGATACTTTTATATTTCCTTCAGCCTTTTTGAAATTACCTTTAGCAATACTTTTTGTTCCTTTCGATTTTTGGTCTTCAAAATAAGAAATTTTGCTATAACAAAATCTATCTTCCAATGTATTAGTAAGTATGTATGGAGTACTTATGGCAGAATTGTCTTTCCGGTGCCTTCAATCAGACAACTGAGAATGATTATGTAAACTTTAGCGCCTTCTAAATTTAGCTGATCCCATAAGTTTCTCTTTCTTCATCCGTATCACAATGGACCGCGGGTGTAAAAACACATTTCGTCGAGGTGTGAGCGAAATGTCGATTCCTCAGCTTGACGTATATAGACAACTGTGAGACGATATACACTGTGTTCAGATGCGTTTAGGCGTTTATTTTTTCCTCCTTTTGATAAAAAGACAAAGATCGTGTTACATTTCTTTCTTCATGATATGTCTAGTGATTTCGATTGTTGTAGATCTATTAAGAAACAAACCTGACCCTTATTCTTTTGCAATTTATTTTCAAAAAATGAATTAATGTATTCATATCGAAGTCTTACTGATACAGTGTTTTTCATTTTTAGTTAAATTTGAAATTTAGCTAGTTATATTTATCCATTATTCGCCGGGAGATGTGTATTTTGTGTAGAGAATTCATTTTTACAGCTCTGAATGATATAAGAAAAGGGCGCTTGTCTCGAAAGGGTGCGTTGAGAACGGAGTGGCGCGTTAACGCACCCTTTCGAGACAAGCGAGGGGGGCTTTTCTCGAAAGGGTGCGTTGAACGCTCCCCACCGCGCCGCTCCGCACCGCACCCTTTCGAGATAAGCCTAAGAAAAGGGACCAGATAACTTATAGAAGTGTCGTTTGTATTGTGAATGCATTTTGTATCTCGGAAACTTTTATCCACTGGACTATACCAACATTACGCATTCTTAAAATAGACTTATTGATAACGTAGTATACATTTCTACAAGGGCTTTAGACATAATAGCCCGTTCTAAATTTTCATTCCTGTGTTTGTTCATTTGTTGTTTTCTTTACCTGGAGCGGTTGCAATCTGGAATGAACGTAACTGTGTTCTTGTGTATTTTTTGTTTCATTGTAAGGAATATTGTCGCATTGTCTGACATGAAAGCTTGCAATTACTGTTAGATATGAACATTTCAAACCAAATAATTTTGATAATCATCGATGATGTTGTTAAGATAGTGTTGTCATCATGCACGATTAGTTTGTAAACTCATTTATTTTCTACCCCTCTTTTTTATATAAGTCTCGTAATATATATTTTATATACTCCAATAACAAATAAGCATTAATATTTTTTTTCTCCTTGAATTCCAATCCAGTTTTTCATCAATATTGAAAGCCTATTATTTAGATAGGCCTGGCAGGCTCTTAAATATCTTACGTATCAACAAATATTCTCCTAATTGTCTTTGTGTACGGAGCTCATGTTTCTAAATTATTATTTCTATTCGCTTCTTCCTGTTATCTCCTACTCTATCATGTTCATTCTTTTGAGGATATTTTATAATAATTAGTGGTCATGTAGTACATTGACCACACGGATGCTATCTACTCGCGGTTAGTAAGTACACTCGGATCTGGGGACCACAAGCTCGAAGCGGTCACCAAGTACTCTCCGAAGGAACCACAAGTAAGTATCCTTCGGGCGTTGATGAATCATCTACTCAACTCTGCTGTACCCTGTGGCAATGGCCTTCGTCTCCGTAAGTTGTCCATCTTCTACAAGCGGGCTACCACATCATCACCATGTTCCTCTGCTTGTTGGCTTGCTAGAATACCACCAATTCATTTTGCTAGAGAGGTTGACTATTCTAGCTCTTTCATAATAATGAAACGTTTCTGTTATGCTCAGACAGACCTTTGTAATAAACCAGTCCTTCAATCCAGTTTACATTAATTCCTTCCAAATTTCTTTGCTTTGTCAGTCAATCCTAAGATTCTGAATACTGAATTAAGCTTTTATATACTCGTATATGAAATAATAATTAGTGATCGGTACCTACTGCGTTATACTGTATTTTTCCCTCATATATTAGATAATATACACAAAAGTTACATACCACAAGTGGATACAAAAGTAATACACATTTCATAGCAATTTTTCATTTTTGGATGCAGTGTTTGTAAATTCCGCCAGCCTTTTTTCCGAATAAAATAACGGCATTGCACAAAGAGTAATTTTTCGGTAAATAACTTCAGGCGGTAAATAACTTCAGGCGATGCATAGGGAACACTGGCTAACGATGTGTCACAAAGGCTATGAAATCAAACAGATGGTAGTATACATGGATAAAATAGCAAATCATAATGAGAACGGTTACTTACACATTAATATGTCGTCTTTCAGATCGTACTTCATCTCTGTTCTGTAATTATCATCTTGACCTCATCTATGGCACTTCGTCGTCACGTTCCCATCTTTGTTGGTCTTGTATAGCTTCTGCAGTGGTTTCGCTGAAGACACACACAACATTTTAGACATTCCCTTTCGATCAAACTTCTCATCATGGACATTGACAAATGTTGTTTGATACTTTGTAGTGTAGCAAGTCAAGAAGATCAGAAGAATGATATTAGAAGCTATGTCAAACCATGAACTGACGATGTCAACCTTACGTCGAGTCTCAACCAACACACCGGTATCTGCTCTGCACCGCGGGCTCAAATGGAATGCTACCCTCTAGCGGCAAACACAGTACCATTCTGCTTGTTCGCATGTCACGTACAAGATAGGCCCCGCGCTCTCTCGTCCTATCTATCCCTTTCTATTCAAGGCCGTGTATCATGATGGACACAAGTGCTTCATCGTAATGCAATATGATTAGAGATGCCCAACCGTATTTTCTTTTTTCATCGATTGACAGATAGCTTCTATATCCCTCTCCCTCATTCCCTCTCTCTTTGATGGCAACATGTTCTCCTATGATAGTACGGAGTACAAATCCTATAACCATCTTTCTTTCTATTTCTCTTCTCTCTGCCTCGTTCTCTCCGTCTCTCTCTACATAATATATATCTTCCTCTCTCTTTTTCTTCTACCTTCTTTTTGATTTATCTCTAAAACCCTTTCTCTCTGTTTCATTCTCTCGTCATGATAGTGCCAACATGATTATTTCGTCATAATTATGAAACGAAAATTTAATTTCTATTTGACGCTTCTGTTCAATCAAATTAGAGCAAAGATATTAAGATAAAATAAACAATTAACATTTTCAATAATTCATTAAAAGTATTTATTATAGTTAAGTAAGAATTATGCTCCCTTTCCCTTTATGCAAGTTATGATTGTATACATTCGATTGGTCTCTTTCCCCGATCAATAAGCTTTTAATTGTCCAATAAAGACTAATATTCAAAATATGTTGAGATGTATTTACGACAACATTGTAAATACTGCGGTCCGTTGGCAATCGATTTGATGCTATCTGATGTTTATCCAAGTGAACAAGATATATTTTTAGAGAGAAAATTGTATTGTTTAACAAAGATGGATTCACACGATTGTATCAAACACCTCTTGTGTGCTTATATATACGTGAAATGGTATTACCTTACCGGTACTTAAATGACCCAAACCTCTGACTGAATACTCCACAATAACTAGAGGATTTTTTCCATTATTTTTCTCATTAAAGCTTAAAGTCGTCGCAGTTTTGGTGCATCAGTGAGCTTTCGGCCTCCGCTTTCCTATTTTACTGTTTCAATAATTCTACGAATTAATTTCGTCTCTCCTTTATTCTGACAATTCCACCACTCGCCTTGGTGGCAGAGAGAAAATTAATTAATAGCATTGAGTCCGAGCCTCTCTCTAATTCCTACCGCTATGTCACTACGCAAACACTTCTAGAAGGTCATTCCGTTATATACCGTTATTAATTAAATAAAAAACAGTATACTAGTTAGTATACATCGTGATATTCCACAATCTGGCTGACGAAAAAACAGGATTTTATCCGTACAGTTGCTTCAACATTGACATTTAATAAGTCTCATGATTTAACCTGTCTGTAGCCTATAATGTAGGCAGTACAGTTTTAACACCCCCCCCCTAGATGTTTATAAATAAAATCGTGAGATTTCTTTGGGTTTTGTTAATGAATGCAAAATATTCAAAAATAAGGTGTTTGAAATTGTTTTTGCTATTTAAGTGGATTGTCAAAAACAGAATCGAACAATAAATTTATATATTCAGATCCCTGGCCGCGTAGTCAGTTAAAGTATTTGTTCTTCTGTTTTTGTCTAGTGATTCATGTCTTCACACAGTGGAATTTTAGAAGATATGTATCCTAAGTACATGAAGTATGAACAGAATCAAGTTCTTGTATCGTTGTTTTGTGACCCTTGTCATTGTAATGTATACACGGGCTTTTGGGGAGAAATGATTGGACCACATTATCATTATTCATATTTTTTAAAAAATGAAAAATTTAAACGAGATAGATCTTGTGAGTGGATTAGAAAGGGAATATTGAGATTTTTTAATGTGATCACTCCCGAAAAAATATAGAGAGGAATATGATTAAGCGGAAAACGTAAAGGCAAAAATTATTGATATGTCAAGTTTACTTCCAGGGTACAATATGAAATATTATTCAGTGATGCCCTACTCATCCCTCTCGTTTTTTTGATTTTTTTTAATTTAAGAAAAGAAATTTCTACTACCACACTACTATCATTACCATGCATTGTCTATTTTAAAAAAAAATTACACGAACTTCTTCAGCTCTAACCAATCAGTTTTGTCACAGATGCCTGACAGCTGTTATTTTTAAAGTAATGATACTGCGTATTGAAGAAATACACGTTGAATTTCTTATGATATATCGTAAAATGCTATACTCTACCTTTAACTTTGAGATTTGCGCAGCTGAGAGGAACTCCATTCACTCCCAAAGAGGTCATTGATCGCCAAGCATAACCACAATTTGATCAAAAGCTAACAATATTCACAAGACTGTCCGCAGACGGAACGCAGACATAATACAATTTTCTTTCCAGTTTCTTTTCCCAACCATGCATTCATCAGACAACGTATTATTGCTTTATTAGTTGAATCATGATTGTCGTGAAGACGTGCGTTAACTCCTCCTCTTCATCTACTCATATCTTCACTCTCCTTCTCTCTCTTTCTCTCTCTCTCTCTCTCTCTCTCTCTTTCTTTCTATCTTTCCCCCTCCTTTTTCTCTCCCTCTCTGTCTTATTATTATGACACCTTCATTTTTATTTCATTTTTTTCCCTTTCATATCATTATGAATACTGTTTTATTTTTAACACACGCGTTCACACCAATCTTTCTGTCCCTTCTTCCCTTCCCTCCCACTCCCCCCCCTCTCTCTATCCGATCTCTGTCTACACCTCCGTCTATCTTTCTCCGTCTTTCCCTCTCGACCTCTCTCTATACCCATGCTATATATTTATATCTCCTTTCAACCCATATCTTTTCCCCATCTCCTTCTAACTTCTTCCTTTCAACTTCTTCCTTTCCTTTATTCTTTATCAAAATGAAACGTGGCTAACTAATTGCATCCAAAAATCTATCATTTTCTTTTGTGCTCGTAATTTCAACCTTAATGAATACTTTATAGATGGGCGCGGTCTCCATACTTTGAATAAACCGTCTTGTGGTGTTTGTCAGAGTGCCATACAGGGGTGAAATCACTTTTAGGTTATGAGTTTTATACTTATGATTTCTCAATGTGGTTTTTATTCTCAGAAGGGTCCATTGTGGTTAAAGTATGGCTTGCTATCTTTTTTTTCGATCCGAACAAAAGTTGCCCAAAGTGAACATAAATTTAAACAGCAAATTCTAGGAATACATACACGTCTCGGCATATGTTGGGCTGGTTTATATGAAAATCATTAAAAGACTGATATAAGATATTGTCAAATAATATATTAAACTAAAGCTCTGTACCCTTTATCACTCTCTCTCTCTCTCTCTCTCTCTCTCTCTCTCTCTATCTCTCTCTCTTCCATCATCCTCTCTATTCCATCGTTGTCTGTATCGTTCCCTTCGTCGTTTTTTTTTCTTAATTCTCAATTGTCTTGAAACCACTTTTGTCTGCTAAGAGTCAGCCTGCACTTTCAGGACATATAAAATGATTCATGACAAAGGTCACATGACCGTAATTGCTATTAAAACATTAGAACTTAGAAGCCAATAAGCTGCTTGTTTGGAGTCTTTAATATTAGCCAGAATTAATTTACTCCGATTCCCCGAACTCCCGTGGTTCAGTGTGTTATCGATTACGGCGGAAATAGCCCAAACTATGTGAAAACATTCTCAATTACAGAATGTTTGATTCTTTTTCAAATACAGATAATACCACTTCATCTTATCTATACACCTCAAAGCATTATCCAAGGCACCTGAAATCCAGGGGAGAAGATTTCCTCATTCCAACCTACCCGTTCTCTTTCCGGGGGCTTTGCTGTGTATTATTCAAACATGGTTTGTATCATTAACTATACCATAGGGCCACAATGCATGTAATGAGAAAGGAAATGGGACTCACTCATCGGTTCCTCTGTGGGCTTTGATTAATCTTTTATGATCCTGATGGAGGAAAGATTTGGAAGTAAGAAGGAGAGAGGGGTAATATGAGGAGGTCGAATAAAAACAAGTGGTAAAACATGGGAGGGGGTATTCCTACTCTCATTCAAACCTTTGAAAGGGGCAAGTTTTCCGTGATAATTGCCACAGGAAATAAGCATGATATCTAGCCAATATACTGTCTGGAGAATTAGAAAAAGAGGAGAAGAAGAATGGATGTGTTTATGCGATGCCCAAAATTAGAACACAGCTGATATTGAGTAAATGGCGAGCTCCCGGTTTTACCACATTTTACCCCAATAATTTGGTGCCACGTGCAAGCTGCGCGCTGAAAAGAGTTCCTGATTTATGTTGCCTTCTCGTGTTTTTTGTTAGTCTGGAGATCTGTCGGACTGGTAAGTATGGGTCTCTGTTTCGGTATGGCGTACCCTTCTTCAGAAAAACAGATGCACATAATGTCTTGTCAAGTTTGATGTGAATTAATGACGGTGATGGTATGCAGGGTGGGGTTTGATGTTTTCGGCATCGTATGAGGTGAAGCTACCACGATCCCGCCTGGGTCGCAGATTCGCTCAGGCCCGGCCACAGACCTGGGTCGCGTGGATTTCCCTCCATATTTGGTCTGACGAACCCCGATCTCGCACGCTTCTCGCTTGGCGCCTTCCATATTTGGCAAAGGGTTGCGTGCCGCTGGGTCGTGGGGTATCGGAATGTCGTGTGCCGCTGCGACGCGTCCCGGGGTCGGCTCGGGCCAGGGGGCCTCGTTTATTGTGACCTCCAAAATCCAGTACAGAGCCAGATTCGAGAGCTTAGTGAGGTGCCCAGTCTATCCTTTCAGACTTCTCAGTGCTGCTGAAAGCTGCAACATCGGATTTAATACTTTTTACTGAATTTGCAACCCTCAGTTCAATCAATCACGGATGGCTGGAATTTTAACTCCGTAAAACAATGCTAATATCATTATCATATAAATATCATGCCAAAATATGTGAGTGAACAAAATTACCATTTTTTTTCCTACACTACACAATATTATGGTGGAGTTTAGTTTCTGGATTTCATGAGTATCATTCACTATTAGCTATCATTTAAAAAGAAAATCACAATCATAATGCTCTTCATCTTATTTGATAAAACTGTTAACATATTTTTAAGAGAAAGAGCTTTTGTGGGAAAACCTGTTAAATACACTTGAACAGATTTTGAGAGAGCGTTTCTCATTGAGGAAACTGCCCATATATTGATCTAAAACAATGCATGCCATTTTCTAACAACAGAATTGTTTTCATTTTATCACCAAAGCACAAAAGAAGGATGAGCCCATTTAAAGAAAATCACATCGACAAAGTGACAAGCAGCATCATCATACATCTATGATGATAAACATCATATTATCATTAGCTCCCGGCACGTTAATAAAGACAGAATGGTATGGATTTTGAGACTAGTCTCTTCTGACGTTACTATGGACACGGCACCAGTATACAACCAGGATGGATACCAATAAACTGGCATACACTTCAAACTGTGTTTCTTACTGCGAGAGCACTGTCAAAAAAATCTTTCATATCAGCAAAAGGGAGAAACGAACTGCAGGCATTCGTACTTTTTCCTATCAAAACCATTGATTCCATATCGTAATTGGTTTGTTAGAAGTTGAAATTAGATTTTGGTGGTTTAGTTTCGCCAGATAACTCGACTCGCGTGCCGTGGGTGCTGTGAACAGAGGGTAACCTGATTAAGACCCACGCTACAAAATGGAGGTTTTGTCAAAAAAGGAGGTTCGGGGTGAAAAGGGGGTTGAATTCAAATTCTGACCGGAAACTTGGTAAATTGAAAATAGATGAATAGGCCCTTTTGAGAGCCAGTGAAAATGAGCATTCGAGCTGGAAGTAGGAACCGTTTGATTTCCCTTTTTATTCATGTCCTATATCTTATTCCCACAGGGCCTCGTATTGTGTCAAATTATTTTTTTTGGAAGCTACCATTTTCTTCGGCCTCGTAATGTAGGCTATGTTGTTGCAATCATTTCTTTATTTCAAAGAAAAGGCAAATATAAAGAAATACGAGACGGAAATCAAAACTTTGAAATCAACGGATAACTGTAAAATATTATCCCCCTATTGATGACAAAGAGTGAATGTCAAAGACATTAATATCGATAAGCGGATGATGAGGAAGAGTAACAAAATAAGCATGATGATAAAAAGCATTATATTGATAAGGACGATAATTATGATGACGACTACGACTATAATGATGATGATGATAATTATTTTTTAAACAGATGATTAAAATGATGCCAGTAATTACGAACCAGAACAATGAATGTTGTTGCGGAATATGAAGATGTCCGGATATTTGTTTACAGTACTGATGTTCATCTACTACTAGAATATTAAAGTCGATTTCTTTTAAACAATTTATCAATTTTCATATACAATCTTATAGTAGTAATTTCCATACCATACAATTCTGATTACCCAGTTCTCACTATAGCCACACTCCCACGTATAGTAACTGTGATGATTATGATATGGGAATAATCATAACAGCAAACACTCTGATTGGGGGCACCGTGCTTGTCACAAATTTCTCTCTTATGGAAGATAATCAGGTCGGAATGTTGGGGGATGACATACAGATTGGAGGGGAGAGCAAGAAGATCCAAAGGGAGTGGAGGAGAGAGGATGATGGGGGAGAGAGATGGAGTTGTATTTTCCCACGGTCCATCGGAATGACAAGGATGCCCAGTTCGTCGAGTGACAAAAGAACCTGGCCTGGAATAACCATGACCTCCAGCGACCAGCGTCGATGGTTCGTTCGTGGTGATGATCATGATGATGGTGATCATTGTGAGGGATGCTTGATGAAGATGATGGTATCGGTATACATAGTGGTGGTGATGATGAAAACGGTGATGGGCATGACGAAGATTGTGTTAGTGGTATTAGCTGATGATAATGAAGTTGATGATCATGAAGGTTATACGATGTCATAAGAGATATTAAGGAAAATGATAATGGTTGCAATCGTGATGATGATGATGACGATGACGATCATGACAAGAGGAGAGAAGATACTTTCAGTACTTATGATATAATTATGTGGAAACAAATGGGGTGATTGTAATTTCGCTATAGTATAGGAAGGTTTGGAAATCTACCCTGCTGTAATTTTACTCCGTGACTGGTAACCAGAAGTATCAATACCACTTCCACATCGCCTCTCCCCCCCCCCCCCCCACCATTCCGTCCATAGTGAAATTAATACCTGCTTAAAGTAGTGCGAGTGCAAAATCGACCGCTAAAAGATTGATTTTTACACTCGCGTTTCATAACTATGTTTCCTGGGAAATCTGTTTATTGCATTGATTTTCCCCTCCTTATTTACCGCAGCAAACAAGTTCTGCACTATTACGCTTTAATGCATAGTACAAATAAGTTAGTTATATCGTTTTGACACTGATGTAAATTCAAGTATAAATGTACCATTTACAATTATATAAATCATAAATTCTTAGAAAATCTTGCAAAATGTTAAATTTATTATGGAAATGTTAAAATAATAACATTCAACTGTGGTTGAAAACATCATATTTGCACACAGAAGGAAAAAATTATACTTGCAGTCATTCAGAAACAAGATATTTATTTTTTCAAAAGGGAATTCACCTTGTTTTAAAATTTCCGTACGTTCTTCGGTAAGGCATGTACACGAAAAGATGACCCTAACTTAACGGGGTTTTTATTGGTAAGATTATCATTATTATTATCATTCAGATTTCTCTCGGTGTTTGAATTTTGATGTATTTTGATACAAAATACGTTTAATTCTCTAGAGCTTCATAGATGGTATACTTCATTCTCGCCCACGGAGCCTCCTATCATGAATTTCTTTTCCTTTTCTACCTCAATTCTACCTCATTTCCAAACAGGTAACACTATCTACTTTTTTGTAATGATGCTCCATCTCATGTTATCACCGAAATCCTGATTATCATTATTTATTTAAACTGCGATTTTGGTCTGGTTATGCTTTTAAATTCACAAATTAGATCAAGTGCATTTTAAATGTTATTCATATTTCACATTGATACGAAAAACATCCATTCTTCATAAGGCAAAGTGAAAATGGAATATTTAGTAGCACACGAGGTGATAAATGGTTATCAAGCCCAAATGTGTGACGTACCAGATCAATAGGAGGCATTGAGATATCTCGATAATGACGTTTCCTTTCCTCTCATATTCGACTGATATCGAGATGAAATTCTCTCTGTATTAGGTTACCGCTTCGCGTGCCCGGCTATTTTGTAATAAACACCCGCAAAGGAATGCTTCTGAAAATGGAAATGGAAAATGATTTACTGGTGTTTATACATTTATGTTGATGCCTGTCCCCTGGATGATACTTTCTCTTTTTTGGTAGCCTTGGAAGAAGGGAGAGAGTACGGGAGGGTGAGCATGATGGGGAACAACGAATAACAAACTCGAGGGGGGAGGCGGAGAGAGAAAAAGATAGATAGAGAGAGAGAGAGAGAGAGAGAGATGGGGAGATGATGACGGACCTTGGGATCGTGTTAATAATGAAGGCTTAGTTTTCATGTTTTTTTTTGTTTTTTAGTGACACGGTAAATGCATGTTCTAATAACTAATTATTATGAATGACCATAGGTGCCCCAATTATGGGATAATTTCTATTTCTCATCGTAATGAGAAAGCGAGAGACAGGGGTACATTGTAGGCTACATGCTCAATCTAAATATTTGGTCAAAATACCTTGTAAGGTTTTGCCACCGTTTTTTTCTTTCCTTTTATAATTCTATGCCAAAGATTTTTACAAAGTATATCACTATTAGATTTGCCAGCTATCATGATTGATTATAGGGCACTTATAATTATGTCTTATTCTTGCATACATTGTATAGGATGGCAAGATGTGTAAGAATGGCGGACATTGTGGATTTTTAAATTTGTTGGTTGTATTGTGATTAAAAAGAAAGAACTGAGATTTCACGTTCGAATGCGGAAATAGTAGATGCACAATCACAGACATAACAAAGAAGGAAAACAGAGAACCCAGACTGCACACGGAAGCATTCTGTCCGAGATTATGAGACTGAGAAGGAAGAGGAATGCGAAAGATGAAAGAACCGCTAAGAGGATGAAGCAAAAGTTTGTCAAATACTTCCAAGTATATTCATAAGTAGTTTAGTGCATTAACAAACGAAGAAGGGTTACATAATGAAAATGCTTACGGTACTTTAGCCCGACGATGAGCAGTAAGACGTGAAAGTAATAATAATAATGGTGGCTTCTTGTATAGCGCTCATGTCCGTCACGTTGTGACGCTCCTGGCGCTTCAACATTATTACCCCGGTCATAGCTTGGCGGCCAAATATGTAGCGCTCTAACATATCGGGTACCCATTTACACCTGGGTGGAGGGTGGCAAATGTGGATTAATGTCTTGCCAAAGGACGTTAGTGCCAGGCTGGGATTCGAACCATCAACCTTTTGATTAAGAGTCAAGTGAATGAACCACCATACCACGGCACCTTCAGTATTGTACTATACACTAAAAATCTTGACCATTTAAAGTACTTGCTTACTCTAGTCTTATATGCTCAGAAGAAGAATTAAACAGAAAAAAGTTTGAAATGTAAAAAAAAATGGAGATATCAGAAACGGCTTTATATACGATGATATTATCAAATTAATTATCTCAAACTTCAGTCACTGCAAAGTCACAAAATTAAGTGAACCTCTTACCACGTGTGCTGATTGTTATAAGCAGCATGGTTTTAGAATATGAAAACAAAATAGGTATATTAGGCAGGCCTACAATTTGAAAAGGACAATTTGAACATTTTGAGAAATGATTAAAGAACAGCGTATGGGATATTTTCTTGTGATGACCAAATAACCTAAATCTGATCTTTACTCAATATTACCCGCCAATCGGAATCCATATTCACAAATAATTTTCATTGTATGTCATGAAAGTGGGCCTACATGAAAGTAATGGGCCTTAAAATTATACCTGTTGGTGTTTCATAAAGCTGTTTGCAAAGTTCCGAATGACTTTACGAACGACTGGAACATGTTCTTGGGTGCTATACTAATCAGATTCTCAATCATTTAGCACAAGAACTGATCACCAGTCCTGCGTAAAGTCGTGCGTAACTTACGAACATCTTTATATTATGAAACACCGCCAGGACTGAAGATTTCTTTCCGTGTACTATATAGAAAGGCATCAATAATCAATATTGTCAGATTTAGCAACACAGATTAGATTAAATTCTCTTTAAAACCTCGCAGGTGTGTGGATTTAAAAAGAATTGTTAATCGTTGAGGCTGGAGAGGAAGAATGCACAAGGAAGGAGAAGGACGTCATTAAGAAGAAATGCATGAAAGAATAATTGTTGAGGAAGATACGATAAAGAATTTAAGAAGAGGAAGATACGATAAAGAATTTAAGAAGAGGAAGAGAAGGAAATATTTTACTTTTGTGCATGAAAGAAGATTAGAAGATGATTCATTTTTATTCGATGTAGGCGGAAACGAAGTCGGACAAAGACAAAACAAAACAATACAGGGGGAATGGGGGAATATAATCTGGGGAATGGCATAGCTGCACCGTAACTATTGACAATGTCGGATGGTGTGATGAGGTAGATGTGATGGAATGAAGCTCTAGGGAATCAGGACTTGTTGAAAGTTCCTCATATGAACAATTAAACTGTCTGGGGGGGGGGGGGGGTTATTATAATCCACACTTTGCATACATTGCTGATGATTATCATTTATCAGATGTGAGCATTTCAATTTCATTCTTCTTTCGTTTTATTATCATTGTAATTCTTTTTCCATCAACTGTCGACCATCACATAATTTTCCTGCAGTTATTTTTCTTTATTATATTATTCCTTTTCTGTTTTCGTTACACCATTTTCTTTGCACTAGAATTATCCTTCTCCTTATCCTCCTACTTTTCACTCTAAATTGTTCCTCTTCTTCTTTTTCAAATCTTTCAGAATCTATGAACCATAATTGGTCTAAAGAACATTATTTTCTCTGAATTTGAATGAACTACCCACTCAATTTCTATCATAATCAACTTCCCAATTCTTATATGGTGCTATAATCGGAAACTATCTCAAAACTGACTACTGCATGATGTTTGTACTGAACTCATTCATCAACGTGCAGTCTGTATGAATCTGTCTGTCCTCACTCATAGATATTTACGACCTAGAAACATTATGGCAGTATAGGGATTAAGGACAAGAAAAATCCTTATTTGGTAAATATGTCAGAGATCAGGAAGACCGTGTTCGTGAGCCACTCGTAAAATGACAATTTTTGTCAAGAGGAAAAAAATTGACGAGCGTTAGAGGGGACAAGAGTTATACAATTATTATAATGGGGAACTTTACGATGTGTTATATGAGACCATCGGGAACACTCATATCAATGCTGTTTGCTTATAACCACTATTTTGCCTCCGAAATCAACGATGCGATAATATTCTGTATCTTCTTTATGTATGGTATATGTTATTTATGTGTCATACCGGATACATCCGTTATAGTCTCTATCATGATCATCTTCATTGAATATATTTTTAAACTTTATTCTCGATATTTTATGACCCCCCCCCCCCCCCCCGCGCAAATACACAAACACATCCATGCATTGTTAATCAATGAAAAACATGGTGATTATTTTAACAAATTCATATAGTTCTCATGGAAACTTTGCAATTTCTTACATATGCCATCTGGACAATAGTTTTACGGTATAGGTGGACTTTTCATAACATGTCATTCGCGCGATCATTTTGACATTCTACGGACTACTTACAAATTCTATGTCGATTATTCAGAGGGGTGCATAGGAAAGGGAGGGGTTATTGACCAGCATTATTCACACCTCCTCCTCCTCTTCTCCCCCACCTCTCTCCCTCTCTCTCTCTCTCTCTCTCTCTTTCTCTCTCTGTCTCCCTCGTTCTCTCTTTCTCCCCATGCCTGGAAGCCAGGGGTTCTTGAGGTACTGTAGGGTCCTGTAAGCAAAGAACTAAAAAGACACCCTTAATTCCTGAGGGCCCCTTTTTTACTATTTTCTTTCCCTTTTATAATTTGATGGTCAGAAAATCTAGCAGTGACAAGACACCCTCTCAGCGCCCCCATGCAGTGAATAAGTTGCACACAGGTGCCTGAGACACTGCATGTCTCCTTCTGTATCCCTCTCTCTCTTTCCCTCTGTCATTATTTTATCTACTTCCATTTTCTGCTCTCTATATTGAATTTTTTTCATTGATTAAAACAGAAGGGTCAAGATCGTCCCGATTCCTCTTTCTCTTTCTCTCCAACCTTGTCACTCCGCCCGTCTGTTTGACTCCGTCTATAATCCATCTGTCTGTCTGTCTGTCTGTCTGTCTGTCTCACTCTCACACACACACCTCTATATTCAGTCTCCTCTCTACATATCTCTATTCTTTCTTTGTTTCTGAATATGAATATTATCTTTGTAACTCCTTACTGGTAATAATATCCATTGGTTTTTTAAATTGTTCTTTCATTCACTCCGACAATATAACAAGGCAGAGTAAAGTGCTCCTGAGCCCCCACCCTGCTGGCTCCCCCACCATACTCGTCAATCTCTGTTCATTCTGTCACGTCTCCAGCCAGGTATGCCGGGTTTATTCGTGTTTTCTTCTGCATTGTTATCTCCAAGCTACCGATTAGAGCTAATTTGTAGCCGCGGTGTGCCACTGATAAAACACGCCGATCTCGGACGAAAATAGGCGGCTAGCCAACAAAAACTTCCTCTTGTGGAATCTTGTGACGTTGTTTCTGTCATGAAGAGGAAAGAAAGAAAGATGAAAGGAAAGGAAAGCGGCACCGTTAGTTTGTATTTTCACCCGCTTGTAGAACATTATATGACATCATTTTCTATTTTGAAGAAAGGTAGATCAAGGACCACCTGTGATATCCTTTCGGTGAACTTTAAAAGATTCCCAACTTGAACTTTTTGAGAGTTCAGAAGAATTAGAACAAAGAATCACTTCTGACGTAGGGTTCCATGCTGTTACATTTATTATTGTAGGCTATAGATATAATAATGTCTTGACAAGAATGGCGAACGATACAGTAATAATTATTTCCGTTAGTATTACTATTATACTATTTCTGTATGTATTACTTCTCCAGACCTACCATTTCTATTATTAATCATGTTAATAAAAGAAATAATAATGATGTTATGATTATAATGGTATAAAATTTCTGTTGATATCATGAAGAAACACACCGTATGCACAGTTAGATCGAATAAAATATGTGATTAAACTGCAGCTGTGCAGACACATTATCAAGAACGGGGGGGGGGGGGGGGTCAGTCACTCGCTCGGTGATCTAGATTTTTTGATAGCCATAGTGACGTCACGACACACGTGACACTCACGTAAATTTACAAATCTTCTACGTCACAGATTTCAAATCAGTTGATCGATGGATTTAATCTTTAGACTCTGGTTCCCGTCTTCAAGTTTGTGTGCTTGTCCACAAAGTCAAATGAGACTTCCATAAGCTTTGCGAATCACAACTAAGCCATCTATCAAAATTAGTGAACTTAAAAACTCTTTCTTCTTTTGGTAATAGTTGACATGGTTGAATAAGAACAAAATTGACATGTTTGGTGATCCTCTCCGCGACCCCATAATGAGTGGTTGATAGAGCAGAGGAAAAGGTAATGGTGTTGATTGGTGAATTACCTTGCAGGACATGCGTACAACGAAGAATAAGATCTTTCATCGTATTCAGATAGATTTCATTGATTTGGGGGCAACTTCGAGGTTTTATCATTACCTGAATCAAATGGAAACTTACCAGTTGTGAAATACATGAATCATTGAATTCATTGTCAGTTTAGGAATTTGATTTTCAAAGTTAAAGTTCGTATGTCGTCTGAGCTCGATTCATCTATGTATTTGGCTTGTCATTCAGTTTTTACAACTCTACTCCCATAGGTCCATGCTCTCTGTCTCTCCCTCCCCCCCCCCCCTCCCTCTCTCTCTCTGTTTATATCTCTACCTCTATATCTCTATCTCTCTTCACTCTCCTAACTATCTCTCCATGCTTTTCTCTGCCCCCCCCCCCCTCTCTCTCTCTCTCTCTTGCCCCCGTCCTCCTTCTTCAGCCTGAATAGATATTTCTCCACACTTTGCTATTTTAGCTTCAGCATATCTTGACATGAAAAGCTATTAAGTTGACATGCTCAATTTCCCGTGAACGATCCAGGTCTTGTAATACCTAGAACGCAAACATAATCCCTTTGATAAAACATAGTATCAATCATGATTATTGTCGTATGTAGAGCGATGTATTATTATGGCCCTTTTTAAAGTTGTGAAAATTGTGGAACAAATGTTCTCAAATGCCTTGCAATTTTGTTGCAGAACATTTTATGCCAAAGGGCAGCTTTAAGCTACTATTATTGGTAGGCTAGCTATCGCAAGCGATGTAGCTTGGGTCCAGTCATTGAGGGGCACTGGTATGGCTGGGGGGGGGGGGGGGGGGGGGGGGGTGGGCACCGGCCTGAATGAAATGCGAATTAACAAAGGGAGAATGAAGAGGGGTTTACCATCCTTCTTTTCTCATCCTTTTCCCTCTCCCTTTCCTTTTCTCATTTTTTAAAAATTAATCAATTTATTTATTATTATTATTTATTTTTTTTTTATTATTATTATTATTATTATTATTATTTTTATTATTTTTATTTCATTTTGTTTATTTATTTATTTTTATTATTTTTTTATTTTATTTATTATTTATTATTATTTTTTTTTTTTTTTTTTTTTATTTATTTATTTATTTTTTTATTTATTTATTTATTTATTTTTTATTTTTATTTTTTATTTTTTTATTTATTTATTTATTATTTATTTTTTTTTTTTTTTTTTTTGGGGGGGGGGGGCATTTAATTTGGTTACACGTGCATCCCCGAGCCCCCTCCCTCGTTGTTCCGCCACTTGCTATCGGTATCTCTTGAGTAGCACTGATTGATCGTGTTGGTCAGATATTGTGGATGACGTCACCACTCTCACATCTCTAAGACAGGAGCGACTGATTGCACCGTCAATTATTGCTGTAAACATAATAATCACCTTATTTCATTTACAAACTTCATGTAGAATATTGATCGTTTTATTCGGAACATTTACGAGTGTCATATCTAGTCGCTGTATTTCAGACGTCTTAAAATGCGTCATGGCATGCACTTTTGAGAATAAATATGGGAAGTTATTGCATGTGAAACGCGAAGAGGTCTGTCTCTCGGAGCAAGATTTATAATTTGCCTTTTGCGCATGAGCGGTGGCAAGATATATTTTTTATCACAATATTGTGATTTCGAAAAAATGATTCCAGTATATCATAATGATAACAAAGATGTCACCCAAAGAAACTATTAATCCTGTGCCCTTTTGCATAAAGAGTTGCGATTAAATGCAAATTAATTTTCAACCAATCTGAATCGCGTATTTTGACTTATATACGTTTTAATTTTTTTTGAGTTGCGTTTAATCGTAACTCCATAAATTTAGGAAGGCCCCGAACTGCCAAATGACTACATTACTTCATAGCTTTTTGAATTCAGTATGAATTACCTCATGTTATCATCAGATCATATGCCAAGTTGTTCAAATCATACATTTTGGATACATGAATTTCCGTTTGTGAACTTATTCATTGAGGTATAGAAAAGGTCATACGACTTTTATTTGCAATACAAAATCATTTTATCCTGTACATTTATTCTATTGATACCAAAATACCCCAAACGAACATATTCCATAAATTAATATTACTGAATACAATCTATTTAGCTTTGTTTAATTTTAAGAGCGTCATTTTGATTTTGTAAAAAAAAATACGGTCAATGGCCTCATCTAATAATGTTTTTGATATGCCTATACATGTAGCTTTGGCTTATATCTCACCGTCTGATTAAATTAAAAAGCCACAAAATCTTCACCATATGTCCGAAGGATGGTCAGGCTTACGAATCTGACCAGCTACTGTTAGACTTTGAAAGTAAAGGAATGTTTTCTGGAGTACTTTCATATCGCTGCTTCATTAAACCGTTATCTCCGGTCGTTAATGCATAAATAATGGGTTCAAGAGACGTAAAATACGGCTATAATTGATATTTGAAACGCTGCTTGGCTCTCAACCCCTGGTCAAGTTGACCAAGTCCAGTGAGAGCTTTTTTGGATTTTACAGGATTGTAAGTAGCCCCATGGCTTGAGGAGTATAGTGAATTTATATCAAGAAATTTTGACCTCCTAAGTTCTGGTCAAGATTAATGGCTCACTGCTCTGCTCAAAGGACTGTAAACTAAACCTCATTACAGATTTAGTCTAAAGTTTAGTATACCCATTTTCGAGAAAGGACAGGGGGGGGGGGGGGGGTACGAGGGGTATTATATAGAATGAAATGAAGACTAATTAGAAATACTTGGATAACTGAGAAAAAATAAAAGCATGGGACAGAAGAGAAAGAAAGAGGGTGGAGAGAGGCAGAATGGGCCCAGTTAGAAAAGGGGTGAGGCAGGGGTCAAAATCCCCAAGAAATGGATTTTGTGAAGATTTTTCTGGCGAAAATGTAAAAAATCATGCCTGATCAAATTGAACGCAGGGATTTGCTTGGGCTGCCCCCCCCCCCCCCCCTTTCATCAGCAGTCATTATTTTATGGCATCCTTAGATTATTGTAACATCTTTGAAAGTTAGTCAATATAGACGCAGTCAATGTTATCCAGATTGATTTTATCTTATGTATTTTTCTGAACAAAAAATTAAAGTTATCTTTCCGATGTGTTGATTCATCTTATCCTCTGAGGAAGATAATCCTCTCTTTTTAAGGTTGAACTCATTTTGCTTCGGGGTAATTTACTCGAATTTATGTCAATATATTAGCTTGCGGTCACCTATATTTTGCAAATTTCGACATTAATTTTGGTCGACATTTGTAATCTATTTTGCCCCATTCCTGAGGTTTGCATAATTACTGTAAATTCCAATCAATTTCGTGATCTTTTCAATAATTATTCATAAATGTTGCGTTTCTATATTGTTCCCCCTTCCTCCCACATCCAGTTTCATTAAATTGATATGGATCTAATCACTTTTGGAATTCCATTCCGAGATCGAAATGATGAATTAAAACATTAATACTCTAAACATGTAGATATGAGGAAATACGAATTCAGTTTTATTTCATTTATTTGAAGTAATTATTGTGAAGATTTTGGATAAGGATTACTGTAAAACCTCGTTAATGGGACATTCGAACGATGATCATTTTAGGCAATTAGACCCTCAATAGTTGTCGATTGGAACAACTGATGAAGCGGCAATGATAATTCCTGACCGTCGCAGATTAAAGAATTTATCTATTTTTCGGGATTATACTCCGAAATCTGATGCAATTATTCTTAACTGGGTATTACTAAGCCTTGTATATATTGTCACCAAATGTACATTGTGACTCATTATGTTATAAATTGAATAAATTTCTACGATATAAATCATTAGTAATGAATGTTGGCAAATAAGGTCATATAAACGACAGAGGATGAATGCCGAAAAAAAAGTTGCAATTTTCTTTTTATTTTAGGAAAGAGGGTTAGAATCACGGAAGGAAGTAAAAGTGGCTATTGACCTAGTGAAAAGGCAAAAGCAGGAAATAAGATAAACCAACGTTTTAATTTTTCTTCCGAAAGAATCTTGAATTCTGATTCTCCTATATCTCATCAACCAGGCTCTTCCAACAATGGCAAAAATGCCTTAAAATCTGCATTGAAGGAGTCGGAAATATTAATTTGACAATAGCCGTCATCTAGACATGTTACGTAATGACGTATAGGCGTTGTCATGGCAACTAGAGGAACTATACTTCCAGCTGAGCTCAGGCAGCTTCCTTTAAGATCACCTAGGCCTAATTATGTTTATTGCATATAACTTACATTTACTGATTAACTTTTACCACTACCCACTCTCTTTGAATGCAAGTGTGATTGACTATGAAGGATGCATGACTATATGGAAAGGGGGACTTCAGACTAATAGATTATCTTCATCAGATTATCTTCATCACAACAGTTGATTCTTATAAATCTATAAGATAAACAACAATTATTGAAAGGTCATGCTTTTTCAGTTAAGAAGTCAAATACTAGATCAATATGAAACGACAGGGATGCAACCAGTTACATCATTCATCATATCATTGTCATTTCTTTTAGTATTATTGTCTGATCTTTGATTCGGAAGAACACTTTGCACATGGCCATGCAAGTCAGAATTACTTGATGTTTCTTCGAGGCATTTTATGTGCCTTTCGCCAGACTCCTTATGCAAAATCGTAAATGTACTTTTAAAAATTAAACATAAAGACAGATATAAAAATGAATGGAGAGTGAGTGAGAGGGAGAAAGAGAGAGAGAGGGAGATATAGAGAGGGGGAGAGAGAGAGAGGGGGGGGGGGAGAGAGAATAATGAAGATATATAAATATCATGGTTAGTGTAGAGGGGGGGGGGATACTAACAAAAGGACAGAGAGGGGGATATATAGATAAAGAGACAGACAAACAGACAGTAAGTTCTAAAGTAAATTAGGAAGAATGAGAGCCATAAAGACGGAACGACGGAGAGAGAGATGTATAGACCGAGCGTCAAGGTGTAGGGAGAGAGACGAAAAGACGGAGAGAAAGAGGGTGATATAGAGAGAAATTAGAGAGATTGGGAGAAAGAAAATACATACAAGCTGAGATAGAAGAGACAGAAGGAGACATAGAGAGTGAGAGAGGGAGAGGGAAACGTAGAAATACGGAGAGAGACGGAGGGAGTGAGGCAGAGACAGAGAGAGAGAGAGAGGGGGGGGGGGGGGGGGGGGGAGGGGGAGAGAGAAACGCACATACAGACTCGATATTGTTTGCAATAGTAGGCAGCTGTGAGATCTATTTTCAGCGTACCTGGCAGCCATTTCCCATCCAGGGTAGCCGGGTTCATGCGAGCCAGTGAATGGATGTTTGCTGCCGGCATTATTATCAAACCCTTTTCCGCTGATTTGAGTCAATCCTACACCGTCGATGAAATGATGAGCACAAACAGGAATAATATTCATTTTCATTGAGGGATTCTAGAGATTCATTCAGTTTTCCTGTATCTGTACTTTTACTCAATGGAATTGTTATTTCCGCCATTCTTTTCTTCCTTCTAGAAGATCTATACTTGCTTCATTTTTATCTGTTTCCTGTTGTTGTATGTGCAGTTCAATGCTTTCCCTCACTCGTCTTACAAAACATTTTTCCGAGAAATTTTTGCTATTTTGTGAAAGTGGTAATGTAAATATGGCAAAATATATTGTTCCTGTGTTTGATGAAGGTACTGAATTCAACACTACTCAATTCATTAATTCATAAATATCACGCTATAGTTTCCTTTTAGACAATATCCAAAGCAAAATAAGGTTACATGCTGGCATCATTCAAGTTAAAGTGACATTAGTCATCAATATTTAAACATTTTCATTTCATAATTATAATCAAAAATGTTAATACAGTCGTTCAATGCGTGAAAGCGAAGCCCTCCCAATTGTACTCAAATAATTTTCTACGAAAAAAAATAAAGTAAAATAAAAACATAACAATGAAAAGTCTGATGAAAAATTAGCCTGTTTCGGGAATCAAATTTGCAAGTTTGACGTGTAATGTAAATTTTCACTTTATTTTGACATTCAGTTTTACAACAACAAAAAATAGATGCGTTGTACTTCGAAAGTGCATTCACTTTTCCAAATCGACTTAGCAAAGTAATACGTATTTTCCCCACTCACTATTACGGTCATGATGGTAGAGCATTTGAGAGGCGGCACCTTATATCGTGAACAATGATAACCGCCCAAGGGCGTTTCTCGCTACTTTTACGTCGGTCGTGGCTAAATATAAATCTCATGTTCATAACTTGAGAAAAGATGTATCATGTGGAAATCGCGGTTCTTTCCTATTATGCCAGTGAGTTAAGATATTTTGAAAAGAAAACACGTTTTAATATCTCATTGAACAGTTAAATGCCTAATCAGTCTTTATTTCTCATTTCTTTGACTTAGTCTCTTCATCAAGACACCATTATCTACAATAGGGATGATGAGGAAAAGATGCTGACTGTGAATATCCGCGCAAAATTGAATTTGAACAGAATACGCGACGCGGTTTACATGAACATGATGAACGGACATTATTGTTCGGCACATTTCTTTTTAAAAGCTGCTTTTATTCTGATTCCTGTTCTCGGGCAATGCAATCCCGAGGTCTCAAATTGAATAATACTCTTTGAATTGCTCGATTCATTCAGGGCTTACAACACCGCCACAGGCGATCTAGCAAAATAATCTTTCTTTGCTCTACATCAGACCGATATCAAGCACACACCCTAGAGTCAAGATTTGTTCTTAATCTACTTTTCCTCCCATATATCTCTCCCGACTTTCTCCATCACTCTATTTTCTCTGATCACTGCTGAATCCCTATTTATCTGTCTCTTTCATTTCTATTTTATGTCATACATTCCCCTATATATACCCTCACAATTTGTCTGTGTTGATTCCTTTTCCTTAAACGCGTTAAATAAAGGGGTATTCCTCTTCTTTTCCCCTCCTTCTATATATCTCACTTAATTCATATCATTATTTTGTCATTTTATGCCTGTGAATACTTATGTATTCAATTCTTACTCCGCTGCCTCACCACTACCAAAACCGTCATACCCCATCAAGTGATCAACCATTCATTCAAAACCTTCAGTTAATCAATTTAGCATGTCCGTGAATGTATATTTTGTTTTCTCAGAAATTCCGATATCTCACTAGGGATTATATTCCACTCATTTAATAAAAGAAAATCCCTTTCGAGAGGAACAACTGTACTTTGTATAAAATTACGTTTTACCCTTTCACGAGTTTTCAAAGAGAGAGAGAGAGAGAAAACAAATATGTGTTTTGGACCAAAGAACCAGTGTTTAAAAAAAAAGAGCTCACTCCGGCGGCCCCTCTAAGTCTGGATCTACGGTAGATAATAAAGTTTCAGTCAACCCGTTGTGGATTCAGCGTAGCACACTTCAAAAATTATTGTGTAGATTGCTATGACCTCCAAATCAATGACGGAGTACATTCAGTGTTTGACTCAGTGATACCAGGTTAGAAGACCTTTTTTGGCTTCTGGCAGCCCCCCCCCCCCTATCATAATGATCACAGATATACTGATATGTTGGTGGATAGATACTGCTTTTCGGTCACAGGAGGTATATTAAGTGTTTCAAACCGTATTATATAGAATTATTAAAATGAAAATCATTAATTTACATCAAGCACTGATCGTAGTAAACATGGTAAACGTTACCATTAGTATCCAGGCCCGGAAATCATAATTTATCAGTATTTATCCGTTAAAAAGTTCAATCCTTCTATTCTCGAAACAAGCATGACGATAGAGAGAGAGAGACACACACACACACACACACACACCCACACACATACACATAGATACAGAAATATGCAGAGAGAGAGAGAGAGAGAGAGAGGGGGTAAAGGTTTAGGTTTAATTATTAACTACTTACCTCAAATGACCGGTATAGCAGTATAGCATCGCAATTTTAGCAATCTACCCAAATTCACTGTAAACCCCCTGTGTATGTATCACGTCTTAAATGGGGTACTTATTAATCACATTTTCGATCTACATTAACTTTTCATATCATTGTACATCGAGAGGAAATGCCAATGACACATTGTTTGTTCACGTTTATTTGCCATCATGCCCATTCTGTTTCATTTTCAGATATGATTAAGGCACTTGCAATGCTCAGGGTTTTTTATGTTTTTTTTTAATAATTTTTTTTCTTCACCCGAATCAAGTGCAAGGCTGTCTGAATCTTATCGGTATATTAAAGGGATACTCAACCGCAGATTGTGGACGTTTTAATGCCGCGAGAGGGCACAGTGATCGTTACCCGATCATGCCGTTGCCCCGCGAGGCGCAAACCTCGGACAGACCGGTCGCTGCACAACATGCCTGAGCTCGAGCTTTCGTGCGAGATTCGGTCGGCTTCGTGCAGTCGAAATGTAATCCCACTTAGTCCAACGGACGCGTTCGACGCACACAAACTTTGTGTACGAGTGAATGGGGCTTACGCAATCCTGACTTTCCCCACGGCCGCCCGGTGGTGTATCCCTTTAACATTAAACTATTGTCTTAGAAATGACCCCAAATAAGTCCAAGCACTTAAAAACGAAAAACAAAAACACACAAAATACGTACGGTACGAGCAAAAAATACAGCAAATCTCCATCTTTTGACGCGTCAAACGATAATCAGTTTTATTCCTTTGCAGTGCAATGCTTTTCCAGACTTCTAGATATTTAAATAGCATCTTTCAAAGCCGTGTACAGTCATAGGAAATGTCATTATAATAATTATAGTGTTATGCTGTTAATATATTTGGGATATATTTTGCAAATTCTTTTAAAAAATATCTTGAAACTACCGTTTCAAGTTTGGACAGGTGTTACAAAATAAAGTTTAATTTTATAAGTAACACGACCGGGAATTCCAGGTGGATTGATTTTAATTCTTATATACTTTACTTCTTATGCCCTTATTTAAATCTCAACTTCCGAAGATAAATGAACCCTGCATGTAAACATTTGGAATTGTGAATATCTTTCTCTTCATTCACCAACAACAAAAGAGTTTGACAAATTTATTTATGGGCTTAACCAATTCAGTATAATAGCTTTTAGTTGATTCCGCTTATGGTCGAATAGGAAGTTCCTTCCAAAAGCGTTCAATTATGAATATTGAATGCACAATGTTTTTTGCTTCGTTATTAGTTTCGATGTAATAAACGCCAAATAATGTGTGAAACTGACTCATTTTAGGTTGTATTATTATGTCTTTGTGAAACTACCAGGAATTCGAAATTAGAAATGGTTGCCGGTAAGTGGTGTTTTAGTTCCGGTATGTCTCCTTCAGCTCTCCATATCTGTTTTCAATATAATGATATGCAGAGATAAATAACCACTAAATTACACCTAGTCAATGGTCTTATATAATCATGTGAAGAGAAGTTACAGTTTTCTCTAATTTATTTCATAATGGAATAAAATGAACAACTTGACCTACCAAAACGTTGACTCTGCAGATCTTTTTCATCAGCCCACTATTGATTGTACTTGAATATTATGGCCGGGCTATAAAACTCGGGCGTCTGGTTTTCTGTTGGCTATTAGCTTTCTACATTTGAAGAGCTTGGTGGAAGCTAAGCAAACTTGATGGGTAGCTAATTCGACATCTTCACCTGGGCGCCAATGTGTTCGTGAGAGAAGCATTGGTAGTAATTAACATCACGGGTTTGGGTCGGTTTGGCGTCAGGGTCGGTCTACTGTCTGGTGTCGTTTCCATCTTCTTCTTCTCTGCATTCACTTCGATTAGCTTAATCAGATCGAAATTATCAGTCTACATGGTGACGATGTCTTCCGGGTTGAAGTTGGAGACTATGGATGAGGGGGTGAAGGAGGGGAATACTTGGAAATGGAATGATGGATAATTACCTGGTGGTTTTAGCCAGAATAATTGAGAATCGATGACCATCTGTGAAGTTGGAACATGATCAAAATTATGAGGCAGTGTATTCCTTTCATTTTAATCAAGTTGACCATTCAGAAAATGCACCGATCCACTCTTTCTGTTGATCGCATGCATTATGAGCACTTCTATCAGCTCTTCCGTTCATTATAGTTTTGATGGAATTTTAAGATCGAGTCTTAATATAATTCTAGAGAGGAAAAAGTATTCAACCTTTTAAGAAAAGAACAAAGAAAATGTAAATGAAGGCAATTCATATTATCATATTTTAACTCTTTCTGTGTTGATAATATGCTCAATTTTGTACATGTTCATGTAAGGTGTACCTTTGATATTACTCAGATATACAAGGCAATCGTTTACATCAGAATTGCAGGTGTGGCAGTATTATATACAGCAATAATACGTCATTATCTTTCGTTCTCTCGGATCCATCGTTGCGTTACCCATCGATGAAAGATAAAATAGACCTGCAAAGCAGTGATAATTTTTACAATCGTTGATTTTGTCATTTCGGAGGCACGCGCAGAAACCAAATAGATTTCACAAATTAATTTCTTATCGCATCGAGATGTTTTTATCCGTACTCGCAAGGACGAGGGCGAGCGCGTGCACGCGTAGAAGACAATGTTCTTACGTCACACAATGGTCACGCGCTAATCAGGCACGCGAGTCCAATGACTACACAGAGTTGCTATCATACATACTTTATAGCCCCCCCCCCCCCCCCCCCCCCCCGGACCTCCATCTCATCCACGTTGCTACAATATTCTACCTCGCCCCTTCTTTTTAAATACTGCAACTGACAACTTATCTGTTGATTGGTGCTTGAAGCTAAGTATCGAGCACGTCTCGTCCCGTTTAATCAACCCCAAATTCAATCTTCATTAAAACGCGAGTATTAAATACGATGGGCTCACAATGAACCTTTAATTGCCTCTATTGAAAGCTTGAATAAGCCTCGTCCGTTTGCTTTAATTGATTCAGGGAGATGGGTTAAATAAAAACTGATCTTCGTCATCGTCGTGTAGGGAAAAAAATGCTGAAATTGTGTTTTACACCAGTCTTTTCAGGGGAGAGCCGTAGTAAGTCCATGGGACATATCCTTCCGGCTTTAGCTACATGGGCTTGAAAAGGGTTCGTGGTTTGGGCCGTTTTAAAGGGTTTAGCACGCGTTTTGTGAGTGGCTCGCGCCGGAAGTTAGACTTTGTCGCCATGCCGCCATAAAGCTTGCTGAAAAAAAAGCAGCTAATTATATGGTTATGGCGGGTTGGTAATCTCTGCTGGCAGTTTAGAGAAGATTCTGCAATGAATAGAGAACGGGTGGTATGATATGAATACCTGACGTCTATTTATGAGTATGAATGTAAACCACAATCAGCACGTCAAGGTAGCTTGATCACAAGGGTTCATCCTCAGAGCAAAGATGGCCGTTGGTATAAAGAGAGCACGCGAGAGGGGGAAATGGATGTCTTTTGTGAATCGTCATGCTTCGGTTGCACCCATGCGAGTTGTCACTTTTTTGTAATTCTCCTCTCCTCGTTACAAGAGATGGACGAATGACTGTGCATTGTTTCTGATCATCTCACCATGGCCAATGGGTTGAGCGAAATTTAGCGAAGTCGTAGATGTGAAGCATTGCAGCTGCATCATCAGATTCGCTGCCTTTGGCGCCCGTTGGTTTTGGCGGGAACTATACGCGAGCACGTGAAAATTTTGCTCACAAAATGTCAGACAACATCAAAACATTATTTGCTTTTAATTTGGGTTTCATAATATTACTGAGATAGGTCTACATCAGATAACATTACATAGGCCTCTTACGACTGGAATACTCATTACTCGATATATACATGAGTACAAAAGTTCCTGTAATTAAAGGTCGTCTGTAAATGATCGTCGTCTTGAGGTTGACAGAAGATGACGGCCAGACTAAATGCTACCGGTGTCAAGGTGAACTAGATCATGTGACTTGTGATCGATAGCAGCTTAAGCCGTTGCCAATTCGACGTCACGAAGTTGGCTGTGTAACATAATCCCCGATCTTTTATATACGCAAACATAATATGCATATAGCTATTCATCAATTCTTCTCATTATATTTTCAATTTGGATCACACAGCTCTGATTTCAAAACAAAATCACGAAAGGAGTAAATGAGATCATACAGAATATCGATGACAAAGTAAACAAGCTCCATATTGGCGCCTTAGAAAGAAGAGTAAGATTTATAATTATGAATGCACAGAAAAGCAGAGAGGTAATGTGTATTCATGTTGACCAAATCAAGTTCTAAGTCTTGAATTTAACTAATTTTCACAAAATTATATTACTTATTCTGCTTTAAACTTATGAAATATTTTGGGCCATGTTTCTACGACACGTTCATAGAGAAAGTTCAATTTACATTTGCATATTGGAAATGCGATAAGTTTAGGTTTTTGTATGTATTCAATAATAAGTTGAATGGGTTTTTCGTTGAGGAAAATGATGTTGTGAAACGAATAGCTACCGATGTACAGTCAGAACCACAAAGAGTTAAGCACATAAAACAGTAACAGTTAATTTTTTCGGAATTGTATTATTCGTCAAAAAAAATGTCTTTTCTCTTTACCATCTTTCCCCCATCAATAAGCAATATTATGCCCCATTCGTAATGAAAGATATGCGTAGACGAAATTATAGAGGGAAAATGACTTACATTGTTTTTCAATGGGCGAATGGTGCTGTAATTATAGTCTGAAAAGATACATTTGTCAATCGGAACTCACTCATTCGGTCATTGTCAGGTCGCTCGTTCTAACCATGTGGTAAGAACATTTATTCTGATTGTTCCTTTCGTCGCCCAGATTCACAGGTCATCGGCCATTTCCTGCTCGCAAATTTTCAACCAATTGTACGATTATTTTTACGGGGAGCCAAATAGCTAAGGTCATTACCATTATTACAAAAAGAACTAATGTGAATTGAAGTAAAGATTAGCATCCACTAATCTTAATAGGAAGTTTCCTTGCTTTGAAATAAAGGTGGGCTAATATTATGGTTTGCGAGTTTGAGAGGTGTGAGTGAGTCAGACGACGATCACAAAATAGTGATCGATAAACGGAGATTGCCTGTTCGCACGCATTCATTCACCAATTTGAAGGGAGTGAATTCTACGAAAGCAATATCAAAGTCTGTGTATTTAATGTGGGTGTAATGCAACTCTGAATGTAAACATTTCAGATTAAGTTTGTTACGTGATATTTAACGTCGCATTTATGGTCGCCAGTTAAATGTCATTGGTAAAGATCTCATAGCGGAGATTCATTGAATAACTGAAATGGGTGTTCCCTACAGGGCGCCATAATTTCGTGGTTGGTATCACTTTGTGATGCTTGGTTAACACGTGATTGTACGCTGTTTGAACTCATCAAATGGTTTGGATATCTGTCTTGTTTATCAGTCTGTCATGTGACTTCCTAGTATTTTGATGGGATAGGACTTGACCTTCTCTTATCCCCTCTCCAACATACGTCGGTTGAACATTTTGTGGTATAGTGGATGTGATGTACGTGCTGGTGTCTTCATGAGTCAGTGCCTCTCCCCTCCCCAAAGCCTCCACTCTTCTTCTTCATGTTTCATTATTCATTATTTTACTTATCATTACTTATCATTCTCCTTTCTCATCTCATACCCAACTCAAGACTAGACCAATTGTTTTAAGTTGATTTTAAAAAAGAGAATGATAACTTGATGCCAAAAAATGGAAACAAAATCTTTGAGAAAGCATATACATGTTCCAATCCAATCAACGCAAAAGGTTGCCTATGTCTTGGTGTTTTCTTTCCAAAACCTCGTTCCACTAAGTGCACGCTGCGATTCATCCGGGTACCTCCTTATAAACTGATGTGTAGTATTTGTATCCTTCCAACATATCAAAAGGAAGGAATGGTACAGAGAGATACCATCGGTAAAATGTACGACTTTTAATGAAGAAAGCCTACATCGATGTCGTTGATATTATTCTCAATTTGTTGTCGTCGCTAGACCATTTTGAATAGGATTGGTGTTAGTTTGCCAAAAAATTCCAAACCAGTCATTGGCAATAAAGTAGGACTTTTCATGTTTTTTCAATTTTCCGAAGGACATTTTGAGTGGGGGACGTCACTCCCATACTCCGCTATATGTATATAGCGTCCACCGTGATTACCCAGCGACATGTGAATGATAAACCCCAAATTAAGATGGTAAAACAAATTGATTCTAATTGATCCCATCTCGAATAAACATCAGAAAACGTTTTAGATACTATCCAGCGCAGCATATCTCGGCAGCAACATACGCACATAGCTAGGTCTTCTCACACAACATTTCTCCTGCTGTTTTGGTGCTTGACGGCAACTCGAGGGCCAGGAGGCACTTTCAGTCTGGCATAAGCCTTATACGCGATCCTACATTCTCTTGATGGTTAATTCCTCTTCATCTTATTATTTATATGGATAAAATATTTTTCATACAATTTTTATACTAATTGTGCTTGTAACTTTTTAGCACGAAACTAAAATCTAACTATTTCTTATCATTTCAAATATTGGTCGTCGAGATCATCGGCGACAACTGTTACAGTACACCGTCCCTTGAACACAATATAGAAAGAAGGGTCAACTGAAGCATCATTTTGATGAGGAGATTCGTCGACTTGAAGTAGCGGGGATCTCTCTCACCCCTCCACTCATAGAACTAATTTCGTTTTAAATTGGCGTAACTCACACCAGCCATCGCCGTTAATGAATGGCACGCGAGCCAATTACGCGATCCAAGAAGTGACACCACCCCAGTTGTTAACCGCCAAATGTTTCTTAAATTCCAACGATATTATAGCTACTTTACCATCGACATTATATCACATTAGAAGAAGTTATAATGTATAATAGCACCTTTATCATGTATCTCATCCAGCATTTCAGCTAATTGTTGACAATATTATTGTTGAACAGAAGATGTTCAGATATAATAACCCTGCTAGGTTTGCCAACCGTATTACGTGATCCCCAAAATCTAAATGTCATTTTTAATTTCAGAAGTATTTCAGATAAAATCAAAGTGAAAAATGATTTAACGAATACATTGTATCTCTCCTTTATTTTCATCTAACTTCCTCTGTTTATCTTTTATCATGTGTAAATCCAAATTTATTAGCTTTTAGATGATAAAATACTAAGCAATGATGATTACTGCCTTTTCATCGAAGGCACGTAAAATCTCGCCTGTTCGTTGATAATGACCTGTACAGAGAATACAGAGAAAGGATGGGAGGCAATGCAAATCAGATTCAGTACAAACACAAATTTAATGTGATAGATGAATGAATTCTCCTCCCTTCACAAATTTCTCCCTTCTGCTGTTTGAACAACCAAGACGGGCTCGGTCAAGTTTGTCGACAAACGAAAGCGAAAGAGTTGTTTTCTTTATAGCGGGATGCTTTAAATGTAATTACTTGCATTGATGTCTTGCCTGTACAAATATAGAGAGGTGGAGCTGACGGAAACGCAGATACACTTTAAATTTTCAGTCTTTTGTTTGGTATTTTTGTAGTAAAATTTTGATATCGGAATTTGAGGAGAAAATAATATAACGTGAGTGGTGACGCGCACGACAATGAAGATGGAATACACGTAAACATGGTTAGAAGAAATGTATTATAACGGATATGTCACCGAACTATGGAACACCTTGAGTGAGTTTGAAAACAACGAGCATAACGAACGACCTCCAAAAAGACATTATTCTACATCTATCACTCTTTACCCAGGAGAGAATTGGAACCAGACGCTGTGCATATGCATGTGAACAGTGCATATTATAGGAATAATCGCCAGCCTGCAGGAGTGTGGAGATGTTGCACGCTTTGGAGGCTTAAAAAACAGTGATAATGTTGATATAAACTATACATAAAACGCTTTGAAATATTGATAATGTGGCTATTATCATACAAATAGGATAGTGTGGAATATACAAAGATGCAAGACGAGAAGAAGGGAAAAAACTGTCTGTAACGTAAAACTGTATAGTGTAAACTAACAACGGCCTGAGCTGTTAGTTCAAACCTATTCATGATTATTAAGTGGGGAAACTGGCTTGACTTATCATGATCTGTTCATTGTAATTTTCATCATATTTTTTAATGAAGTATAATCCAGTCACTCAAAAATAACCATCAGGTCTTGTATAATTACAGAAGCGAAATTTTACCACACCTCACTCACTGGTCACACGTGCATATTTCACATCGTCAGCCTCTACCATTGTGTTTTTTAATGAAATCATCTCGTTAGGAAAATGAAATAATTCATCTGTCCACATCTGCTGATACTCGTTATTTGATTAAGTCTTCAAGGACTACACATTTTCCCCCAGACCAGTAAATGTTTAGGCGTAGGATACCAGTTATTTCCTCAACTCTTTCTTCGGTTATTCACTTCGTCCCAAACACGAAAATACATAGCTGCGTCTACAGGGTATGTAGACATTTTAAACAATGGCCAGGAAGTCGATATACGCATAATACTTAATTATCGTTACACTGTATGACTGCAAACTGTAATCATTCTTCATTTGATAAAACTTTCATTTCGGAACACTTTTTGACCAATAGAGACCCACGAAAAAAAAATATACAGATAGACATGATGAATACAAAAAGATTATTATTCAAGTACTAAGGCGAACTCTTTGTCACAGTATTGATTGGCGATATTCGACTTCTCATGTACCTGAAATCAATATACATGTGTCTGCATGTTGTTTAAAGATTCAAGTGCGTCGTGTTTTCTCGTTCTATGTTGTACATGACATTTGGAGCTTGGTTAGGAAACACAATGAACGATCCATGTAATCATTTCATGAGGCACTCTGTTCGCAAGACCTTAGAGGTTTCCGAATCATCATCAACTCTTAATACACTGTATTGTCCAACAGTCTAGACTCCCATGGTACAACAATGTCACTTTTAATTATTATGACATTTCAAATCTGTCCTATTATCGATTTTGAGTCATACAAAAGTAATTTAAATGAACTATATGAACTATTATAGTATTCCTCTATAGTGTATGATGACATATTCCCGAAGGTGAAATCATAAGTCGTTTCTTTACAATATGGATTAAAAGCCAAACAACTCGACACGTCATAATCATTGATCAACATTTAAAAAAAATCGATATCAACTGCTAATACAACCCTATTAAGTTATATAATTTAAGATGGATCTCTATTTACAATTTTTGTGTTGATCTTCTTTTATATTGTAATGTTGAAATTTAACCAAACGCCACTGTAACTATATAAGAAAAACATAGTCGTCTAACCCCATCATGTTTGCGTCACAAAGTTCTCAACTATATACCACAGGTAGCTGCTATCCATACGTATCATACGAATGGCTACGTCCAAGGGCATAGTCCCAGCGATCCAGTGAAGTAAAAAAAAATCAATTATAAGGCGAGAGTCATAGCCAAGTGTATCTGGTCAACGTAAGTACAAGGACAGCATTTTGGTGAAAAGTGACAATGCGCTAAAGAGCTGTCGATTCGAGTCGTCAACACCAACTCTAATGAAGAAAGTTTCGTCGTGTGTTTGTGACACGCTTGCTATGAAGGTGTATATCTATATGGAACTATGGTATTAGCCTGATGAGTTTGTAGAAGATTCTGTTGTCATTTTAAGTTCTTTTGTTGTTTGTTTTAGTTTTAGTTTTGTTTTATTATTATTATTATCATTATTTGGTGTGTTTGATAGTAGTAGGTCACTTTCGTCTTATACAGTTTGCTTTCCAGAAGGAACCACTTTCCCTTCTAAATATTCATGGTTTGAAAAGGTTTGAAGGGTTTAATGGTTTATTTTACCTGTCTGCTACGAAAGTATGTGCATGCTTGTAAGTAAGCAACCAGGGGACCAACGGTTTTAAGTCCTCTCAGAGGGACTTAGTTAGGATTAATGCCTTGCCAAAGGACATTAGCGCATCCACTTGGTTTCGAATCAGCGGGTCCTCCCACGAGATCACTGCTCTACCACTGAGCCATCATTTCGCCTCCTCTGTTTCAACTCAATATGAGTGTTTAGTCCATATCACTTCGTTTGATCCTCTTATAGTTTGTAATCAACACAATGTTGAAAGTATGTTAATTTAGGAGAAGAATAACTCCTTCTGCATTTCAAATTATGGTCGCTTTTCTATTTTAAATTGCTTATTTTGAGTATTTTCCAATTTGCTTACGATTGTGATGAAGGGTGGATACAATGATGTCACACTTCAAAACCTGAGAACCCTTTGCTCTTGTCTTAGCTTATTTTCATGGAAAGAGTAGAACCATAAATGAGTTACTGATTTGGTCATTCCTTTTCAGTTTATCCCTAGCACAGGACCAAATTACCGTGCAGTTTTATTTCCCCGATTTATCTTGTGACCCCTGGAATTGAACATGGGTTTATTTTGACCCGGGCCACACCAGCTGGTGGGCACACGACACCTCGTGTTGGTGTGTGCGTGGGATCCCATACGATTTGACACGTCGGACGAGTTGATCGAAGGACAAAACCTTTCCAATCTATCACCGGTTTCCCAGGAAAATTTTGGTCTTTGGATCGATAAGTAGGGAAGGCCACTCACCGATCACGCTTTCCATGACATAAACAAAAGAACCCTCGACAACCAGAGGTAGAAAACTGAAGAGAAACTCTCACGGTCCTACTCAACAATACCACGTATTAATTAATCGAAGCAAGTTTTCAGCAACTTAAGTGCAAAATCTGATTGCTTGAAAATCACTTCACGATTATTAGAAGATTTAATTGGAAATCATTATCACAAGAAAAGAAATGGAAGAATACTTAATTTACTTTCTTAAACTGGTCGTAACTCATTTGATATGCACTATGTTTATGATTCATCACTCGGGCCTATGTCGCAGCAGATCCTCCCTCTTTATGACGTAAAAGGCTATATCCAGGGTCCTCCAAAATATTTTCCTGGGAATGAGAAATCCGGTACAATCATATACTAAAATCAATTTAAAGACTAAAAACAATGTAATGACGGAAAGATAGTGGGTTGTTGTCTCTTTGGTGAATCCATAGCCGTTACATACCCTGAGGCGGGATCTCTCTTGAAACAAACATTCTGAATGGTTTAGAATAGCCCGATATCAATAAAATTTTGGCCAGCTCTGACTCCCATCGGAGCTCCAAGTCGACACAATTTCGGTTTTCCAGAGTTTCACCATTGTGAACCGATGGCTGAATTTTAGAAGAAAAAAAACGTCTTGACCTTGGTTCCAAGATATTCGACATTCAACAGTTTTACAAAGTAACCAACAAGATTAAAAACAATAATTTTAATCAACAACATTTTTAACCCACGCACGATTAAAAGTCATTTTTAACCAACACTCATTTTATAACCAATGTTGAGCGATTTTTAATCAACAATGTTTTAATCCGTAGTTTTTTAATACATGTTTAACAGTGTTGGGCATTATAGTAGTGCCTCTCTGATCCCATAATTCTTGAGTCTTTTGTTGTACTGTCATGCATGAGTGAAAGCTTTGAATAGATATTGGCATCGAAAAATGAAGTGACATGATTATTCGTTTTTGAACGACACTATAGATTCTGCTGCATGAGCTGATAATATAGATCACTGGTTATGATCAGACTGTATTCTCAGTCCAGTGGACGTTTCATCAAGTGTCTTGTCAGTGATTTTTACTGACAAATTTGCTCTCAGCCAATCGGATGCAAGGATTTCAGTAGCTTATAACAGTTATTGCAACTTGTCATTGATGGCAAGTTTTATAAAACAGGGCCCAGTTCCCTCCACCCTCTGTATGGACTTGACCCCAAGATCTGTTCGCTCTAGATATTTCCATGGGTGTCGCTTGCCTCACATCTCCTGTCCCCAGGTTTTTAATCCCTGTATCATAATCACTAAGCGGTGATAGATGAAGATACTGCATGCATACAAGATGCCAAGCTCGGCCGAACTTTACACCTTATACCCCTGTATGAAAATATCATATCACTAGTATCATATTCAATTATGATCCATGTATTAAGCAAGAGAAGGTCTCGTTTGTGATTAGCATCAAGTGGATTTCCGTTCTGTCATTCAAGAAAATATATCACAAAATTCACGATTCATTAAAAACTTGCAGGAATAGTGTATGAAAAAAACCCACTTCGACACGCAGGAAGTATTTGTAAACATTATAGTTTTTTTTTGAGTACCATCTCATAAGAATTAAAATAATCTTTTATTATTATCGTTAATTTCTGAAGGAAAAAACCTTAGATTTCACCTAGAAATTGATTTCGCGCTATAAAATTTCAACAAAATAATGTTAGCGGCTTTGCATAGCGTATCTCAATTAACATGCAGAGCAAAATGGTCTCGTAACCAGGGTTAACTTGGTTTGAGATCAAGTCGCTGCTTGTGTCGTTTTTGGTATGGTATTCGTCCTCAATTGCCAAGTTTGTTGGATATTAAGTCCACTAATGCTTGACTATCAGCATACCTGCTTTCTCACCACTCGGGTAAAATAAACAATCAACAATCAATCAGATAGAATCTTAAGTTAAACAAAAGGACAAGTCCTCGATGGAAAGCTGGAGCTTTTCTTTGGATTTTACACCAGTGCGGCGTATACCTCTGAAGAGATGAACAATGGTTGAAGAAACCCCTTCGTCCATCCCATATGGTAACCTTGGTCTGGATGATGATGTTGATTGATATGTCATACCATATGGCCAATTATCATCTCCCTTTCATCCAAGTCACGATGACCATCGACGGGACCGTGATGGACAACAACGAGGACAGAGTAGGGGAAGGTGTGTGCATGCATGGGAGTCCCTTGTCGGTCGGTCGGTCGGCATCTCAACGTGACTGTGTATCATTTACTACTTCTTGGTGGACAGGTATCTGTCCATTTCCCCCATTCTCTACCATTATATCGCTCATTAGATTGAAAATCCAAAAGCGATCAGCGAGAAGTGGGAAACGGACGAACCGGGATCACCCAGATCAAGGTTACCATATGGGATGGACGAAGGGGTTTCTTCAACCATTGTTCATCTCTTCAGAGGTATACGCCGCATTGGTGTAAAATTCAAAGAAAAACTCCAGCGTTCCATCGGGGAGTGATCTTTGTGTTTAACTTAAGTTTCTATCTGATTGATTGTTGATTGTTTATTTTACCCGAGTGGTGAGAAAGCAGGTATGCTGATAATCAAGCATTAGTGTCATACGAGTTAATCATGACTGATTGGCTCTGAAATTGAAATGATTATTTAAAGAATTTCTGCCTTTTTTATCATTATTCAAAGGCTGGTTTACTTTGCTCGGGATCGTTAGATAAGCAAAAATAGCTTTGAAAATTGTTTGAATATGCATTAAAAGTAAAGTAGTGATGAATTGTTACTTCACATTAAGGAATATCAGTTCTTTTCGGGCGGTATCTTGTTATACCTACATGAAAATAGATCTCCAACGATGACAAGACAGCGATGATGAAGACAACTGAAACTTAATGGAAAAAGACACTTTGGTATTTGAATGATGCCCCGTGAAGCACGCCTAAAATAATGAATTGTTGATCAATATTGATAAATGTCAATTCATGTTGATAGGCTCTATGGCAAAATTACGGTCATTTGAAAATGTGAAAATTAGAATTCAAAATACTGAACTACAGAGGGTTATACAGTGTAAATAGTTTGGAGTACTAATAGATAGTGGTCTAACATGGACTCCCCAAATTGAAAATGTTAGAAAAAGGGTATTACAAACCTACTATTCACTAAAGCGTATTAGGTTTTATGTAGACAGAAGTACTGCGCTCTTCTTGTATAAATCGTTAATTCAACAGCTTTTTGAATATTGTTGTACCCTGTGGAGAAATGGCAATGAAAGCCAGTTAAATCGTCTCCAAATTCTACAAAACAGAGGAAGATAATCGATTTAATAGAGCCACATTGTATAATACTCTTGAGATCAATCAACTTTCCGCAAGGTGGAAAAACAATCTATATTAGTTATATACAAATTAGTGCATAACATTGCCCCATCTTCACTATGCTCTCGCATTCGCCTTGAATCAAGTGAATATAATTATGTTACGTAATATCAATTGTCAAATTAAATTTCCCCGGCCACTCACAAACTTTCTTAGAAATAGTCCCCTATATTCCGCTTCAAAACTCTTCAATAATTTACCGGCAGACATTTAGGCAGAAAAACCCGACATTTTTAGCCCCATCTTAACAATATTCCCTCCCCCCCCCCCCCCCACACCCATCGCTGATTGTTACATAATAATTTTAAATTCATAAATTCATTTTATATGATTTCATGTTATGTTTCTAGTTTTGATTTTCATTTACCAATTCTCTTTATGTTTCTTTTTATTCACTTTATTTAATTATTTTAATGATTTCGTTATTTCTTTTGTATATAATTGTTGTGTGATTTCTTTTGTACATAATTTTGCATTTCTTTATTCATCGTCATGTTATCGTTATGTTCACGGCCTTGCTGAAAAGCAGCTTTCAGCTGATAGCAGGTCTTTTACCGTGATTAAACAAATAAAATACAAATACAAATACCTTCATGATGACGAGAAAATACATGAATGGGAATAAAACAGAAATCAAAGTCTATTCACTACTATGCCCGCACGTTTCATCAACTTCAATTAATTCCAGTATTGTTAGCATGGTTATAGGCCTACGGAACACCTTTGTTGTTTCCATTTCTATAACATAAGAGGGATTTCAAATACCTGCACATGTTACCAGCGGCGTAGAACAGAGTACAGTCGCTGTTTTACGGCTTGAGATGAACAAACAAATTAGGCCCTTATATCCGGAACATCTCGACTCTTACAATAAGAAAGACGCTCTTTTTGAAACTCTCAACTGTTTTCTGTTTATGGGGTGACCAGTAAACATCTCCGTCTTTCTTCCTTTATCCAATATATCTCTATGCCTGTATTGCCTGTCCGTATCTCTCTCTCTCTCTCTCTCTCTCTCTCTCTCTCTCCGTATGTTGTGTTCAATTTCAATTCATTTTATTTCACATCTCTTTAAAAAGTATATAACAATTATACATGTATACAATCAGAGATAAACAACATAAGGGAATTAACAACAAAGCAAGAATATATATCAAAAATAAATGATACGAGAGAAATGAATATAATGTAACGGCCAGTGATGATGTGGATGTGAGGGGTAGCAAAGGCCATTGACCTGTCAAGGCTACCCCCCCCCCCCCCACGAACTCAAACAAAGTTTTGAGTTCTGTGCCCCCCCCCCCCCGTATTGACATAAACACTGGCATAAAACATAAGTAACAATACATGAACGAAAAAATAACTAACACATAACATAGGATTACACAAAGTAGCAGGCAAGTTTGGTATTTAAGTGGATTGATAGTTCAGAAGGTAAGTTTTGTATTTTCTTTTAAAAGATTGCAGCGAAGGACATTGTTTAAATACTGATGGCATATTGTTTCACACAGTCGGTCCATTATAACTTACAACTGTTCTTGAGAAACTGTAACGGTAGAAGGGGATGTATAATTTATTGGCGTTTCTTTTTAAATATTTGCTTATATTACTATTAGAAATAAAATAATTATTGAATATATCAGGCAAAATATTTTCTATGATAAGAAAATATATATGATGCAATTTGAAAAGTGTATAAATCATAAATCTTCAAAATCTTCAACTTTAGGAATAATCTATTTGTATGAGCCAAGTATGACGAATTACATAACTCGTAGTCTATTTCCTTTTCCTTTTATACCTTGAAATGTTCATTTCAGCTAAGGTTTTCTTCCAGTTTTATTTTCATTTAAAAAAAATTTCTTCACACTTTTACAATGGTTTGAATTATGAAATTTCAAAAAAGTGTTTTCTTATTATTTATAATTCAGTCTTCACTATCAGCTCCCCTCTCTCTCTTTATCCCTCTAAGATATGAAATACATTATATTTTCGTTTCGTCGGATGAAGAAGAAAAAAAATCATATAAATAAGGCAGATTATTGATCAAACCTGCTACGTAAGCAAAACTAAGATCAAACCTGCTACGTAAACCCTTGTAAACTTATCTGTTTGTGTTGTTCTGAATGTTACATTTCGTCTGTCTTTTTTTTTTTCTCGATTATCTATTTTACTAACCATGAGTCAGATTCTCTATGGTCTGATCTCACCGTGGGAAAACTCAGCGTACCCGTATCCATTATGCCAAGCTTCTTGTATTGGCCTCAAAGGAAACCGTTCTTTTTATGCCACAAAGGTTGTAAACAACAGGGCTATGCGCAAAGAAAGAAAGTAAAATAGTAAACGCACAATACTTATTGTCAGTGGTTGTTTGCTCTGGCTATATTTACAACCTATCATGTCTTTTGTATTTACGAGTTCTGAAAGGTGAAAAGTTTCGGAGGGAGATAAATGGGGGGAATTTAGGAGGATTTGGTAATGGTGCAACAAGAAATTGTTAAGTATATAGCTAAGAGGTATGGATTAGTGACACCTTATTGTCCGGCGGATGAGCAAAAAAGTCACAAGTATATATGGCTGAGAAATGCTGTTTTGGAATCCCCCAAGTCAGGAAAGTTGCCCTAATACAAAATGTGTCTTCCCAACGGCATCTATCGCCTCCAATCAGAGACAAATAAACTTTCCATTTTCCTTCTAAAAAATGTGTATTATGTAGTTCCTTCGACCATTTCATTATAATCAATTATTTTATCAAGTCATTGCAGATATTTTAATGAACGTTAAACGTGTTAAAACGTAAAATTTAAGAGGCCATATTGGCCTGTTTCTATAGTTGTGTGCAGTTCATTCAGATTCATAAATAACTATATATTGAGAGGGGAAGGAGATAGACTTGTTTATAGAGGAGAGAAAGAAGCAAAACAGAGAAATAGAAAGAAGGAAAGGAATGGTGAGGGAGGGTAAGAGAGAGGCAAAGAGAATATAGTTGTTAAGGGAAGGTAATGTATCTTGGAGAAGGGAAGTGAAATGTCAGATTTTATGAATGTACTTCTTTACGATACATACTTCATTCACTCTTTTGAAAAAATAAAGAATATTTACAGTAATTATTTCTTGTGATTATGTGATTCCTGTTTATCTTGTATGTGCTGTTCATCTTTCTCTTTACAATTGATTTCCTTCATCTCATCACCTTTCTCACAATCCCACATAATCTTATTCTCTTTTACATATAACTCCCCACTCTCCTCTCTCCCTTTCTTCGATCACAATCTCCCTTCTCCATCTCCTGTCTTCATCCACCCCCTCTTTATCTCACTCTTCCCACTCACCCCCCCCCCCCTCCCTCTCTCACCACATTCTCAATTTCTTTCTTTCTAACCAGTTAATTTACAATTAAGGAAATAAACAAGAAATACAAACGAGTTTTCGGCGGTAACTTTTTTGCGTTTTCTTTATTCGATTTTTCGAATGCCAACAACAGTACCAAGAATAAGTGCTCAACGTACGACGAGAGTTGTTTTGAAATTGAATTAATTTTTGTTTTATCCACATTATGTACAAACTGTACACTTCTGAGCTATAGAAATATACATAGCATATACAAAAATGACTTTAACAATGTGTAGTAAAATTGGCCAAGAGCGTGAACACTTTCATTCAGAACAATATTGTTGATTTTTCTTGAATCTCTCAAAAAACATTTAATATTAATGTTTGTGATGAGTTGTATTGGTAAAGCTAACAATAACACGACTGCTCGCAAGATATGAGCACAACGACTTACATTTTGGTCCCTCTGCATAGCAAAATTTAAGTTACAAAGTGAATTAATTTATAAAAAAACCACATGGTTTTTCAATATAGCTGCCTTCCGTTAGACTTCCATCAAAACTCAGTTTCTACCCAACAGCTTTATGTGATAGCATGTTTCTGAGCGTAAATAAGTGAATAATGATGAAATTCCATGGAAACGGCTCAATAACATACGTCACAAAGAGTACGATTCAACGTATGCTTCACATCATAACTTTTTGTTTAAATAACAGAATCAAACGAAAAATCTCAACTCACAAAAATATATAAAATATATCAAGAAAACTTTATATCTCAATAATTTAACACATCAGTAGTAGTAATAGTAGAAGTAGTAGTACATTTTCTACAATGTGTACTTTAAATTTTTTCTTATTAAATCTTTTTTTTTTTTCATTTTCTTCTCATATTTAATAAATATAAGTAGCAAATTTGGAATACAAAAAAACGACCGCTACTTCCTTGTCTGATCTATAATGTGAGTGAATAATTACGTACTGAAGACTGACTGGTGAGCAAGTCCAATAAAACGGTGATGAATTTCTACACGAGTTTTGAATGAAATTGGCAAGATTCTGCCCGATATTTATAATGTCACTTTTCACAAGACAGCTCCACTGATAACATTCTAGCCTACAGAATTTGAACGTTTGCAGAAACCGTATATTTGTGTTTATATGTTTCAGATACAGCACATTTTGTGAAACTTTGTACAAAGTTTAATGATGAAATAATGCCAAGAACAAGTCTTGGTGAATCCTGTTTTCTCCTTCCCCATTCTCTCGTATATAATTTTGGGATATGGTATTGGTGAGCGCCTGGTTTATTGGATCTTCGAGTGTGAATAATCATGATTAAATTCTCGATTGCAAATTACAGATAACAATAACAATCATTTAAATATTGCTGCGTGTAAAAGAACACAATAATTTAAATTCTTTTATCATAAGTCTTGTTATCTTTCCAAAAAGGCACACAACGGCTTTTTATCTCCAAAAACTTGTAGACAAATGGATATGAGAGCTGCTACAACCAGATAACCTGGTATGGCATGAAAGATTAAACGGTGCATAGAATTTGGTGGCGATAATTTTTCTTAAAAGATATTTATTTAGATTCAATTAGTTCGGCGCCCTCCATTTTATTATTAAGTCTCTCCCTCTCCTCTTTCTCTCGTTGGGTATCCACCTTTGAGCGGCGCTGTACCATGGCAGTGGGTGATAGCTTTGAATACATAGCGCATGAAGAAAATAATATTGCAACATCTTCCCCCTCTCCTTATCTCATACCTGTACATGGGAGATACAAATAGAAAACGGTGGTTAGGTCATATTATTACATTTACAAAGAAAGGCAACAATCTAATGTTTTTACAAGTGGATCAAGATGCTAATCAAGAACTGTGGGGTGATTGTACAACTGGTTCAAGCAGTTACAATGGATTCTTAACTAGTTTTATTTTTGCCGCGATCCCCAGATCTAATAAAACACTCAGTCGAATGTTATCGTTTTTCAACAATGTTGGACCAAAACATGGCCTTTCTGCGGCTTTAATTTGCATATGAATGTTATGACAACAAACAAGCGTGCGGAGCGACAAACATAGCTGACGAGTCACGCGATTGGTCCTTACATCGCTTGCACCTGGTACCACTATTGACCACGTGATTAACAGTCTCGATTCAATCGCGCCGCGAGCTATGCATCAACAATACACTGCCTTTGACGTGCCCCTTTTTTTACAATGCCTCTTTTACTACACATGCTGTGATTGTTCCTGGGTTTTTTATATTTTGTATGGGTCACGGTCCAGTCTTGTTAAATAAAATATATTAAAATCAATACAGAAACATGTTCCAGGTACGATTAAGATAAAGTTGAACCAATTTATTGATTTTTTTTCCTCTTGTAAACACTCGATTGTACCCCAAAAATAGTGTTGGTGGAAGACTATTACAGAGTGACGCTGTGATTTGGTTGCAGTCCAAGCCTACGTGCAGCGCGGAGTAACCTGACCTTACTCGCGTGGATGGTGACCCCTACTTATTACATGCAAATGGTACCTCAGTAGGGTATCAAAATGGCATGGCGTTACATCATTTATTCTTCAAGTGATATTGTTTTAATATTTATAAAATTACCCATGTATTCACTATTCTTGCCAAATTTGATCTAAAATAAATCAAAACAGCTCCCACACCCCTTCCACATTTATGCTTCAATTGGTGAAACTGAGAATTCCGAACAATTTCATGTAGTTCGTTATGACAATTAGGTAAGCAGGATATAAAATTTTGATTTCTATTGAATTGTATACCGTATCCAAACAAAGTATAATCATATTAATTTATTCACTATACAAAAGTTTTAGTTCAATCCAAGTGCTTATTATGAAATGGACAAGTCAGTTAAGGAGAATAGCCTAGTGCCGGATAGGTCAGTACCATCTCAACGACCCGCATTCCCCGCGTGCCGGCAGGACTTGCTCACCGTATGGCGCTTCCCTTACTATCTAAACTCCACCATGTCCTATCCATCACACCGATACCAATCCCTTCTTTCCGCCCAACATGTCATCTACCCTACAATGTATTGAGAAGACATCCCAGTAATATTATGCTCATCATTACAGTTGATGATCGTGCAAGTTATCATGCAACCATCATAAGCACCCACACTATACCTACATAGCGTCAGCTGTATACAACCCCATAATGAACACTACAATATGTGGTCTCAGGTTAGTCATTCGTACATCAATTGCTGCTATTGAAAAGTCAACCAAAATATTTCCCGATCCGATAGTTTTGTTTTGATATTGAACAAGGCCGATTCTGTTCAGTCCTCAGATGTGAAGATATTCAACACTTCCCTGATAATATTTATCGCTCAACGAGATAAAACATTACAGACTTTTTCATAATAATTATAAGCGATCGCGTAAAGGCGCCGAAATCAGATAATGAAAGTACAGTCAGACATCCAAAAATATAACTGCTTGACCTTCAGTTCAACATGACATGACACATTTTGATTTGATATCGGGCAATGGAATGATATGCGGTTTTACTCATTCAATTAAACCAAACGGGTACAAAAACAGAACAAACAATTTATTTAACAGGTATCAAAAGTAGGAAACAATGTCGCCATTGCTCTTGTGGTCACCCTGCTGAAAATAAATTTAGGTTGGATCACTGATTGATGAAGACTATGGTATGAAACCTCGTCTGTTGCCGGTAAAACAGACTTAATGGAACAGTATTGAGTGATGCTTAGCTAGAGATCAATGATGAAATAGAAAAGATGAAATAGAAAAGATGGATGATAATTACCTCAGTTGCGCGTGTTCTGACAGGCGTCGGCATTGTCGTTCCCCTACTATCCTCCACTACAGCCCTATAAAACACAAAATAAGAGAACATATGTTACGAGGATAAAGCTATATGATTCTGGTTGATTAGTACGAAGAATATTGATCATCGCTATCATGTTTTGTTACCACGTACATTTTCTTGTCACCGAGTCGATCATGCACAATTTTAATTAAGCCGATCCATCGTGAAATGGTATTTCGGCTCATGCATTATTCAACAAAAACCGCAGTCTCTTTCTAGCTTTTAGTGTGGAGAAATATTCTATAAGAAATATAATAAGAAATGTGTAGTCATAATATAGGCCTACTTTACAAATTCTTAACGCAATACTGAAGATAATTACTGCAAAAGCCAACCTTTTCAGAATAATAATCATTATTTCCAAAAACGACTGAGCAAAGAATAATAATTTTTGTTACTCATTTTTTTTTTATACAACCACTTCATTCAACGTCAATTTCCATGTTAAACTATCAATTCACCCCACACAGGGCGTAAAACCATAAATTATGCATCCAATCGTGAACATCAATACCTTACACTCTCGCTAAACTACCCGTTTCCAACCCCAATTCCCCGTCTTTTCCCAGTGATATAACGCGTAATGCCTCATGGTAGAGGCATTCTTATATTGTTTTGTCACGACTCATACGGCTGTGCCAGGGTAGGTAATCTAAAAACTCGATTGAATTTTATGTAAATGACGACCCTTCTCTTTCAACGAAGGGTTTCATCAATCCACATCACTGACAACAAGTCTCCGAATGAAGATGTATTCCCTAATCGCGTTTAGTCTCCATGACTACAGCATCTACATGAACGTATTATCTGTGGAGATCTAACTCCCTTCTCAGTCAGTCAGCGAGTAGTACGCTGAACTCTTCTGTTTTCATCGAAAACAAGTATCATTCTTTCGAAATATACGGTCTGAGTTGTATGCATGCGTGCTGAGTGATAAGAATTCTAATCTATTTTTCAATAAATTTTAAACCGAACAAGAAGATGGGCAGTGAACGTAATTTCATAAAATGTTATTGATTTAACCTGCCTTTGCATTTTGTACATATCATTTTCTAAACGTCAGTTTGGTAGCATGCATATATACTTCAACTCGCAAATTCAAGCCTATGGCTTTTTTCTGCCTCTGGTGTTTTTCACATCTCCCTTGAAAACAAATATAACGATCATTTCATTCAATCGATTTGGAAAATGTGACACAGTATGGTACAACCCATCGCTAGCATTTAATATTTACGATGTGTATACTTACGATATTTGTGAGATCGGGCACGTCCTTGTGTGTCTAGGCGTACTCTGGGATGAAGAACTTTGACTAGGCGTTTGCAAAGAGTCTGTTCTCTTAAGTTGCACTGATTTTTCATCATAATAATAATATTCTTCAGAGTCATATCTCGGATAAGAATGTCTTGCTTGTGGCACATAGTTCATACTTGATGATGTTGGAATAATCATCAATTTGTTCACTGAAGGCGGTGGCCCTTCATACTCTTTAATTGAGTAGTCTTTGTGATTTGTTTTATGTTGCAAAGCTGACGACGTATTTTGCGAATTTGCTTTGCTATATGTGTCCAGCTCTTTGTTGCACACTTTTTCACTTATGCTCAAGAGAGGCAGTACTTTTTCCTCTTGCGAAAAATTGTCTTTATATGTATGTCTATTCCTGTTATTTGGCGTTGATGTTGTATTTGATTCCAGGTCGTTTTGTCTTGGGTCAGGATGATGTTGTTTCCTATATACTACAATAATCAGAATAATGACGAGCACGATGACCAGTAATCCAAAAGCAACGTAGATCACCAGCTGCGTGGTATCCGATAATCCAAAGTTGGTGATGGGTGAACTGGTAGCACGAAGGTTAGGTTGTTGTGAGCCATGCTGCCAATCCGTGGAAGGCTTCGGTGTCTGGACTTTACCAGTAGATTGCGTACATGTTGTACCTCTCCATCCTTCAGCACACTCACACATGAATCCTCCCATGACGTCTCGTAAGCACGTTCCTCCGTTCTCACAGGGGTTGTCGCCATCACAGACTGTGAAATGGTCGCTGCAGTTTGGTCCGCCGAATCCAAAGGCACAATTGCAACGGTAGTCATTCACTAAATCAATGCAGATCCCGCCGTTCTTACATGGTGACGCGACGCAGTCGTTTATGTTGTTCTGGCAGTGATCACCGTTAAATCCAAGAGGACACTCACAATGGACAGAATCGGATTCCGCGCGGCAGGTACCACCGTTTTGACATCCATGTGTTGCGCAGAGGTTCTCCTCACACTGATGCCCGCGAAAGCCATCGGGACATCTACATTGGTAGTCCACGTTGTTGTTGAGGCATGTAGCTCCTGCATTAAACACAAAAAAAATAAGTATGTTAGTAAGTCTCCAGTAATAACTTGTCAGTCATCTATTAAACATTATCAATGTAAATGTCATGCATCTCTAACTTCTTCCAAATTACGAAAAAGTTGTTTTTGTTTTGGTTTGTGAATCAAGTGCTTTATGGTAACCTACCATTGCGGCAAGGAGATGAAGAGCAGTGGTCACGGATCTCGCAATGAGTCCCGATATATCCCTCTTGGCAGGCACAACGGTAGCCATCGGCTGTCTCAATACATGTGCTGCCGTTCATGCACATGTTGGCATCACATCGAGGGACTTGCCTCTCACAATAATCCCCTGTGTAACCACCTGGACAGAGGCACGTGTAGCCATCAGAACCACTCTGTAAAACACAAGAAAAACAGAATCAACGTAAGTCACATGTATTTTATTTAGTGGTTCAACATAATTATGCAGTTTCTTGGTCAAACACTGTTCAAAGAATATCAAGTCACAAGCTACACAGTGTTTGTAGATTTGACTTGGTAAATGAGGATGTTTCCTTACCCTGCAAGTACCACCATTGAGGCACGGACAAGCCTCTGCTGTCTCACAGGTCTGTCCAGTGAAGCTTGGTAGACAGTAGCATTGGAAGCCCAGGGGTCCCTCATTGCGGCACGTACCACCATTCATGCATGGCTGCTGATTGGTGCAGTAGTTCAGATCTAAATGAGGGCAAAATGAGAGAGATGGTTTAATTTCGTCTATGCCAAACAAGATCCCTATATTTACCATCTAAAATATGTTTTGTTTGAGGACCTAAGATAGCTAATAGCTAACAAAGTATCTTCCAGTTACCCACCAAACTTATATATCACCATATAGGCTGGTGTAAAAAAAATACAGCTGTGTAAGAATAATCAAGAATGTATACCTCTTTCGCACAGGAGTCCTCCCCAGCCTTCTTCACAGTTGCACTCTCCTGGTACGGTACAGGTACCACGCTCACAGCCAGCATAGGTTTCGCACTGGTCACATGCAGCTCCTTTGTACCCATTGTCGCACCTATCAAGGCAAAATGAAATAAAACATTATTAAAATTCAAGCTCATTTGGCCTTCACTGATACCAGACATAATTTTCACGTTTATATTTGACATTAGTTGCCTTCTTTGACAGAGAATCTTTGGTTTAATACATTGCAATTTTGAGTCAAATAACATGTGGCGTGTAAATCCGAGGATTAAATTATCCACGTTTAGTCTCAATTCATTAAATTTGAATAGAATTTCCACGGACCTAATAAGTGTGTATTACTTTATCATACGTGACAAGATCATCATGCATGTATGGAGGAACGAGACGGAGGGAAATCGCTCTGCATATGCCATCGACATATCTTGGGTACTACTAATGAAACAAGACGTGGGCATTTGAGCTCAGCACCACTCTCATGTATACCCTGTAATTTAATCAACGCCGCGGCTTCATCGCGACACGCGTGGCGTATAATCTTCCAAGAGGTAAAAAGCGTTTGCGTTTTACAGATTTAATATTCATATGTTTTCAAGACACCGACCTTGTTCGCTACAGGGATCAGAGTGACTGGATAAGAAATATGAGATGGAAAGAGAGGGAGGTTGCTTCCAAGGGAACGAAAAGAGAGAGACAAGAAAGGTTGGTGTCTGGGTCAACTCTCGAATCACCCTAAAAACTTTATGTACCACTTTTTTCGGCTATCAAAATCTTTGACGAAACTTTTCAGACCACCGTAGTAATTTTGAATTAATTAGACAGGATTAAGTATACCAGAATAAGTTTAAAAGAAACTTAATCCGATTTCATTTAAATCTCACAAGAAGGGTTTGTGTCTACATATTCTTACCTGCAGTTGTTGGGCGAGTCGCACGAACCATGTACACATCCTTCTGAACAAACGGCTGTCGAAAGAGGAGGATATGAGAAGAGAAAGAATGCATTAGACTTGATGAATGGAAATAAATTGCTGAATCAATGGTACATTAGCTATTCCGAAGAAAAATTGCCTGGCTAAATTTACTGCGCATGCTCTGATGGCCTAGCAGCTACCCTGGTGGTTCAATATAAGCAGTTATCCAAGCCCATTGACATAGCCCTCGCTCTCCGGCTGCGCTATGTTTGTGTTCGGCTCATGTTCAACATCTCTACCTCTCTGGGAAGACCTCTAGGGAGTTCATGTTGCATCTAACCAAACACCCTTCACATCCAACATCTTCGAATTTGTCACTTTCATTGTCATCGAGTTTCTTCCTATCGCTCTCTCTTTTTTCTCTGTTCTCTCGTCTTGCTTTCCCCATTCCTATTTCTGAGTGTTTAGTAAGGAAGCTTGTACAAACGTAAAGATTGAATCGATGAGGGAAAACCTGGCTGACCTAACCGCTTACTGTGAAATCCTTCGGGCTTTCCGACACAGCGAGGGTGATAAGCTCAGCGCCATTTTACGCCAAGATGAATTGAAAATGTGAAGGAAAGAGTAGATCGAGGCACGCAATCTTAAAAGCGCTCCAAATCCCCATGCATCCTCCACTGTATCCCTTTTAAATACAGCTGGAGGGGTTGTATATGTTAATAAGAATTCGCGTCTTCTTCATCAATGAACCATCACCCACGCAAAACTGCATGAGGTAGTTGTGACATTTCTGCTTCGTGAAAGAACGTTTGCCAACTCAAGTCGTATACAAAGACGTGTTATTGTTGATGGCAGTATGAAAACACCTACATGTTTGCTTCCGATTTCTTTAGATTTGCATAAGGTTACTTCATTTAATTTGAAATGATACAAATTATATCCCGATAGCTAAATGAGCCGATGGCTTGGGTTTTTCCCCCTCACGATTCCCGTCATTTTGATGGGGGTCAAACCAAAAACCGACCTTAACTATATTTGACGAGGAGGAAACAGAAATGGAGTGGCAACTAGCAGGAGTTCATTATGTTAATGATATGCATAGTGGAATGGTAGTTTTGTCAGGTTGCGTGTGCTTCAAGAGCTCTAGTCGCGAGTCGTCTCGCGTGGTCTCTCTATATCGCAGGCCATTGATCAATGCAGACAGTTCATAGATGAACCACGGGCGTGTTGTGCCCTCCATTCAAAATTGTGTTTACAAAAAAAAAAAAAAAAGAAGAATCGGCGCGTTCGTCCGCAACCTTACAACCAATTAGCATTATACTAAATCAGGGAATAGTAGTTTTGGATACTAACTCATTGGTTTCATACAGAAACAAATATTATTTTGGAGAAAAACATTTGGTAATATGTTAAAAGAAATCGGACAACCACATAACATATTTCGTCTTAGTGTTAGTAATTTATTTGTTAATGTGCCTACCCTTTTCAGGTCATGTAAGCTGGCACGAATGTTTCATACAAAAGTCTAGTCTGCACGTGACCTTAAAAATTGGCGCGCTTTCTCTCACTTTAACAGACGTGCGTATCACACAATAATTCACGCGGGGCCTAAAAATGTGCACTTTCATAAATCTAACATTGTGTTTTGAAGCATTATGCTATTTCTAAAGAGTGTTTCCATGCCACCAGAAAGAGGATTTCTATACGATCCTTGCGCCTTCTATTCACAACCTATCACACGTGAACGGTACAATGGCACAAGACCAGGTGTTCGCTGCAATTCTACAGATGCGCCCTCGGTATATCAAAAAGAGTAAGATCCATCACACTCAATAATATAGGCAAGCCATTCATACAGACATGACTTATGAAAAAAAAATAGATGGATAGAAAACAATCGATGTGTGTGTCAAAAGCCAATCCATGCAATAAAAAAGATATGATGAGCAATACGCCATCAGGAAGATTTGGGATAATGCGGATAAAGTGGGAGAATTTTGATGCGTCGCTGGGAGCGTGGTATATCCACGTCGGGTATTGTATGTACTCTAGATCGATAAGACTTCTCGTATTTCAACACGAACTAAAAAGGAACTGATTTGAGAAATGTGTAAGAGTATATGAATGGTGATACGGACAGTCTTGCATAAAAGGCATCAGATCGCCTGCATAATGCGCCAGTAATGTATACACAACTGAATAGTGCAAACATCAAAATTTACACGTCAATTCATTTCGACTGCAGCATAGAAGTTCACCGCAGTCTGTTATTTTTTATATGGCGTGCACATCACTCATTTGGGCTGATGTATTATGTAGTAATTCTCGAGGTTTCATAAATGAATCATTTCGCATAATTTTTATAGAATTTCAAATGACCTTTTTCAAAGAAAGCAAACCAAAACGTAAACAGTGACAAGAACGAAATGTAACCACGCTGTATGTGATTAAATTCTTTTCTATTTCTAAGAAACATTATATAAAGTGTTATTTTATGTTTTTATTTCATGTTATTTTTCAAGATTGAAATATTTATTCATTTTCACATCGATCAGATCACCTCGATTTGCGGGTAAGGACAAGGGGAAAGGATAGACTCTGGACTAAATTGAATTTGGCAGTTGGCGGATAGAGCTCGTGATGGCGGAGAGGGGCGACTATGCGCGGAATCTCAGATACGATGTGCGATTTTATTTCAATCTCCCTTCACATCCTTCCAATTACCCTGGAGAAATGGCCAAGGATGGAATCCCTCCTGATAGACCACGGATGAAAATAATCTCCTCGCATAGAAAGGAGGATGTTCGATACCTCGCCTCTATGATTGACTGATTTGACTCAATTTTGAAGGCTTGATTTATTTTCGTTCTTAATTTTTAACGGTACATATCTGGGGCACCTTATTTTCTTGGATGTATGACAAAATGTTTCAAAGAAGTACTATAATTGATGATGAAACGATGTCTTATGTTTGGTGGACATACAATTCTGGACTCTCGACGTGTTATCTCTTCAAACAATCACAGACTAAATACAAGGCAATACTATCTCCTTTCAAACAAATACATCATTAGATGGGCATTCCCTTTGGGTCTCTAGTAAATAAACCTATGATTAGGTGTTATCAGTTACTATTCAGTATTATGTTTTAAAACAATTTTGGGCTAATTAATCTGTTCTAATTACTTACCATGGTCACACCAAGTGCCTTCCCATCCGTCCATACAGACTCTCTCCCCCTGGCTATTGCACACGTAATGCCCAAACATGTCATCCTTCGGCGTGCAGGCAACTCTACACTGGGACCCGTAGAAGTTTTCGGCGCACACCACCCGGTAGGAGTAGTCCAGCGTGTGCAACGACGTCGGGTAAGTGTAGTTCGACCACACCGAGCTGACGTTCAACGATCTATGGATCCGGATTGTTTCAAGGCGCCTTCGGGTACCTGTGCATGGTCGAAAGAAATAGTAATGATTACTTATGATGGACAATTGAAACATTTCATCAGTAATATTCATGATAATTTATACAAGTTTTAATTGGAAACCTTGGGGAAATTGGAGTTGGTTTTAGATAATCTTTATTCTTCAACACCTTATTCTTAAAGTTGAGTAACTTTGGTTCTTGGTATGATTACTGGAATGGACTAGCTGCCTCTGTAGTTGAGCTCTCCGGCTCGCATTATTCTCTCCTTCACTACTTCATTTTGCATCGCTCGACCTAACACTCATTCAGCCCAGCCAAGCGTTGTTGATATCGCTTACACGTGAAGTGAATTCATGCATCAAAAAAGAAAATTAGCATGATTATTCTACCACATTATGGATTGCCATCCACCCATCTGCTCGTTACTCCTTGCTCGTGGGAAAGGCGTAAAAGAAACAGGTAGGTGTTAGGCCTATAGCATTTAAAATGGACCCTTTCCTCTTGTGTCTGTAATAACAGCAACAATTTAGCACATTGTTGAACAGTTACTTTGATTTAAATATATGTTTTCAAACAGATACACTGATTATAAGAAATCAGCAACTATTGTGCAAGTATAAAACTCATTATGGGTCCAAGTTTCCCGCGGTTTGGGGGTCTGTCCAAGGCCAACTATTGATGAGAGGTGTATTAGGATCGCGTGGCTGTCGCGTGGTAGGCGTGCTACAATGTACACCTGTCTTCTCATATGACCACCCTACCAATAGACATACAATCACGTGACCTTGACCTCTAAATCACCCTTTCTTGTAGTTAGATCCTAAAAATGAGCAACACTTGGTAAAAAAAAAAAACAGGGCCCAATCGGTCATCAGTTTATTTTGCATCTCATTTACGCTTTCATATCTCATTTTGGACAAGTAAATAATGAATAAAACATTGAATGTGATCTATTCTTAGCCGCCTCCAGAAATTGCCTTATATGCAGAGGATGTTTGGTAGAGAGCGACCAGTGAATGTATTTTCATTGCAAATAGACGGCATTCCAACACAAGCGACCCCAGTAGCACCAACCAATCATACCGGGACCAGCTGCTTCGCATTGGTCGACAAGACGACCGTAAATCTACCAGCTTTGGAATTGGACGTTTTCTTCTTACTATATAACTGCCAAAATGAAACGCATACTCAACGCTAGATCAGTTATAGGCCGCCTGTGCTGCCCAAAACGACGTGAAACAGCGGAGAGCAGTTACGGATTTTACCGCGAGAACCATGAAACGGGTGTTTGGTAAAGTGCGCTCCCACGGTTTCATGCAAAATTTTAATTATCAAAATTTCACCTCGAATTTTCCCATGTCCTTCATTCAAGCCGTTCCTCGATGTTTTTTTTTATCAACATGTAACATATGAAAAGGCCTTTCTTTCTCGCTCTCAGTAAGGTGAGTGGCAATTTAAGTTCAAAGGGTGAAGGATATGTGTGTGGCATACTGCAAATAATTATATCAGTTTAAAATTGTGTGGTTGCAGGCAGATGGCTCCATTCCCACGACCCTCTCATCCAAAACAAGTTGCGTATGATAATTCAAGGCACGCGAATGAATGCACCATAAACAAGTAGCCATAATACACAATAGATGAATAACGACTGTTTGAAAACATTAATTGAAACCTTCATTAAAATGATGAATAATATCAATCACTCGGCATATTATTCCCAGTGTTAAAGATCGCATGCTCGATCTGTAATGAAAAACACAAGTCAGAAAAAATTGGAACCAGCGGGATTCGAACCTGTCATCTACTTTTAATATGCCGAAAGATTTGTTTACAAATTAAAAATTAAAAATTCCTCCCCAGTCAAGCTTCTTCGTTTAATATCAATCACGTTTTGGAAACTTTGAAGTAAAATTATTTTATACAAATTACAATAAGTAGAATGTCTGCTTGAAGGCTTAGTTATGCAAATTATGCATGACCTAATAATAATACAAGAATATCTACAGGTATGAATAACCATCAAACAAAAGTCGCATCAATATTGAAAGGTGCACATGCATTGAGAAAATAGAGTTGATTGTTGTCCATTGAAAGCCGGGCCTCACGCAGCCATCCATACCAGTCGTACAGTTAGGCAAAAATGACTCGCTGCTCTACAACTGCGTGATGGATGGAGCTTATAGTATACGATCACTTCGTCCTCCATGCAGTCGGTATTTTTTGCACATTTGGTTTGAGAGATGGTGGCAGTGATGTAAAATTAATTTATCAATTACAGTCAGAAACGTTCCAGTACACTTAGTACTCTGGAGCACATTCATTAGTTATGAAATAACATGTCTACTGTTACACATTTTCGAAAGGAATACAGCAAAATGACCTCCGATGTAACCTCAGTTTGGTTTGGAATATTTCCCCTTGTAAAACTCCAAAAAATCCCACCATCCACTTGCTGGTATCGAAGAAAACACCCACATCCGGTGTTTCCATTCATACAAGTCAAGACACGAAGGGGCTAGGTGCGGACCATGTGTGTCAAAACTGTATACCCCCTAATCATGAAACTGCGGGAAGGGGGGTACATTTTATTGCTCTGCAGGCGGAAGTCATTTATGATCATCCATTATAGTCTGAACGTAAGGAGGAAGTAAAAAAGAAAAGTCGAGTTTGGAACCGTGAAAAGCTCAATCGCGACTCGGGATGTAATATGAATCACAGAAGAGAATAGAAAATGAAAGAGCATCCATGTAGGCCTATATATTCCATAAGAGATGACTCCAAGAGATGCTAATTCGCTTAGCAAGTTGATATGTCACATCGTATTATTCCAAACATTGTCCACGCGTGTGCTCCTGCCAATTGCTACCTGATGTGAGCCCGTGTTGGTGACAATATAATAATAATCCACAATGAGCTGGAGCATGTAAGCTTGGAAGGAAGAGAGTGGAAAAGAAGATGCCTCGATAACAGATCAGTGTCCCGTTATTGACATGACTTTTGAAGAATGTACCCATGGCGGGGTGTGAGCCTTTACACACATGATGAACATCCATGAATCGAAGAAGTGAAGAGGAGAGGGGTGATGCTGGCACACAATTCTTCAATGGTGCCGTTTACAGGTGAAGAGATTCACAATTAATATAATATAAATCCAGGATTAGCTCTTCATTGGTACAGACGCGAGCTTCAGCGTATACGTAAAATTATATTGAAGTTCGCAATATGTCCAGAATAATAATTATCTTCCAATCCTATAAATCCTGCACTGGTTAGCAACACTGAACACGTTTTAATATTAAACATACAATGTATTGTTTATCATACATTAATGAACACTCTGTAGGAACATCGTCAATTAAAATGAGTATCAGTATTGATAAAAATATTACATGCCCGAAACACTTCTTAGATGTCTACATCAGAATGTAGTATGCCTATGGTCTATAAACATTGACTCAGTAGTAACTGAGCTATCCACGTGTCATAATGCAGTCTGAAATCTCAATATAATTATACATCTGAAAAGGCACCAAGGAAAAGCAGAAATGGACTTGTTGGATAGGAGAAAAGAAATAGAAGGAACAAAATAGATCCAAGAAACATTGAAAACAATAAACCAATCTTAAAGTGTTGGACTGGTATGTAATGTTACGACTATAAAATGGCTATTGTTTTGATTTCAATAGTACAGGTGCCCTTTCTTGCCACAATAGAGGGGTGTGTCAGATGGAATGTTTTACATCTACACAATAAACAAATAAATCCTCACCATCGTTCGACCCTGTGCTGCTCTCGTCATGCCAGGCATCCAGCGCGAGTGAAAAATCACCCTGTAAATTAGAGGAAGAAATGTCGTTATCACAATAAAACACGAATGCCTGTTGTTATTATTGATGATGGGGTTACTGATGTTGATGACGATGTCGTTAACATTTGAAACATAACAAAAAATCCCATTCATCTTCTGGTGCATTATAAACCCACTTTTAATTACATACCACCAAGGAGAAGCTAGGCCATTCATGAAAGGATGGTAGGGATGGTTGTTGGGATGGCATTATCTAAGAGATACCCCCTTCGAAGATGAGTTCAGTTATCATTAAAAGGGGCTACTCAACCATGGCTGATCACAATAGTGTTACATGTATATACCCCCCCCCCCCTCAAAGCACCGCAACTAACTTCATGCGAATCTTATTGATCAAGTTTATGAAAGCAAATCACAGGATTTTCACACGCTCACAGATTTAACATTCCTAATTGCAATCTCTATATCAAACAGGGAAGGAAATGTGCTTTGATCAAACAAACAGTATCCAATCCATGGAAGAATGGTTATCAGTGTGTTGTGTCATGCATTGACAGAGTGTTACTTACCGGCCAGTCGATATCAAAAGCAATTGGTATTAATCCATCGTGAACCTCGAAAGAATTTTCTCCCAAAACAGATGTATTCCGGAAAGCAAATGTGCATTGTCCTGGCAAGGGTTCCTCGGGTATATCGCGAAGAAAATGGAGCAAGCACACGGTGAAATATGTCCTACATGGTCCGACACACTGATCAGTACTTGTATTATTCCCACAACATTGTCCATTGATATCCTTGGCTTGGTCGTTGGAAAAGGAGTTGAGGCGAAGTTCGAATATCCCTGCAGCTGTTGTGACCTGTATAAAAACACATAAAAAACGAAAAATATGAACATACTATTTTGACTTTCAGAAATCTATGATTGGGGGCTGCAGCTGCATCATTGACGTTTTGAATGTTTTCGAACGTAAGACACGCCGTATCTCTCGGCTGAGCGTATGGCCGTTATCGCCTTGCGATAACAGAAAAACGCTTTACTATGTGATTAGTGGGCGAGTTCGGATGTTGAAATCGAACAAACTTATGGCATAAAATACATGAATTCTTACCTTAGAAATAATGCTAATCCAGTGCAGAGCAAAAATCACTGTATTACTCCAGTTAAAACGCCCCATAGTTCCAAAAAAGTAGCACGCCAAAAAGGCAGTGCAGCCGATAGCCTGATCCGTTATTCCTTTCTTATCAGTCCACTCTATTCTGCGAGGTTTGATCAACTTGCTCGGTTAGCTCTTTGTCATTTTCGGGCTCTCTCTTTGCGTTTACTACGCCCCGCCCATAAGTGTGACAAGCTGACCAATCAGAGCTCGCACACGCGAGCCTTCGTTTGAGGAGAGCACTTGAACAAATAATCACGAGAGAGGGCGACAATCTACTTCTGTTACCGATGGCAAGTTTTCGAGATGCTGAAGTAAAATATCAAATTTGACAGCACTGTGTATACTCGACTCAAATAAAATGTATACAACTATATATCTATATATGTAAATAAAAGTGTTGCTCATCCAAATAATTCAAATATAGAAAATGATTGGAAAATCGCGAGAATTACTTTATCAGCGGAGAAAAGGTTACAACTTTGTATAATCCGACTATGAGTATATTCCAAGTAGCGGGTAGTATCACTTGTTGCGAGATGGTATCTTCGCTGTCTTCGTAAGTTACAAAGTACATGTACATGAAAAGTCTGACTGTTCGCGAAGACTGTTTCTTTATAAATACTCAGCTGAGCAAGACGCTCTGCTTTATATACCAGCCCTCGGCTCGTGCTACTGTTTTGCATATGCATGGGATTATGGCCCTCAGTCGCGTGGTGCAGGATTTTTTTTTGTGTGCTTTAAATCCGGATTATCTCCAGGCACGGTCCAGTGTTCATGCCTTCTGCAAAACAAGCTGGGTAGTTTTTCCCCTCTCAGAGCTCTTATTTTATGTCCGTTAACTAAAATCTTCTTTTTGTGGCTAATTGCATGCTGGCTTGGAAATTTGTAGGACTTTTTGTGTTAGCCTAGTTTGTATAAGATAAAATATTATTTCGCGTGATTATTATTTTAGTAATGTTACGACCAATTCAAAATTGTCAATTCATCCAAAACCATATTTATCTAGGTATACTTTTATAAACATAAGCCCTGTTAACTTACACATTTGCACCCTCCTTTTGGAAATGTTTAAATCTTCACCACCGTGCTGTGTATAAAAAATATCTTTAATATATTAATAATAATAATATTTCAAGATTGTTAATTCATCCAAAACCATATTTATCAAACTTTAATAAGCTAAGTCTAGGTATACTTTTATAAACATAAGCCCTGTTAACTTACACATTTGCACCCTCCTTTTGGAAATGTTTAAATCTTCACCAATGTGCTGTGTATAAAAAATATCTTTAATATATTCAACTAACTCCATAATTTCTTAGTGAAATTTAGTCTAAGTTGTGGCTTTTTCTGGAAAAATAGTTACAAACCGTTCAAATTCCATCAGTCTGATGTATTTCAGTTGGTTATTACAACAAAGACTAGGTATAGCGGCGGCACACGTATCAGTGGCCAGGTCTTTATATTAGCCTAGTCCCTCACTTTTTCCCTGTTCCGTGGCTCCCCATCAACTCTTCCAAAGTTCTTTTGTTCAACAAGGCCCTACCCTCGTCAGCAAGTGTGCTGCTATTGTGCGGCACGCGTGCCCTCCGTCAATAGCTTGAATGGGTCCACGAGAGGCTTTTTCTTCACTCGGTTCTTTCAATCTATTCAAATTGTGTGGTCAGCTGGGTCCCAAGCAACTTGCCTGCACCTGCGCTTCGTTTGTTAGCCTGCTATTGTTGTTAGGGTGGTTGTCTTGCCTTTTTCATAATGCGCCCCTTCAGTTGTCTGGTTTTACTATTATTTTCCTCCGAGTTCTGCAAGAGAGCCCCTGACCTGACTGTGTTTCATTGACGATCGCTCCGGCCAATCAGAGAGCGTATTCACGGAGCGCGCGGCAAAAGCCGGAAACCGTGCGTTTATGAATGACAACTTCCTGTAATGATATGCAAATACTGCTCCGAGCACGTGCCACTACCACAAGGTCATTGTAGTCATAAAAATACACCCAAAAGACAGTTTTGTGTTGTTTATTTCTCCACACATTACTAAACATACCAATAGATAGGCGACTAGCAGGTGAAATTCTTTATATAAATAATTGTTTCTACAGTGCAAACTTCATATTGCAGGTCAACATCGAAACTAAATAATTATGTTATGATCATTGATCATATAAGATTAATGGTTCTTAAGCCCCAGTCCCATATAGGCCCCGGATAACCCCGGATTAGTCCGTAGCGATCCGGGGTCCGATCCGTTACTTGGCCGGAATGGTCCGGAATGGTCCTTGTATGTCCGGGATGATCCTTGGGCATCCGCCAACGTCCTGGGGGTAGTCCCGGAAGTTTCTGACTGTCAAAAACTTCCGGGATGATCCGTGACGAGCGTTCATCCGTAGTCATCCTGGACAAAACCGGGACACATCCTGGAATCCGCCGGGTAGGTCCGTATCGGTCCTGGAAGGTCCGTGAAGCCGCCTGCATGGTCCTGGACGATCCTAGACAGTCCGGGAAGGAAAAATACATGCCGGATCATCCCGTTTGACATACGGACTGTTACGGAATGTTCAGGACCATGCCGGCGGCTTCACGGACCTTCCAGGACCGATACGGATTCTAAATGAATTTCATGTTTTACAGGCCGGAAAAGTCACGGATTGACCCGGACGACCACGGTTGACTTACGGACAATTCAGGAATAGTTACGGATCATCCCGGATCATCACGGATGAGGATACTTTCTTCCTTTTACTCTTCGCCTTTCTGGATATTACTGGCACTTTACTGGCACTTTTACTGCCGCTTTTTTTCGCTGGCATGATGATAGCGAGGTGGCAGCTCCAAAATTACGTTGATGTTGCTCCTTCAAAAGCAAGAAGTCAAGTGAAATTTACCCCAAAAACAGTCGGTTTATATATTTGTAGATCGGTCCGGGACGCATCCGGGACGCAACCGGGATAGTCCGGGACTCCACCGGGACTCCACCGGGATGGTCCGGGAAGATCCGGGGCTGTCCGGGACCATCCGGGACTATCCTTAACTCTGCCTGGATGGTCCTGGACTCTGCCGGGATGAACCGGGATGATCCGGGCCTGTCCGGGACGGTCCGGGGTCACATCCGGGATGATCCTGGACTCTGCCTGGAAGGTCCGTTACTCTACCGGGACTATCCGGGCCGGTATGCAACTGAGAGGAAATCTTGCATTTTTTCGTGGTCCGGGATGAAAATCATCCCGGATTAGGTCCCGGCAGTCCGTGATAGATCCGGTGCTTCAGATCCGGGGTGTCCCCATATGGGACTGTAGCTTTATCATTGCAAAGTTTGCATGAGTGTGGGCATCACATTGTATTCTAATGGCAGGCACTTTCCACACAAAATAATGACATGCCAAGGTTCACCGGTAATCAGAGTTCAGAATAATGATTATTTGCACCGAATGATATACTATATATTTATATGAAATGAACTATACACCAAACATACCATAGTAAACGACAGAAGAGATCAAGACAGGGATAAAGATACCATTTTCATTTATAAGAAGAGAGAGAGAGAAAGAGAGAGAGAGAGAGAGAGAGAGGAGAGAAAGAAAGAGAGGAGAGAAAGAAAGAGAGGGACCGGGACTGCATGGGGCTTATTAACGGTCATAACTTATATTACCGGTAGTGATGAACATATTGCCATGCGGGACTACATCAATTGAGATAAAGAACATATCATAGAACATAAGTTTTAAAAAGATATTGAGATATTGTAAATGTAAAATAATATGATAATGGCCTATGTCAGTTCTGTAGGACTAATGGCAAATATGATTATTTTCTACTATGGGGTATAATAAAGGCTCACTTTTTTGTTTTTTGAACAACAAACATAAAAATTAAAAAGGCACCTTCCAAAAATACAGCATCTTTTTCCGTTTCATTCATTTATCAATACATCAGTGCTAAAGGCTTCATACAAAGTTATTTTGAAAGCTGAAATGATAATATTATAACCTGTATTTTTCATATTTATCTAAATTTTCAGGCTGATTGAAACTTATTGCACATTATTAATTATATGCGTTTAATTGAGTAGCGACGATCAATAATATGCATAAAACACATCAGTTTGCTGTTTCAAAAAACTTGTTATCAATATCTATAGTTATATTCTTGTAAGCTTCTGAAATCATTGATTTGGGTTTCCCTTGAGTAAAATTTGTTACAGCATATAGTTATGTAGTTGTTCAGGGGCTCAGGTATAAGACTCGAGTGCAAAACTATCATTTTGGCGCACCGGCTTTCTTACCGTAATCCCTATATAATAATATAATATAATAATGGGTCAATTCTGTATGAAAACACTCATAGACCGGTCGCTGTTTGCGCCCCGAACAACAAATACGGCAACCTTTGATGTTTCGAGCCTCACCCAAAATGCGTAATTTACATCACCCCACATCGGTTACACAAAGGAGATTGTAATCAGTAATGGCATACATTGAGATATTCAGTATGTAAGAAACATATAACGAGTATATTGCATTTACCTAGTGACTTGTGTTTAATTTATTGTCTAAGGTAAAATCATACGTAGCTTTTATCAAACATAATGTTGATATTTCCTATTATGTCTGGATAATCCAGAAGTATTGTCGTAAACTTTTGGATTCTAAATGAAACGTTACTTGTCATTACTTGTCATTATTATAATATTAATCTCCACTACATTAATAAACCATTTAATACTTTCATTGTTTTCATCAGAACACAGTGATCACTTACCATCTAACTATGCCACCACAGTATGCTTTATTCTATATCGTAACTTGTGTCTTTGTAGTGTACCGTAATAAAATATGGAGAAATAAAAATAGCTGTAAATGTATCAAGGAGCATTTTGTTTAAAATACCGTTCTGTTAAGTTTAACGTGTTAATAACTGAGGAAAATACACTAGTCACTCTTCAGCAATATTTTCCGTAATTACAGGCCACAGTGCATCCAAGAGTTATTGTAACCCTATCAATAACCCTACATTAAACCTTACCCATGCACCGACATGTCGGTCTGATGGGCCGTCAGTCTCTTGGACTGTCGGTCAATGTCCCGATCCTAGCTCGTATAAAAAAAGTAGGGAAATTTCATGCTGTGCATGTATTTATCCACATTTCACCATCTTCACATGCTCCGTCGTCACGGCACTGTAAGAAACATATCATTCTGTCATTCTATTTTTTAATCTTGTAGTACCAGGAAATTATTCATTCGATTGTTGTTTTTAAAGGCATGTATTAATGCACCAATTTTCAATTACCCATTTGTTTTTATGATCATTTTGATATCTTTTTGGAGTAAACGTTCAATGAGCATTTTGATAGTATAGGCACTTTGATTCAGTTCTACACCAGTTATCAAAAACCCTTCATTTTGTTTTATAAAGTCAAGATAAAAGATGATGTTGGTCTTTGTTGGATAATGGTTCCTCTCCTTAATCACCAACAGGCCGGAAACCCATTGTTGCACTATGTTAAGCGATTTCTATAGCCTTCTTAAACCAGCCATCTGCCACGCGTACAAGTAATCTAAATAAGAAAAGAAACAGACAACAAACAATAGAGGTGTCTCGGAAACAACAATTAACAAAAGAGGTTCAAAGTGAAGGAAGAGGAACATAAGGTGGGCGAGACACCAAGAATTAATTAAGAAGTCTTCTCGTCTTGGTTTTTGTCTTTGTATATAGTTTGACCAATTTAAGTCGTGAGTGACCGACTTGTTGAAAAACGTACGACTCTCAACCACAAAGCCGCAGTCACCGAACTCAATGGCATACGTAATGTTGATATGCGGCAGAGAATGCCTGCATGGCGCCGGGGAGTTGTGCTGTAGTTATTACGCCTTTCAGAGAATGACTTGAATGCTGTGAGAGAGAACACATAACTATAATTACGTGGTTCATAAGTCTAATGATGATGAGCAGTGGTTTTATCTTCCATGCCATTTCCTACTTTTCTTATCATATCATAATAGTTTCTTAAACAGGCCACAATTAGAAGTGTTTTTTTAATCTTTACCCCCTTCCTAGGATATTTTGCTTTCATTTCGTGACTATTTTATTGTCGAAATGTATATCATCTAAACATGAAACATAAATCCCTCAAGTTCATGAAAAGTTAATATGAAAGTCATTTCTTTTAATACTAAAATAAGTTCACATCTCATTTAGAACTAAATAAATTTTGCGAACATCCAGCCAATGTTCAAAGAAAGTAAAAGATGAGACGACCCCCCCCCCCCCCCATACCCCAGTTATGTGACATAGGATCGCCAAATATTTCGTGCATACGCCACGAGACTCGTGTCTTGATTGTAAATTTTACTTCGGCACGCGACCAGTTTGCGCCCTCGTCAAAACGTCATTTTTGTCTTTTCTTTCTGTTAATGTCAGTTTCTTGTAGATGACACAATATGGGGGCATTTCACTTGCAGTTATCAATCACTTCCGTGCTGCTAAAATATTTGTACTACTGAAATTATTATCGCGTGTATGAAATTCTGTTCTGCGCTATGCCTCTTTTTTCCTCTGTGACGACCACAATTTTGGAAGTTTAAAAATTTTAAGGAAGTCACGCAAACAGAAGTATTCAGTTTAAAGTTGTTTTTTTTTAGTTTGATGATATATTATTTCAAAATCAAATTTTTTAAAATAAATTATTCAGCCTCCTGCTATTAAAAAATTACCTTAAAGGTATCCGAAAGGATAATACACATTCATGGATTTGTTGTTAAAAGTCAAAGGTCAAAATCAGTTTCCTTCATTTTCGTTTCTTTTTTAGTGCACATAATTTAGATAATAATCTCATATTTAGCGTTGATTTTGAAGGTTATCCGTCACCGCTAAATAACTTGTGTCAAGGCTAATTCACAGAATTATGAAATATAGCACTGATGAAAATTGTTTCTTAATCTATACAGATTACAGACAACTATGATAAGCGGGGATTTCTTGTCAAGGCCGGGGGGGGGGGGGGAGCGACTACCCTTGATTCGTTATTTGGTCTACATTTTATGTTAGTCTTCAAAATTTCGCCCCCACCCCAGGATCGCCGCCCCTGTGGACAGGGTCCTACCAAGTTAATTATCAATCTTAGAATAAAGAATGATTGAAAGTCACAGAATTCTCTTGGGAAAACAATGCAAAGTCATGATAGTAGGCTATTTGAAGAGGAAAAAGCATTTGTGTAGAAAGAACATAATTCCGATTTTTTGTTTTGTTTGTCCTATAATAGTTTTTAGGGCTATTTGAAGGAAATTTATCATTGTTTTAGTCTTCTAGCACATCTATGTACCAAGAAATACAAATCCATCGAATTCATGACCTCAATTATTGACCAAGACAATGTTTTTACTTTTAACCTTTAACCGTGAAAAATATTAGCCTGAACTATAAGCAGCTAGCTGTATGGTTGAAAATGTTTGAAGGTTTTTTTGCTTGTTTGCACTTTATATTACCTTTGTCGTTGTCGGCAAATTTGGAATTATGAGAACTATAACACTCTAAATATTAGTTCAATTATTATCTGTAGCGTGGTACTGGGCGAGTGTCACGTCAAATAATAACAAACACAGGTTGAGTCCAATGTTATAGCGAAGTACATATAAGTATTTATTTTGCCATCCAGGCACACATACATATGGACGACAGTCACAGAGTCACAGAGTTATAACATGTGAAAGCAATGGAATCGCGGCCGAAGAACTTTCTACACTCCTTTTTCTACCGTCCACACGCAGTGGCAGGAGTATATTGCTAGATCCAGAAACTGAAAATATTGCCGAGAGCACAAGGCTCCATCCTCTTTTATATGAGGCATTAGAGAGAGCAAAGAATGTGTATTTACCATAAAACAAGTATGTCTACTGCCAGACTATAGTTAGGGAACTTTTACTCTTTAAACTATCAACACTGAATGATACAGCAAGGATAACTACCGTATTCTCCTTGAGAAAATCATGGAGGTCTTGGAGGAGAGAAAGGGTCAATAAACTATATGGAGGTCTTGGAATAGAGAAAGGGTCAATAAACATATATTATGAATGAGTTATATTCCAGGCTAGGGACCAGGGTTACCACAAAATAGGGTGATATGTAATTAATATGTATACACTATATTTTGAATTATACTCCTGCTATTTCCTATCTTACAACTATTTAAAATGGCCGTCTGTTTTTCGGCTAATTAGGTCCGACCGACCTCCCTCATCCCTCCATTAAAATGTTCCAGCAACCCGCGCACGTGGATGATATAACGACAATGGCGAACAGGCGGGAAAATTTAAGTTAATCTTGTCTTTGTATACAGGCAATTGTATGATTACAACCAGCAGCTGTAGATGTGTCGGTATTTAAAACCTATCAATCTGAGACGGGTTTAAAAAAAAGATAAATTGATGAATCAGATGACAGATAGGGAAAGATCTACAGACAGATAATGATGATATGTTCATGCGTAACGTTCACATCCCCGTGACATCATTAAACGGAGCTAATAATTCGAGCTCATTCATTCAATTGATGTGCTAAGATCCGAGTTGCTGAACGCCACATAGCTTAACATACAGCTGTCATGACGCTTTTATCATTTTGAAAAGTGCATTTGAAGTACCGGAATGCATTTAGAATGCTTCATCTTCTACGCAATCTGATTTAAACTTCCCGCCAGAATTATAATTACACCTTGTCATCATTACATGCAGCTGGATATTTATTTTTAGTGACATGTGATTTACTATTTGACGAAAAAATGTTACAAATGGCTTATCTTTAACGTTATCCAGAACTCCTATAAATGAAAGAAAATAGCAAGGGAGAAAATAGTGATGGATAGGGGGTATATAGAGGGATTAAGAGGGCCGAAAGAAAGAGTCACAAAAGGGGGTGGAGAGTAGCTGGGGTTAGGCTCAGAGAGAGAGAGAGAGAGAGAGAGAAAGAGAGAGGGTTATAACTGATTAGGGGAAAGGGGGATTGGTATATAAAAGTAGGGGAGAGATAAAAGTTGAAGATAACATTTGAAAGAGAAACCATATTTAAAATGAAAGTTACAAGAAGGAGAAATGATTTGAATAATTTGCAACAGCCTTATTTATATTCCTTATATTTTTGTCAAAAAAAAATATATATATATATTGAGCTTATTACGGTGTCAATTACTTTTTGTTGATAAATTCATACTAAGACACTGCCATGCACTCATAAACGTGCAAGTAATTTTAACGGTTGGCAATAGATACCGTATATGGGCAATAGACCTGTTTACGAAGTGATTCAAATTTATGGATGTTTCTTTCTTGGGGACCTAGTAACGAGGTATTCCATTAACCTGTTTTAAATGAATGAACTACAATACTTGGAATCCAGTTTGCATACATTACTTGTTGCTATGTCTGACACGCCTCTGGCAAGCTTTCAGGTTGTCAAGAACAACCTTTGTTTCAAAAGTATGCATAAAATTTGAACACTTAGTAAACAGGTCTATTCCACGGTTACAAACGTTACATTTGGAGAGGTTTTGAGCTCATGTTCTCATACTACAGGTGTTAGGTACTTGAATTTTAGTTACAACAATGCACACATATTAGAGTACCTCAATACAGTATCAAAACTTGAGAAGAAGAAACATACTTTCTGCCAACCCTGCAATTGTTCGGCTACTCACGTTACATTATTTACAAAAATGTAACGTGAGTAACCGAACTACAGACAGATAATGATGGTATGTTCATGCGTAACGTTCACATCCCCGTGACATCATTAAACGGAGTTAATAATTCAAGCTCATTCATTATTTTGATGTTCTAAAATCCGAGTTGCTGAACGCCACATAGCTTAATAGCAGTGCAGCTGCCATGACGCTTTTATTTTGAAAATTGCATTTGAAGTACCGGAATGCATTTAGAATGCTTCATCTTCTACCCAATCCGATTTAAACTTCCCGCCAGAATTATAATTACACCTTGTCATCATTACATGCAGCTGGATTTTTATTTTTAGTGACATGTGTTTTACTATTTGACGAAAGAATGTTACAAATGGCTTATCTTTAACAATTATCCAGAATTCCTATAAATGAAAGAAAATAGTGATGGAGAGGGGGTATATAGAGGGATTAAGAGGGCCGAAAGAAAGAGTCACAAAAGGGGGTGGAAGGTAGCTGGGGTTAGGCAGGGAGAGAGAGAGAGAGAGAGAGAGAGAGAGAAAGGGAGAGGGAGAGGGAGAGGGAGAGAGAGAGAGAGAGAAAGAGAGAGGGGTATAGCTGGCTTGGGGAAAGGGCGATTGGTATATAAAAGTAGGGGAGAGAGATAAAAGTTGAAGATAACATTTGAAAGAGAAACCATATTTAAAATGAAAGTTACAAGAAGGAGAAATGATTCGAATAATTTGCAACAGCCTTATAAAATTGTTTGATTGATAACTTTTGAAACCTGGCAAAGTATTATAGCTTGGCATTTTAGATTCTCAACATATTTCCCCTTATCAACAATTTGACATTCCGTTACTGGGTGTTTTGAGCTGTATTTATGTTCAGCAAATATTCAGAACTACGACGTATAATGTTTGATTATTTATATTCCTTATATTTTTGTCAAAAAAAAAAAATATATATATATTGAACTTATACGGTGTCAATTACTTTTTGTTGATAAATTCATACTAAGACAGTGCCATGCACTCATAAACGTGCAAGTCAATTTAACGCTTGGCAATAGATATACCGTATATGGGCAATTCCACGGTTACAAACGTTACATTTGGAGAGGTTTTGAGCTCATGTTCTCATACTACAGGTGTTAGGTACTTGCATTTTAGTTACAACAATGCACACATATCAGAGTACCTCAATACAGTATCAAAACTTGAGAAGAAACATACTTTCTGCCAAACCTGCAATTACTCACGTTACATTATTTTTAAAAATGTAACGTGAGTAACCGAACTACAGACAGATAATGATGGTATGTTCATGCGTAACGTTCACATCCCCGTGACATCATTAAACGGAGTTAATAATTCAAGCTCATTCATTATTTTGATGTGCTAAAATCCGAGTTGCTGAACGCCACATAGCTTAATAGCAGTGCAGCTGCCACGACGCTTTTATTTTGAAAATTGCATTTGAAGTACCGGAATGCATTTAGAGGAATGCATTTAGAATGCTTCATCTTCTACGCAATCCGATTTAAACTTCCCGCCAGAATTATAATTACACCTTGTCATCATTAAATGCTGGACATTTATCTTTAGTGACATGTGTTTTACTATTTTTGACGAAAAAATGTTACAAATGGCTTATCTTTAACATTATCCAGAATTCCTATAAATGAAAGAAAATAGCAAGGGAGAAAATAGTGATGGAGAGGGGGTATATAGAGGGATTAAGAGGGCCGAAAGAAAGAGTCACAAAAGGGGGTGGAGGGTAGCTGGGGTTAGGCAGAGAGAGAGAGAGAGAGAGAGAGAGAGAGAAAGAGAGAGAGAGGGGTATAGCTGGCTTGGGGAAAGGGGGATTGGTATATAAAAGTAGGGGAGAGAGATAAAAGTTGAAGATAACATTTGAAAGAGAAACCATATTTAAAATGAAAGTTACAAGAAGGAAAAATGATTCGAATAATTTGCAACAGCCTTATAAAATTGTTTGATAACTTTTGAAATCTGTCAAAGTATTATAGCTTGACATTTTAGAGGCTCAACACATTTCCCCTTATCAACAATTTGACATTCCGTTACTGGGTGTTTTGAGCTGTATTTATGTTCAGCAAATATTCAGAACTACGACGTATACTGTTTGATTATTTATATTCCTTATATTTTTGTCAAAAAACAAACAAACAATTATAAAAGTGGTGAGCTTATACGGTGTCAATTACTTTTTGTTGATAAATTCATACTAAGACAGTGCCATGCACTCATAAACGTGCAAGTCATTTTAACGATTGGCAATAGATAGCATTTGTCTTTCGGTAGGATGTAGCAAACCGATTTATGTTTAAAAGTTCTAGAAAGGCAAGTTTCACATGAAATTCGACACTGGATCCAAGCTTTACCGAAAGGGAGCCTGCCATTTTTACAACCCGGCCCCTTCCAAAACATAATACCGTTCGATTTCTGAATATCAATATATCATTATGTCAATATTCTCTTGCTTTAGGCTTCAATATAGTTATGTTATAATGATTATGTTGAATTTATAAATTCCCTCAGACTGCGTACGTTTAGCGCCAATTTTAATTTGATTTTTGTTCCTTGTTTTTCTTGTGGAAGATGGGTTTTATCGTTTTGAATGCAGATTTGCAGAATTAATTTATGACAGGCTTTCAAGCTGTCAATAACTGAATGTTATAGACGGTTGGGTGCATGTTTTTAGAACGTTGTTAGTGCTTTGATGATCTTTAAAATATACCTCCGACAGATGGGCTGTAAAGCTTTAAATAAAGTGCAGACCTGTAGAGAGAATCCACGCGTTTTTTCACTGAACAATACAGAGGTAAACAAGGCGAGGTAGACAAAGAAATCCATTCCTCAACAAAGAGACTCATGTATGCAAAATTCCAGCACAAAAGCGGACAAAACTTCACCTTTTTCTCTTTCTCTCTCTTGCTCTCCTTCGTTCAGATTTTCAATCTTAACCCCTGACCTTTTCATACTCGTGATTTTTCTTTCTTTGCCCTGTGTGTTTGTCCGTAAGCCCCAGACTGACGCGGGTGCTTGTATTGTTTGGCTACGAACAGGTTGCACTCACAGACCAAAAAAGACTGGTCTGAAGAAAGGAAAAGTTCGGTTCTATTGTTCTGGTCGCGTGCCCAGCTGTTGTAGTAAGACATTCATTCATTCAAGGACTCAAGGTGTATAAAGTGCATGATGGTTCTAAACATCCTTTTCCCTGCATGTCATCTCACCCCAGATGAACGCTATAAGTTACCCAATTCACAAAGTATTTTTTTAGTTGAAGCCTTTTTCGTAGTTTTATGCAGAGGTCCAAAAGATAGTCATGTTGAAACACTACATCGGCTACATCTTATAAACTTTGTTATTGATCATATTCGGATCATTGTCATAGCTTTACTGTTTACATACTTATAGGCCTAGGGCATATTGTAATTTAGCCTGCAGCTGTACTATATTTTATTATGCATATAAATCATTCATCAGCCTCATACTTCAGAACGAGACTAACAAAGTTTTGCAACCACTCCTACAGTTCATTAGTTTCTTTTGTGTCGGAGAGAAAGTGCTCATGGGATCAAACTTTTTTTTTACAAATTCTTCTTGACTGAACACAGGGGCATGGGAAGCCTTTTGATTTCGATAACTGTTATCCGTCAACAAAACTACGCTTTTGTGTGAAGATATGGGACAAATAAGAGAGAGGGCGACAAGGAAAAGGCGGTAGGTGGGATTTCAAGATACCCCCCCCCCCCCCCTTTATTTCATATGAACAAACTGTTACCCAGAAGACGATTCCCAGTACCACGATGAGATGTTGCAACAGAAGTGAATAATTGAATAGTTATTGCGGATAATGATATTGAATAGTTATTGCGGATAATGATATTGAATAGTTATTGCGGATAATGATATTGAATAATATAAATACTACTTCTAGTATTACCCTGGCTTTAGCCCACCTGCCCTAAGGCGCTGAAAGCATTCAAGGAGTACCTGGTAGGATTTATTCCTTGAATGCACTGAGCGCTACGGTTGCCATGCTAAAGCCGGGGTAATAATATGCAGGGCCCTCAGGGAGAACAGTATTAAGTACTGATGAGGCTACCCTGGGTAAACAAGACATATTATTATTATTATTATTATTTCCTATCAGGTATTCCCATTTACTACACCTGGATTGAGGTTGGAAAATGTAGATTAATGTTTTGTCAAAGGACTAGAACCGCGAACCATGCGATCCACAGTCTGGTGACGTATCCACGAGACCACGACATCATTTCTACATTTCTACATTTCTGTTGCGGATGAAGTATAATCTTCTGAAACCGGGCAATGTAAACAAAACAGCATGATATGTGTCATTGTATAGACCATGAATGATGCAAAGTGTGTACAAAATCTGCAACAGTCCTATTCAACGTGGGTTCTAATCGTGTAATGAATAATGTTCTTTTGATCGCTCATTTCCTGATTTTTGTGCATGCTGTCTTGATAGTAACTTTTCCAAGAGAACACACTATCCGGATTAAATGAAAGGGGAAGCATAAACTTTACCTCACTCAGTAGGTTGCGTGCTGACTTTCGGTTTTACCTGTGTTAGTTACCAAAATAAAGTTGTCTGACGCATATGGTTTAATGGTTTAATTCGACAGATAAATGAAGCAAGAGCGACGAAATAGGTCTCGATGTTATTGTGAATATGAAATATATTCATTCGTTTATTTATTTATTTATTTATTTCTGATATTTAGATAGGGTGAGTCATTATCACCAATAGTGGTGGTCTTCCATGAGGCCCTGATAGCAATAATAAGTAACAATAATAGTCAACAAAAGCATATAAATAAACTCATAACAAAAAAATAGATAAGAACATATATACAAAGTATTTGATATGCTCGTAATTAATGTTTTTATTACGAAAATGTGGTGGCATATTATTATAGTATCTTAGTATATCATCATATACATGTATATAGACGGTAATTATTTTCTAAGATCCGTTGAATGATAACCATGTATATATATATTAGTCATTTTGAAAAGGCATTATATAGTTTTGAAAATATATATACAAAAAGTATAAAGACTACTTTAGCTCATTATAGAAACACACTTGGGATACCATAATTGTTATATACATATCTACAAAACATAAATACTACAGGATAGTATATTTATTCAAGGATTACACAATGATTGCATGTAATATACTATAGCAATCGAATGTACAGTGTCTCTTAAATAACAGTAAAAATACAAATATAAGTTTATTACTGATAATGAATGAATGAATGAATTTCATAATACTGCAGAAATCTGCCATGAACATTACAATTGAAAAGTATACATCGTTCAAAATTTCAAATACAGATAACATAATCAATAACAATTCCAATGTAATCAAAAGTGAAAATTTACATTAGTCAATAGAAAAAACGGTATCATGGGAGAACCTAAAAGCACTCTTGTTAAAACTAGGTTCCCCAATAACAGAGAGAATTACAAAATACATTGTAATTATGTATACATGAAAAAGGAAATATTCACACACAAACATCACTAAATATCAAAATAAAATAAGCATACAATGTATACTAGCAGTTAATGTCAGCCTATTGGGTTTATATTAGTAGAAAAACCAGATACACATAATAAATGTATGTGTATTAAGTATGATTAAAAAGATGTCTTGAAAGAAATGTTTTGTTTATGTTATGTTTAGACACAGGCAGAAAAGCAAATACAATTATTATGTACTGATGATATGAAATCATTCATTCAATTTGAAAAGCATTATTTATGTCATCCTACATTTTGGGGCTAACAAACAAACCATCAAACATGTCTTGCAAATCAGGACAACAGAAAATGACATATTTCTGATGAAGACATCAAGTGAAATTTTCCTAGTAATACAAATGAATACGAATACCGCATTTTACCATGTTGTTTTGTAAACGAATCAAACCAATCGTTTGATTTTACAAGAGGAATGCGTTGAAATGCGATAAGGCGGTAAAACCTCAATGACTAAGAAACTAAATAAAAATTCATCTTGCCATTTTATCTTATTGGGAACAGATATTGCAAGATCTTTTGAACATATATTTAAATGTATCATTCCTCCAAATATCAAAATGGTCTTCACACCTGTGTGTTCGCATTTTTACAGTGTTTTTTTTCCTCACGAATCCAATGTTTGTAGGAAACACGCCCGGATCGATTAATCAGATAAATTTGATGGTTTTCTGGCTATCGGAGAGAATCTTGTCCGGAATTTATAGAAATTAATCATACTTGTGGTCTGATGCCGTAAAATGCATCAAGGTGTTCTCACTTTCATTTTTACCTTGATATATATACTACTATCATAGTATGTTGTTGTTTTTTCAGCATACTAAAAGCCATTGTCTAAGATTCTGTTACTTGCAAAGGGGGAGAAATTTTTTGCGGCCTATTGCTTTGTAAGGGATAGAGAAATTTAAGAATTTATTCATCTGTATTGCAAAATGTCTATACAAGTTCATAGCCTAAACCTGCAAGTTGCAGTTCAAAGGTCAATCGCTGACACCAATTAGAGAATGGCCATAAAAGTATATGGAGCTCGCTTACATATATCAAATGGCCCCAAGTTATGATGACGATGAATTGGACACCGATTGGAGTAATGCATTACATATGGACCAGTGTGTCCTGCATGCACATATATAGGGTGGTGATTGATAGTGCGATCATTAGGAATGAACGTTTTACCTTTCCGGACTCACCAAGTCATTGACGAACCAGAAAATTTCATTAAGAAGACAGAAAATAAAAATTGCCTGTAATCTCAGTAATTGAGTCTATACGTTCTTTGTCTATTCGAATCCGTGGGAACGTCGGAACCATCAAATTTATCAATGTAATTTTTAAAGAAATGAAAAGAGAGGTGAACCTAATTTCAGGTCAGATATAGGCCCTAGCAAGTCTAGATAAACTTGGAATGGCATTGTCGACTCAGAAGCAAATGAAGCAAGAATGAAACGTTTGAGATTTGGCAAGATCTGCAGGCCAAAGAGGCTAAAACCACCTGTATGTTTAAGAGTTGTTTTTTTTCGTTTTCTCTACCGTGGTTTACGTATCATTATCAAAGCATGGAACCAACCACAAAGCATCCATTCATAATTCACAGTAAAAGGTATTGAGTAACGACAATGTGATTCCCTTTCGTTCCATTTATTCTTCTGATTTTTTGAAACACGAATCCGCATGAAATTGTTCATGACCTTCTTCATTTCAAGAACTATGGATTGTATGGAATCGATCTCGTTTGTTCATGTTGTTAGAAGAATGCAATTCAGTCCAGACATTATATTCTAAGAGGCGAGAGGAAAATGTGACTACTCAGTTCATCGAATGACACCATTCTTTCTTTTATATTTCGAAACATACACACGATGCCCATTTTTCTTGAAGAGATACGTGTCATGATATTATACACATTGTCGCCCAACCCCTGTCTCTGCCGCGTACATAGTGAAGTTACGAAAATGCATAAAATTTGAGGACATCTTGTCTTGGGCAGAGCAAGTTAAAGAACTGTTTCATTTCTTTGATTTGAAGGGCTTTGTAATCAGGTCATGATCATTTCATCCATCTGATCACTCAGGGGATATATCTATGGCGTAGAACGGGGGCACGTAGGAGAAAAATAAATGAGGAAAGAGAAGAGAGAGAGGGAATAATTAGACCAGCCCCCCTTTGCGCTGTTGCGAAGCTCGAATTTCATGGATTGGGTATACCGATCAACAAACTCAAGGCTTAATCCCCAAAATAAATTTCGAAAAACAAAAAACAAGTAGAGACCCCGCCTCCTCCACCCAAATTGCACTAAGGTTAACAAAATAATTCTACTTCACACTGCACCGCGGGAATGTTGTCTTCCATACGAATATCATCAGGGTTTGTCCTCAAGAGTGCTGTTATAGAGTTTTGAGTGTCCGATATTCTCACCAAATCGGAAACTTGTGTCCCTGTTTGGTTTTATCCGGGTTTAAGACCACTCCTTCCTTCCGTAAATTAAAAATTGAGATTTCTCTTTAATCGTGTCTTCCATTTAATCCTGAACCAAAACAAAAAGGTAGATTTACAGGAATGCCTATACATGTAGCTTTTAAAAATAATGAACAGCTAACAAATTAGCTTGATGACCATGGGGTATAGGATACAAGAATTTGTTATTAATGTTTTCATCGCCATTTCAAAACACCTGCAACTGTGAATGCAGTTTTTCTGGAATCGCAATTGTATATCATGGCAAATTGTGTCTAATTGCGAATCTTCAGTACATTGATAATGGTAAAAAACACAGACAAATTATTTTCTTACAAGCCTCTGATTGACTGTCGTAGTCATTGGTGTACAAGGCGGAGAGAGGGTATAGTGTTGCCTCCTCCTCTGATAATTTGAGATACGACCGGTACCAATATTAGGATAGCCGTCACCGCATATCTGCTGAAAGAGATGGTCTCTTTAAAATTTGTGTATTTTATTTTGTATGTCTCATGACGAAATTGCGTTAAAAGGTTATTAATAGATACACAATGGATCGACGATAACTGTTAACATGTTTGTTCATCCGCTTATCCTCTTCTATACCATATTCTCTCCACTGTATTCTTTTTTATCTTGAAAAATTCTCTAGAATAACTACACAGAAGGCTTATACTCAATTAAGAAAACTCAATTAGCAGCTGTGGGAATTTGATGATTTCACTCGAATAACTGTATGACACCTAACAAGCAAATTCTTTAATTTAAAGTAATCTGTAAGTATTATTTTCAAAAATATTTGAAACTTATATTTTCGTGGTAAATCTGCCTAATAAATGGTCCGTCCCAGCATTAATCTGTAAACAAGTAAACCAAGGACATAAGCGGGAAATCATATACAGGTTCCCATCGTTTAAATCCACTTTATTCTAATTTCAATCATATCAACATCAACATCATTGTTCAGGGATTAATTTCAACAAAGTAAAACCTTTCACCTCTGACTTCAAATCGAATAACCTTTAATTGTATCGAGTCAATATTATCATTAGGAAAAGCAGTAGGGGTCTAAACCGAGTATTAATACGATCTCGCTGCGGGATAGAACGTTATACTTAAAAGACAACCCAACTTGGTGAGATCCGGCAAAATAGGACTGAATAAACCTCATTCTTTTTAGAACCGTGAAAACAATTACAAACAGATTTTCTGAGGTCACCTTTCCGAACATAACCCGGTATTGTCATGTTTGAATAAAAGGTCCGTTTTGAGATTGGTTGTCGTATCAGTTATCCAAAAATAATTCCGTCACTTTTTCCGAAATCAAAATTAAATCAGAGAACAATTCCCTGATGATATACCGCCGTTTTTCATGTATACTCAGTTATAAAACCACATGATGATGTTTCATTTTTCTAACAAGTATGATGAGGCTAATCCTGCGCTAGTCCCTTCGAATTTTGATTATTACCCTAACGATTCTGGATTTTTTAATTGTTTTACGAGTTTTCTGTTAACCATCACACAATGTTTATCCATAATAATCAAAATGAAATGGCCATGCTGATACGGCATGTACGGATGAACAATCTGCGTCTTTTCATGATTTTGGTTTCTCCATGAACTTGATGAACCTTTTCCAATAAACTACCAAATTTTCGTGGCTCCGTTCATGTAGTACCTTTTGGTCTAGAAACCATGATATATTTAACTTTTAAAAGATGAAAATTAAGGAGAATAATGCTATTTTCTCTTTAAGAGTTTGGTGTGAGAGACGTGTTGAAGTCGTGGTTGGAGAGCAATTAGTGGTGGTAGCCCGCAGCCCATCTAAAGGATACCGATCCCGATACCTCGAAGGAACATCCGGCGACACGCGGTCTCGACCAAACACCACACCTTGAATCTCTTTGGGACGCTTTTTCTCATAACCGGAAAATAATTCAAGTGATGAATTAAAACACACCTTGGACATGTGTCAGATTTTATTTTTTATATCAACTGCCTCTTTACATGTGTGAGAATCGCAAAACGGGGACATCCCAGTAGACCAACAGCCCACAATCGATACCGACGGCCCACAAGAATAAAAATTATGAAAAAAAAGGTCCACAAGACCGACCAAATTAAGAAATGCACAAGGAAGTACAGAATGGAAGGAAATTCCGAAAGGGTCCACGACACCGATGGCACATGAGACTGACAGCCCTCGAGACCAACAAAACAAAGACATATATAGGGAAAGATAGAAAAATGTCTGTCTCGTCGCCGGTCTGTCTTGTGAATCCTCTGACAGTGGCTAAAATACCCACGAGAGCGACATTCCTTGCAGGTCTTGTTTGTTGTCGATCTAGTGGGCTGCTTTCTCATGGGCTGTCGGTCTCGTGGGCTGTAACCTATAATGTGACAATCAAATGTACCTCAGAGTAAATCGGTGCTAAATATCAGTCTTTGAAATTTGTACCATTATCAATTCTTGATTTCCTGAGGAAAGTTACTTGTAAGTATTTCAAAATAGTTCTTCAGCAGTTTAAAGGATTTTAAAAGGTCATGTTGGATTTATTTTATTATTTTATCGTCACCGCCAGAAGTTTTCTATTTTTCGATATTGATCGTGCATCATGTTATATGCTTCCTTAGAACACCGAATAAAACTGATCAAAATAACGGGGAAAAGAGCAATACATGTATTTGTTACAGAGTTGTCACATGATTGTAAAACTCTTATTGTGCTCTGTGACCTCGGGATTATTTGCATAACCAAAATCTTGATTCAATTACATTTATTTCTTCATGTTTCGCATATTTAATTTATACAATTAAATTCAGGTTTTTATGATCACGATAAGTGGCTTGTAAATTGTACAATTTAAGTGGGTATGACCTGTCATTATGTTTATCATCATCGTTTTGAATGTGGGGTCTTTCACGGGAGGCGTGAGATAAATCTTGTTCAAATAACTTTTGGTATTATTTTTCTTCCATTTTTATAATTCCCGTCAGCTTTATTTATAGCGGCATGGGAAATGATTATAACGATTCATGCTGAGCACAATTAGACGAAATAAAGAGCGTCCTTTTAGAGTACCTCAGCGGGTTGGTATATAGGTCGAATAGTTTTGATGGGCGGTGATCGGCGGTTCTTTCACGTTACACGAACTTGGACTCACTTTTCTTCTCACTTTTCTTTATCAAACTCATACCTCCCGGGCGCGTGGGACCCGATATTTTTGACAGCTTTACTTCATTCTTTCTTCCTTGTAAGGATACATTTCTAGTAGTAGAATAAGGAGCGTTATTTTGAAAACTTGGCGGCGTTCCCCGTACTCAGAGCATAATAAAAGGTGTTTATGCGTTCGGTAGGAACGTGATAGCCATGTGATGAAAGCGACAAGTGCGTGCGCGCGGGACGTTTTCTTTTATCCCATTCTTGTTTGCTTTAGCGCACGTTTTGGAGCTGGTTTTTGGCTAGAAGCACCTTTGGACACTTGCCGAGTACAGATTTAATCCTTATAACTTGTCTAAAGGAAATGTGTACCTAACTTATTATATCTTTCATATTTTCATGTAATCATCTTAAACGTCTTCGTGTTTATGTTTCATTACGATTTCACCATCAGCACAAACCAATTTGTGGTCGAGCTGCTATACGTCCGGATATGCCTCCCGAGAGCAATGAAGTGAAAAGCGAACTTTTTACACTTCAAATTTTTGCCACAAAATATTGTAAAAGAGTCTTTGCATTATTTTGTGCTTTCTTTTGCCTAGGTAATTATGTACAAATTCTTGCTCTACTGAAATTACCATTTTCGTAGTGGTTCTATTGTGACATTTATTTCTATAGCAATGTCACCACTTGACTTTATCAGCCCTGTCAGCAGAGAAAATTGACTTCCGATAGTTATAGTTACAACAATAAAATAATGTGGGAATGATAACAATAAACTAGGTGATTTCCTCAGTTTTCTTCTGCAAATCGGATCGAATGGATTGTTCATTCTGTATTCGGATTAACCCTGTTCCATTTACTCTGAAAACATGAAAGAATAGAAAATGTGACGGACCATTTCAGATTTATTGTGCTGTGGTGTGGGATGAGGGTACACATCTAATTTGCAGGTACAATACATGTACGAAAAGTAATATTTGATTTGCTTTACCACAACAAAACTTGAAAAACAAACTTCAGGGATGGCCAATGAAGCAAGCGAGTATATTCCAACCACATAATGGTCATTCATTGCACACCCTGATAACTCGTATGCAGTCATGTTTATTCCGAAGGTTTTGAATGTACTGTTATGACCAAAGAGACTAATAGGAGCTCTGAGAAGGAAAATTATTTAGGGGAAGCATAAACTTTACCTCACTCAGTAGGTTGCGTGCTGACTTTCGGTTTTACCTGTGTTATAGTTACCAAAATAATAAAGTTGTCTGACGCATATGGTTTAATGGTTTAATTCGACAGATAAATGAAGCAAGAGCGACGAAATAGGTCTCGATGTTGTTGTGAATATGAAATGTATTCATTCGTTTATTTATTTATTTATTTAGTATTTCTGATATTTATACCAATAGTGGTGGTCTTCCATGAGGCCCTGATAGCAATAATAAGCAACATTAATAGTCAACAAATTCATGAAAATAAACTCATAACAAAAAAATAGATAAGAACATAGTATATATAAAGTATTTGATATCCTCGTAATTAATGTTAGTTTATTACGAAAATGTGGTGGCATATTATACTAGTATCTTAGTATATCATCATATACATGTATATAGACGGTAATTATTTTGTAAAATCCGTTGAATCCGTTGAATGATAACCATGTATATTAGACGGTGGTGTGATCATAATGGTCATTCATTGCACACCCTGATAACTCGTATGCAGTCATGTTTATTCCGAAGGTTTTGAATGTACTTTTATGACCAAAGAGACTAATAGGAGCTCTGAGAAGGAAAATTATTTAACAATGTAAAACGGATGTAAACTGGAGAGGGTACAGGGAATAACACAAGGTGAGGAAAATGAAGCAATTATCCACAACACCAAAGAAAGGAAACTTTTCAACATTTCGGAACTAATAATTTTGATTGCGTAAAATCGTGCTCCTTTGATGAAGAGATTTCGAAAGGTCATTATTTTCATTTTTATACACGTATCGTGCTCGAAAACTTCCATTGGCTGAAGTAATCAGCATGTACTTTAGGCTTCAAACAACCTTTAAATTTCATTCATCATGAGATAGCTGATCAACAGAACCGCCATCATTAATGCAGCAGAGTATGGGCATTAAAACTGTGTCCATAAAAATGCAGAGGGCTAAGTGGCGTTACGAGGGTTTACCATTTGATCCCTGGACCAATACGTTGAATACAAGAACCATAAAATTGCTTATTTGGACTTGGTCGAGTAAACATGGGGTCGGTTGGGCACGAGCCTTGAGTACTCTACTTTTAGCCTTTTTAATGTGTTATTAGTTCAGCCGGCAGGTGCGCGAGCGTGCGCCTTTTGTTTGCACTAAACAGTGAAGGAGACAATAGAGGGACCGGGGTCAAAGGTTAAAAGTTATTCGCTCAGTTGCAGAAGGAACGCACGGCTATACCACCGCCTATTCGTATGGTAGTAGAAACTGATGGTACGGACCCTACAGCATGATGAAAATCATAAAAATGGCAAAAACACCTGTTAGATAATATTACTTCTAGGTCATCGTTTCTCAGTAATCTTCAAGCATGAAGCAAGGTCGTTAATGCAAATATATTTTTATCCAATGCTTATGTTTCCATAACCATGTTGACAACTTTTATTAATCGTACTAATACGATGATTATGCTTCATGTTCCATCATAAAAAATGATGATAATGATGATGATGATGATATCACTAATAATAGCAATAATAATAATAATAACAATAATAAAAATAATAAGAACAATTATAATACTGGTAATAATAATAATAATGATAATAATGATATAAATGATAGTAATAATGATAGAGATACTACTACTACTACTACTACTACTACTACTACTAATAATAATTACAATGATAATGGTTACAATAATATATGATGATGATAATAATGGTAATAAAACTATTAATAGTAACAACAGAAGTAATAAAATTAATAATAATAATGATAATATTGATCATTATGATCATAATGATCGATGATAATAATCACAATAATGATTACGATAATATGTGATAATAATAATGATAATGAAAATATCAATAGTAATAACAATATAAGTATTGATAATAATAATGATAATAATGATAGTACTGATCATTAAGATGATAATGATAATAATAACAGTAATTTTATTACAATGGCGATAATGATGATTAATGATAATGATAATACAGCTGTAATAATAATTGCAATAGAAATGATTACAATTATATATGATGATGATGATGAGGATAATGATAATACAATATTCATTTCCTCTCTTGATGAAGTTATTGACATAATGCTGAGAATTAGGATGTTGCATTTAAACAATAGGCCTACCAAACATAAGTTAGTGAATATTATATATTTATTGTGGAATATTGGGGTGAACACGTACTGTCGTTTTCATTGGTTGAAACCCGTTTCCGTACTACTGAAGGCAAACAAACCAGCCAGTAAAGAAGCAAACTCCACTGAAGCCTTGTTAAACCAGATACCATATCACTGTGTCAATATACAACGCGGGCACGCAATGCCCCTGGTAAATGATGTGACGATATTTTGCCAATTACGAAGTGAATCGACAATATTTAATAGGTTCTCTTTTGAACGTGGAAACACGCGAACAGGTGGGCTTTTATGTTGGTGCAAAGGTCATTATTCTATGATGAAACGAGATCTGTTTGATGACCTGGACGTTTTCTTTTAATTCTTCCTTTTGAATAGGTGATTATGCTCAGAAAAATAATTTCTCCGGGGAGGCATGTTTAAACTATATCATGTAAAATGCATCCGGATATAAGAAGAGCAAGTAATATAATTTAACATCGCTGAATGGATACAGTCGCTTGATATTGGTAGGTAGCCCTAAATGTAGGCCTATTTCGACTCGATACAAAAAGGTAAAGTTCACATTTGGGTCAAATTTTAATTTAAATTATGTTTATAGGAATAAAATAATAATGGATCATTGAATTGAATGGGGATTTATTAAGTCTAGTCATTAATTATGAATCAAACGAAATTGACAAGAAATTTAGGTGATTTATAACCAAAGTATACTCTGCACCAGGCGAACTACTGAGGTATGAATAATCAGATTGAATTACTGGTATTACAGGTGACCACAAAATGTGTTTCTCTTCCGGCAGGGAAAGCACCATGACAAGGAATGTGGATTTATTACAAGCATGCCAACCCTCAGATTTTACACTTTGACAATACTTGATTGATGGATAAAGATTATACAAAGAAGTGAAAAATGGTCAGTGATCAATATCAAAACCTATTCCAACCTAATATCACAGAACTTGACCGACGCTGTCCAGACATATGGAAATTGCCATTTTTGAAGAAAATCATTTTTGATATATAATTTTTGTTTATATAAGTGAGATTTTGCTGAATTAATTAGAATTATTAGAATTGCGTCATGATGTTTGATAACCCTATGAACAATTGCTGACAAATAACAAGTGTGAATTTCACATATCTCTGTAATAGAGTGAATCACTCTCCGTTAGCCCCAAATGATAAATCGACAGAATATGGGTTAATACCTAAATCCAAGCTTTTCCAGGCATTTCGATTTAATTCGAATCATATTTGCTGAACCAGCCCAGCTTATTACAATGGACACTATTTACTTTGCGGTGTTTCTAAAGTTTAAACACGTAATCAGCGAACCTAGACATGTAGACCCGATATGGATCCATGATCGAGGGTCTGCAGTATAGGGTGATCCAAAGATACAACGCCCATCAATCTTCATAATCCCTTCCTCGTTTTTTACATCTCAAAAATGGCGCGCGTGCTCATTGTACAGTTATAACTATGAAGATAAATGAAACACGGGCTATCCATCATTCTCTTTTTGTAATACAAAATGAGATAACACCAATGTAATGTTCTGGTGGTAGCTCGTAACGAAATTAATCAAAAACAGGCGTAGATTCTCTTTTGTCCCCGTGTTGTCGAGTTAGCCCCATTTTCTTACCATTTTGGGGAAAATGAGATAAATCAAAAAGACTTCAACCCCTGGGGACTCCATGTTGAATAGCGTGTGGGCTTTATAATTACGATCAGATCATGTTGAAGTGAATAGGGATGGTCATAACTCATATTACGGGAGATATATAACAGTACTGGTAAATGTATTATTGTTCAGAACTGGAGCCGAGTAGTAGTGGATCATGATTGGTGAAGGATCTAGTGGGTGGTGGTGAAAGCATGATGATGGAAGGAACCCATTAAATGCATGCGGGCAACATTAGTACATGAGCTTTATTCCGAATCAAATAGAGAATCATTCGAAGAAACTGCATTCCTGTTTGTGTTAACCATTTAATTCACCCGATTTACCTAACATTAAGTCCATAATAATAATACAGAAAATATAGTCCATTTATATTAAGAAAAACGCTTTAATACTGGAATGGAAAGGTGCTATATTCAGGTATAGCATAATATTGTTAACTCGATTTCGGGATTGTTAACCATGCAACTTGCAACATAACCCTTATTTTCATTTCATTTTATCGTAGTTTTCATCTTGAAATGTCAATCTTACCTTCAATAAATGAGTGCCTTTACATGCACGCGACAGGTGCATAACGTCTGCTGATAAGACCAAATACCTTTGCACTCTTCAGGAAGAAGTCACACATGGGGACAAATTATTTCAGAGATAAAGAGCGTCTCCTGTTCTAAAGATCAACATAAGATCAGGGGTGTTAACTCGGCACGCGACTTGTCGATAGGGGTTAAAGTCTTCCCTCCTATTAATATTTTTCAGGAGCTGTCGGAATTCATTAGTTTGGGATGGACTGTTGATCAGAAGTCCAGCCCATGCGCCCTTTTATGAATATTTAATTAAGCTGTGTCGAGGAGTGACCTGGGCACGCGACGACACGCGAAGACCCTTGCTTTGTCCAGCTGGAGGCGATTGTTCCCTAGACACGGTGGATTAACTGGTAATTAGGAATACTTGATGGAGGGTGAGGGCATATAGAATAAGGTGTTTGCGCAACAGGGCAAAAAAAAAAGGGTTCGATGAGGGGGGGGGGGGGGCGTTCTCCAGTCCTCGCGTCTGTCATAATCCCATCCGAAGGCATCGATACATCTACATAACAAAAGACCATGTCAAAGAAAAGATGGTATAGATCTACTACGGGCACGCGACTTAAAAAAACGACTATTGATCTATGCTCTTTGGTCTTCTTCGATAACCATTGGAAGTCCAAACAAATAAAACGACCCCTTTTCTATGAAGCCATTCAAAAAAGCGTATGAAACCCAACTGGAGTTAAGACCTAGAGCTGGGTACCATCTGCGTAGGTTCCCGAGATAGTTAACTTCTCATCTGCATATTAATGATAGAATAGAGGGCATAATAGAAGAATAGGCACGCGAGGACCCGTGTAAACAGAATGTAATCGCGTTGCCCCTATAGTAACTGACTATTGTTGGAGTGACTTCTTCGACAATGCAGTTTTGTCATTGGCACGAGCGAGGGGCGATGGGCACGCGAGGGCTTTACGACGTCTACCAGCAGCGTGTGCAGCTCTTTGTTTCTCCACATTCGACAGTAATTAGCTTTGTTCCATTCGGGGCTCGCTCACGTAGAAACGATCAGCGAGGTCGAGAAAGACAAAGCCCCCGGGTGTAGCCCGTCACTCTTCGAAAGACCCACTGCATCGAAGTATTAGGTACACTCTGTCTAAGCCTTATCCGAAGGGTTGCTTCTGCAAATTTTAACACCTGAGAGGTGTAAACCGAGATGCAGTTTTCTCCAAAATCAATTGTGATCTTGCATTTTGGGTCACTCTCAATGAGTGCAGTCATATGAAACTGTATGAATATTTTTTTTTCTATCACCCTCATGCTTCACGATCACATTATGGTGGCGATGGAATCCAACTTTTGAAATAGCACTGAACGATCAAATAACGCCTATACCTAACAGTTCAAAGCTTGGGTTATTTTCACTTTTTCATCATTCTCACACCTATCCGTTCTACCTTCAAATTTATCATTAAGATTTGTTTCATTTGGAAATGAAAGGGATTTAGGCATATTGGATAGGAATTAATAATGCCATACTTTCAATAATACTCCATATTATTTTGAACTTTTCTATATAAATCTAAAATCAAATTTAGAATTGAAAGCTGGTATACCCCTATTCCATGTCATGATGTCCACAACTCGTTGGTAGTTCTTCCACGACCACCTGTTAAATTTAGATCCTCCATCCGGCAGCCTCATAACAATGCGGAGGTGGTTCTTCCATTAACCATCAACGATTCTCTTTTCTCGAAACATTCCTATAAATTGATCTGCCAAAATGTGCGCTCGCCGATAAGACATCTAAACCACCCCTGGGTCGTGACCCCATAACGGAACGTGCCCACAGCGCATGCGCATGGTAAACAGAGGGAGCAGGTCGACATGACGTTGCACTTGACACTTGACCCTTTCATGCTGAATGTCAAACTATATCTGATCAAAGTAAGCAATTGACTCACTTTCCACGATGCATCTGTGGCTGTCCATTATTTTGGAGAAGCAGAAAGTGTCTCTGGTCATGCTGTAACGTGTTATAGGTTTGAGGACATGACACGTACACGCCACTGATCTCTACGGAAAAAAGAGATCAGTGGTACACGCGCGCTCAAGATGGAACGTCTCCAGCAAGACAAACGTTTGAAATGATACCAACAAACTAACGTGGTCTAACATTATTGTACTCAGACTAATGGATGAGAACAAAATAAGTATTTGAATCTGTATAAAAATGAAAAAAATATAATCTCCACCAATATATGTAAATTCTAACCAACTCTCTTGCAAATTTCTATTGCTTAAAAAATAGTTAATATTGAAAATACACTTTAAAAATGTATTATCACAAACGCAATCCATTCGAAAGAATGTTCATTGTAATTATTTGGTATAAAATATTTACGTCAACCTTAGTCCAAATACTCTATATGTGATCCTACATAGTGCTATAAAATTAGGCGTTTTACCATGTAAAAGGGCATGTTGGATAATCATGAAATCTTTCCTTTGCAAACACTGAGCACTGTGGTACACAAAATTATCGATTGCTATGCGATCGATGGACCATTTTGCGACGGTCTTTTATGAGCATCATTACTGGACAAGGTTAATATGAACGACAACCATTAAGTTTGACCAAACCATGCGAATGGTCATTCAACTGTCAAGTTTAAGATGGCCATCTGTTGCCATCCCATGACAGAATGCCATGTTTAATATTGCCTAATATTCAACTTGAAAAGTTATATTGTTCATGATTGTTTAGCATAAAGCATGGATATTTTATTTTGAATTGTATTTTAACAAGAACAAGACCGAATATTTATAGGCCTAAATGCAGTGATGGAGGTACGGGGGTAGGGCTCGTTCGAAGGGGCCCAATTGGAATTACAAAAAAGTAAGAAATTGAGAGAAAGGGGGAGAGACTGAGAAAGAGAAAGAAAGAAATGGAAAGGGGAAAGAGCCAGGAAAGAAGGTGATGCATCTCCTCCCAAACCCCAAATCACTTTGTAGCGCCTTGTTCCTTGCATTTTATTCACCTAATAAGACTGATGCTCTATCTATGACATGTATTACCCACACCACGCCACTGCCTGTAGGATTCTAACAGATATTTTGAATTAAGTATAAGGGTTTTTCGCCTAAAAACAGAACGGGTGTCGAACAAAGGATGAGATTGATATTGTTAACATTTTGTCATGGGCTTTCATCACTGTGGTAAAAATGTAGTCTTGAAAATTTTGAATGATATCATGAGAATTGTTACATTTTTGATTATCGATTTTTGTTTTAAAAATCAATTCTCTAGAGGGGTCAAGGGTGAGAGGTTTACAGGAAATGAGGTCAATCCCTTCTAATTTACGACTCCCAGTTTGCAGACTGTCAATCGTAACCCACAATGGTCTACAAGTACAGATACCTTATTTGGATCTAAAACTACACCGATATGAAATATAATTGGCTGATGATTACAGGCAAGGCGAATTAAAAATTTGTTTCATTATCAACTTTAATAAAATCTAAATAAAACCAAGATATAAAGGGCAGTGCGGTACAGTCTTCACAATATGCTGCAGTTATCAAAATTGGGTCTGCTATTCAGGCTATGGGATGACCAGGCCCCTGGCTATTGTCAATCGACAGTCGAGTAAAAAAAGAACAAACATAAAGAATATTTCAGACTTACGTTGTCGAAAGACGATCTCCAACAATTTGTCTATTTTTAATGGTACATTCGAAGTTTAAGATATCGATGTTTCTTTGTTTTGGTGTTTTTGAAGAAAGTCAATGCGGTCTATTTTTGTTTTTATTTTTAATGAAAATGTCACTAAACTTGACTTTGGCCCGGCTGTATCAGGTGTCAAACCCCTTGGTCATTTTCAGCACTGAGTTCTAGACATGCTGGAAGGGAGTAAAATTGGGCCTATATATTTATGTAGTTGCTCTTGTAAAGCATGTGGTGGGCCTAATTTATTTTTGAAGCATTATGTCAATAAAAGTCGTAGCCACAAAGAAAATGATAATTTTAGGCTTTCATTTTAACCTATACCCAAAATATCCCTTGTTGCTGATCACTATAATATATATATTGTGTGTGTGTGGGGGGGGGGGGGGGGTATGTGGAATACTGGAATGTGCCTTTAAGAAAACTGACCGTGGGTCTGGTTTCAAATTTGTCCTGTACTTAACGAATATGAGTCCCTTGTGAAATTATGTCGATTGGAAAAGCTTAATATGGAAAGGGCTGATAAGAAAAGCCGTAAATTACCTTTCTTGTTCTGTCAAGGACTAACGTAAAAACACTGCCTCGGCTCTGGCTTGTGTCAGTACAATCCCTTTTCTTCAGCCCACTGTGAGGTCTTTTGTATATGTTTGGTGTTGAGTGCTAGCAGTGCAATCGTAGCATGTCTTTCTTGCATGGAATTGAACAAATAATTATGATTATGCTGATTTTTTTTTTTTTACATATGAAGATAATGATAATTTTGTATACTCTTAAGAATGACTAAGATGTTGACTCTATGGGTTTTGGGCATATTACAAGTGTCCATTTATTCATAGCTCTAATTTTATATATATAGCCTGACAATCAGCTGGTCATTATCACTGTAGAGTGGGTCATAATAGTGACATTATGACCTTTGGGTCAAGTCTAATGGACTCTCATAATGGAGTGTCATATACAGGGACCAGAAAAAGCTGTCATTACAAATATGAACAATATACATCATTTAGTGACTTAGATACATTTACTTTGCAAACACAATAGATAATGATAAAATATTGCTGAAAATCACAAAACATTCAAACATAAAGTGAGTTGATAATTCTGATCATGGAAAATTACATTTCCCTGATCTGACTGATCTGATGGCGCATCCGAGCCATTTCCCATGCCTTCAGTGATAGCACTAACAAACTAAAGGCAATCATCACCACAATTTACTCAATAGTGGTGTTTTCCCAAATGATAGAGATTTTCTATAAACATCCGTAATGCTACATGAAAAACAAATACAAACAAAACAAAACAAAACAAAGCAAAAATCGGTTACTTCCTATATGTGATACATATTTTCGCCTTCCTTCCTTCCTTTCTTTCTTTCTTTCTTTCTTTCTCCCTTCCTTTTTTTCTGGGGGAGGGGTATCGTTAAACCAGAATTTTGCATGGTAATGAGAAGGCTGTTCCGGTATTTATTAGAGATATGATATACAATGATCGAACATGTATGTAAAGTCTCAATTATTATGCAACTGAAAGCACACTGTTAAAGCATTACATCACTTTGCCATCATTGTATGTACAATGTAAATGGCGTCGTAATTGTCAACAAAACACAATAGTTGCCTGCTACTATACGTGCCATATACACGCGAGTCACATCCACAAAGCCACGCGATGTGGTAATTAATAACTCCACATAGTAAAATGTTCATTAACTTCGTTACGTAATACTTGGGTTTACTACTCCTACACCATCTGCCGTTTTCCTGGAGCAGGACAGGAGCTATGATTAGTTTGATTGTTAAGTGGGAGAAAATCAGTGGCTTCCAGACCATGTTCATTGCAATAATTAGCCCCTGCGCGCTATTTGCCCAGCAGTCACATACATGATTTACACAAATTAAACAGCAGACATGCTGGATTTCTTGAACGTTGGCGGATCCAGGGGTGGGGGCACTGCTTGTCAGAGAATTGTGGAGGGAAACTGGACCCCATAACACCCCCCCCCCCCCACTGAGCGAATTTTGGAGGTCTGGCAATTTTTTTTTTGTCGCCACCCCCCCCCCCCCCCCCTCCCCTCCCACTGAGTCGAGAAGCTGGCAAGACCAAAAAATACGGGTCTACCTTTTCCAACAGTTGACAAACCTGCATTTGTGTGCCCCTCCCCCCCCTCTCATACTAAATCCTGGATCTGCCCCTGCCTTGAATACTGGTATAATTCCTTCTAAGCAAATGCAAGTGCGGCCGTCATCTGTTGAATCTTGGTAGAAAATGGTAATCTTCTTTGTGATGTTCGCAAATTAGACCGCCATGTGTTGGGCACGCGACATAAATTTGGGTCTGTCATCATTATCAAACATTTGGAGTGGATCATTGAAAACGCGTGCCCCAAACCATTCCAATACTGCAGCACTATATGTCCGTCATTGCTGATAATGCCATAGGCTACTGAGATCAGAAGGTGCTTTGTAACATCTACAATACATCACATGAAATCTGAATATAATGCAAGTCAAATAAACTTTGTAAATGTCGTCACTTGAAGAAATAGTATATAGAAGTGACTATAGTATAGCTTCATTCAAATGAAACATTGGTGTAATGTTTATCGAAATCAAATTTTAGGCCTACCTTTCTGTTTGTTTTTCCTAGGAGTAGGACGGTGGTTGACATCAATTTCCATGAATTACACCTGATAAAGTAGCAGCTCACCACCATCGCTTCCTTGTTTGTTTTAGATTATGAACTGCATGGGATGCAATAAAACTGAAACACATCCTTCTTTTTAGCATACCATCAACTGATTCAAAACAAAGTGAACAGTATAATCTTAAAACTTGAATTGATTATGAAGTCTATGTTTTAACTGACAATCATGATACTAGTACATGCATGGTTTAGACTGGTTCCAAGGAATGAGTAATCCTACACTGTGTAAGAATCTAAAGCATTTTGAATCGATAGTGCATTACGGGTGCGACTGTACGAGTGATGTATTACCTTTTGTTGAGTACATTTTTCATCTTCCAACTTTTCCGTTGCTATAATGTGCAAACAAATGATTCTACAATTAAATAATGACATAGCCTATAGGAACAGCGATATGAATTTGACAGTCTACGGAATTTTAGAGCTTTGTGTTGCTTTAAAATGAACTACTTCCTCAAATCGGTAATCGCAAGGCTATAGAATTATAAAAGCGCTACAGGAAATAATAAAACGGATTAAGGAAAAGACAATCACAGAACTGTTGTTTGGAAAGAGGGATTGGGCCGGGGGGGGGGGGGGGGTGATGGTTTTCGGCATGTTAGGGGGAGGGAGTCGTCGCTTCGCACCAATAAAGAGCGAGCGAGCGAGCAGGTCCGGTTCAGTGTTATGACACAGTATAACTATAACGTCTGGTGACAGCCGATAAGGGGGGCTTGCCTCGGAGTTTCCCAGGCCAATCGTCAAACGCTACCACTTCTTCCTGTAAAATGGCCAAAATACCGTGGGAAAGTTTGTTTTCACCTTGCTGCAAATAATATCACTTGTTACATATTTCGCAGGAAGATAAACGGGATGTAAAGCGAGTTGTGGTTATATACGTCTGGAAAATTTAAAAACCAATTTCCGTGTCGCATTTGTGTCCACGGTAAACAAAGTACTCCAGGTATACAGTTGCAGTGAATAGAGTGAAGCTCTTGGATTATTTGAGCCAAATCGAACTTTTATTAATGGTACAATGAAATGATAATTTTAAAAAATGCCCTCACCTACTCCTTATCGTTCACCAGCTGATGTTTTCGTTTTTTTAATTGTGTTAAACAATATAATAACAATGATAATAAAGATAAATAATCAATATTTTTAGAGTCTTTACTGGCCTTGCATGTCATGAATAATTATTTATTTATTTATTTATTTATGATATTTAGACATCGGATATCAGAGGCAATGGCGCAGTGAGAGTCAATCAGTTAACTTAAGGATAAAAAGAAAATTAATAACAATCAAACAAATTTCCATAATGTCATGGTAGAATGGGATGGGTATGCAAAGGAGCGAAGGGACCAACCATGCAGGGAGAGGGTCTGAGAAGGGGTACTCCAACTCCTACAACCTGGCATAGAATAGACCACCACTATTGAATCATAAAGGCAATATCGAAACATTGAAAGTGTATAGCCCACTGCAGATTCTACATGTTATACAATTCATTTTTTGTTGTAATTTTTAAAATTCTTGGTGGATCCCAGAGCATTTGGGGGGGGGGGGGCGACCCACTCCTCCCCCACCCATCCACGGGGTTGCCACCCCCGAAGTTCAGTGAAGAGATGTTTTTGTTTTCAAACGTTTGTACAATAATTATATGATCATTCTCAGATAGCCTAACCGATTTAATCGTCTGTCTCCAAAGACCGGCCACTATTTCTTGAATTGTATGGGCATACATCCCCCTCTTTTGCGGTTAGTTTTAAACCAGCCCGTTCGGACAATGTCGGAAACAGGTCTTCCATAATATCACATCGGTTTTCTTTTGTTAGATGATATTCATAAGAGAGCCACACATAGAATATCAGTCTACCCCCTGTAGGGATATGATGCATTGCGATGCTCATGTTTGATTACAAAACTAGTTCAAGGTCTGTAAATGCAATTTATTACAGATCACTGGTTGCACATCTATTCTAAGATGTTGATCTTAAGCTAACAATAGAAAGAATGGAATTATTTTCAATTTCCTCTCCATATAGATTGAATGGTCAGCATCAATAGCAGATCCAAAAGCGCGTTTACCCAACCATGAGATATCATGCCCGAACATAACACCCACGATGCGTCTGTATTATTATGCATAAAAAGAACATTAATACCAATACGAAAACATAGGAACTCAATTATGAATTTATGATGATTTTAGTTTAATAGCAAATATTGGGGATATTATAATCTCATTTGTGGGTAAAATGCGAGGGTCCTTGAGGAAGGCGGGGCGGGGAGAGGCACATGCCACTCACATGGCTCCTCCACCGGGGCATAATGTAAAAAAAAATATTATTGTGGTCCCCTTCAGAAAAGAAAATTCAGGATGATTTTCGACGAGTAAGTGAAGTTCAATCATTTATTAATTTATGAGCCTAGAATATTGAATGTGGGGAACAGAACAAGAATGAAATGATAATGAGGGAAGGTTACAGAATGTAATCAGTCTGAACTACAAGTGACGGGAGATACCAAAATTGTCATTATTCACTCTCTTTCCTCCATTTCACAGCTTATTCTTTAATTAAAGGCCGTAACTTGTAAATTTGACTTCGACCATACCTCAATTTATTGCGTATATCGCCACGGCGTATAATCATTTTTTAAAAATTCCTTTCCATCAACATATTATACAACACCTAAAGTTTTGTTATCCGGGTGTCAGGGTGCTCTGCTAATAATTCGAGATCGCCACGCCCACTTTCATTCACATGAGGTACCATTTAAAAAAAAGACTATTATATCCATGCACCCATAGTATCGCATTATCTGCAGGCTTCGTAATTATGACTTGGCTGCAGCTTTGTATAATAACATCTTTTTGTTTTAGATTCAACCGAAGCATGAAACTATACAGAACAGACAGGGTGATACATGGTTTGCTTGGTAGGGTGACTATCTATTTGAGCCCCTATAAGTACTGTTCAATCCCACAGCGCTGGAACGCTGCACCCTGACCCGTTAACAAGGGGCGTGCCATGATGCGTGCCCGAGCGTGTGCCAACGTCGCCTTCTGGCACGCGACCAACAAATCGCGCGCGCTAAAATTTGTATTCTTTTTTGTATCGTCTGTAGAAAGATCCAGGCACCCGAATGGGCTTTAAACTGAAGACAGTCAATGGAAAAAAATAATCAAGCGTCAACATTAATGTCACAGACTCACAGTTATACGATTTTAACATACATCAGAAAACAGATGTGATTGACATAATTGGCGTAATTCTTGATAAGCTAGTCAGCTGAAGTCCCAATATCACATTCGGAACTTGGTCCAAATGATTATCCTAAACTCTTATAATCTGTAATTCAATTCTTCAATAAAGTTTCTTCTCAAGATGAAGAAGGAGGAGCGCAAAAAATGCAAATAAGCAACGTTTGTAATTAGATAATAACTTGGCCTACAATGATCATTATAAGAATATACCCATCGTATCGTATCGATTTTCTGTTTCACCCAGTTCTCTCTCTCTCTCTCTCTCTTACCGCATTTGCAAGATTTTTCTCTATTGCAAGCTAAGTCCTCTACCCTTTTTTGTCTCCTGGAACGATATTTTTGTCTATCCTATAACGAATAAGGGGAATACATAGTAGAATTCTTCCTTCTCCCTGGCAGAACCATACGCAACAGGCGGAACGCACACACAGAGTTTTTAATACCGACCTGCAGTTCAAATAGCATGGTGCCCTGAGTCAAAGTCCAACAAGTCTAGTGTTTGTTATCTTGATAACCCCCATCATCTTCCCAGGGGTGGACAGGTGTTTTGCCATTTTCATTCTCTATCGCTATTTATGGTATTTATTTTTCTCTTTTTTTTTCCTTCACCCTAGCCAGGTGCTGCCAAAAAGTTTCCCGCCAATAGAAATGCGACGTAGGGACTATACGCTCCTCTCCACTATACCCACTCTCCGCACCTCCATCTCAGTCTCTCACTCTCTCTCTCTCTCTCTCTCTCTCTCTCTCCCTCTCCCTCTCTCTCCCACTCTCTCTCTCTCACTCACTCACTCTCCCCTCTCTCTGTCTCCGTTACCCTTTCTCTTTCTGTCTGTCTACCTGTCTCAAACTCTTGACTTTTCGCCCATGATTCTTGTATGTATCCCATGGGTTGGACGTAGCCCAGTCAGTCTAGAGAACAGCACGGTGGATGTGTGCATACATGCTTCTCAAATGGGACATGCGCCAGGAATCCTTTGTTGTGGCAAGCAGGGGTCGCAGAGAAACTGACCCCACAATGAGGTACAGAATTGTTATCTCGTTGAGCATGCTAAAATCACTTTATGAAAGCATTATGTGAGACACGTGTGGATGTTTGGTCGTTACGGGAATATACCAGACCTCAATATAATTACTAGGAGGTACATTATTGTCCAGAAATATGGTATAATTTGTTTTGTTTATACCAAGAGATAAACAGGGATATCATAACATTTGTCTCCCCCCCCCCCCCTCACTTTTTTGTGTGGATCCAAACCATGACTGGAAAGTACTTCTTCCTGTTTCTTCATTATAAATTCTGGTTGATTTTTTTTCTTTACAATCCATTAAAATTCCCCTTTTAACACAGAAAAAGTCCTTATCGTTGGAAAGAGCCTATCCTCTTCTACGCCCCTCGCTCGGTCGCTTCGCTCCCTCGTTATTACTGTAGACACGGTTGACTTTCTAGCTCTGCTCTTTTTTGTTAATTTTTTTTTTAATCGAAAATTTTGAACTATAATTTCTAATATTATTCAGAATTACAGGCTTCGTTCGCTCCTAAATGTGTAAGTTTCATTTGTCATTATTTATTCGCAATATTGACGAGTTTGGGGTATATTTACGAGAGGAAAACACCACTCCTAAAAAAAATGCCCTGGTTTTTGCAGTGTGGGATGCCTGATGAAACGCCTGCATTAATTTGTCTAAAAAATCATAATGTTACATTTTCCATCATTGATAAATGAATTGTTGCATGTTGAGGCTGATTCGGTGAATATCTCACGGGTGAGATTGTTACGACGAGTATTCGCAAGTTCCGTTGATAAATTTTTAAAAAATATTCCAAAGGAGAGTAATATGTTAAAGAGGAAAACAGACTCGTCCGACCGGACAGAATGAACACCAACTTTATATTGTCCTCTTTAGAAACTTTTAGAAAGCTAAGTGACTGAAAATTACAATCGATTCAGTCTATCCAGACCAATGGATTCGTGAAGAAAAAAAATTACCAATGAAAGAAACTTATATATATCAATTAATACATTTTCTTCGGGGGCTTCACTTTGAAATGAAGAAATTTCCTTTGGAAATCATTCAAAATATTTGTAAAGCCATTCATTTTAAAGTGAAACTTTTTCGATAAAAACGAAGTTCATTATTTTGATGGTATATTTTTGAATAGTAATACCTAAAGTTAAATGGAGCACATTTCCTTTTTAAATTTAAGATCCAATTATGCTAATTTGCAAACAATTACATTGGCATAAAATTAAAGAAAACCCCCCACACATTTGTTCACCATATAATAGTCATCTCTCAGTATATATGAGCTTTGATAGTTGTTTCCACTGTGTAATGAAATCATACCCTTCCTAGGTCCCTTTTCTGGGGGTTTAAGGAATAAATCCTACCAGGTACCCACTTACTACACCTGGGTCGAGTGTAGAAAATGTAGATAAATGTCTTGACAAAGGACGTTATAGTGCCATGGTAGGGAATTGAACTTGTTTTTAAAATCTGACTAAGAATGGCCTTTTAATAGAATCTATTATAAAATGTCATCGTGGGAACAGCGATGATTCTACTGCGTGAAATACAATTTGGGGATTATACAAAAAGATTACAAAAACAGCGATTGTAACCCGGATGTTTCATAAGAGGGCCTGCAAGGACTGGACGTTGAGCAATATCTTCGAGAATGGTGATTGAATTGTGTTGAATTTCGACAGTTGTCATGTACAGGGGCGAATACAAGATTGTCTGAGGGGGGGGGGGAGGGGGGGGGGGGCGGTTGGCAAAAATTTTCTAGGCAGCAATTTTTCCAAGGAATATGATTTTGTTGATCCCCCCTCTGTCCCACAAGAGATTCATATAAAAACTGCGATTGTATGCTAGGTTTTAACAAAAGGGGGCTGCAAGTAGTATACTAGCTACAATACACCTTCGAGACTCGTGATCGGGGTGAAGCAGCATTGTCGCCATTATGACGTCTTGGCAAAACTTTTGTTTTTGTGATTGGAAAGTTGAATTTTGACAGTTGTCAAGGGTCATCGTGGACAATATTACAATTTCTATAAACAGTGTTTATTGAGTATAGGCAGTTACTTCACTGAGTTTGGAGCGGACGGAAACATTGATTTATCGAGTTTTCAAGTTTCAGTGAAACCGGTCCACAACAGAGACTCCATTCGCAAAGTCATCAAAATATTGAGGTTTCATTTCTGCAATCACTGCTCGATAGTCTTGAAGTTTCAGCGTGAGGGAACAAGAGAACTTTGGATTTGGGTGAGTTCTTTACAGAAACAAACAAACTAATGCCGTGGTCAGACTTTCACCTAAAGCCAGTTGCGTATATAGGGGGAGGGGCAGGGGGCACGTCCCCCGTGCGGCACTTGGATGGGTGCAAAAAAAAAAAAAAAAAGGTAAGGGAACGAAAGGGGAGAAAAGAAGAAAAATGATGTTCCATAAGGATTGTATATGCGCCCTCAATCTGCAGGCAGTGGCGGATCCAGGATTTAGTAAACGGGGGGGGGGGGGGGGGGCACACACCAAAAAAAAAAGAGGCTTTTTCCCTCCAAACTTCTCTGACAAGCAAAAAAAAAAAAAAGGTCCTCAGCATTTTTTTGTCTCTCCTTTTCATTCCAAAATTCTCTGACAAGCAAAAAAAAAAAAAGGCCTTTTTTGGCCTGTGCCCCCCCCTGGATCCGCCACTGGCAGGGTAAAGTGTATTGATAATTTTCTAAATTTTCTAAATCTCGGTCGCTTCGCTCCATCGCACGCTTGTTTCAGGATTTCATGATCTCACACCCCATAGCAAACATTTAACATGCGAAAGAAATCTTAATTTTTGGTTGTCTTGCTAAATTCCTCGACTATAATTCTCCAATAAATTTTCGATATAGGACAAGGAAATCTGTAATAACACCTAATTAAGTGAAGTCACAGATTCTTTTGAGTCTTTTCAGAGCTAACTGATTTAATTCCAAAGGTATCGGGATCTTTTTTTTTATTGTAATAAAAATGATTATACATCTACATTAAATATTGAGACAATATACGTATGTAAGAGTCAAATATGCATAAATGCAGTTTTGTAATATCATGTGAAAAGTTAGATGAGATACTTCCAATAGCCAAGCTTTGGTTACTGATTACAATTCATCCTGACCTATTCTACAAAAGTCCTTAGTCTTGTTTTGGTCATGTACAATTCCCAATACCATTCATATTCAGACGATTTAATGTTTAGGTAAATTTTGATTCATTATCTAACTTCTTATTGGTGTATTCTACAAAACACATGTGACTGTTCGTTTTTGTTTTTTAATCTAGCATGTCATTATAGTATTTTGAAACGAGGACGTTTCTTTTCGATAGGCATATCTAATGTAAGAGTCAAATATGCATAAATGCAGTTTTGCAATATCACGTGAAAAGTTAGATGAGATACTTCCAATAGCCAAGCTTTGGTATAGAAGTTACTGATTACAATTCATTCCCCTAGTAATCCTTCCCTGGGATTAATTGGTGTAATCACACCTCAGAACGATAACCCCTCTTGGTTCGATCTATATAGCTGAATAAAACCTGCCAGCATAACCTGTCCTTTGTATTAGTTGGTCAGTAAAGATCTTAAGAGTAATCCCTCTTTAGAATTAATTGCAATAGATGTTTACAGAGACTTCTCATTCTCACGGTCCTGGATGTTCAGTGACTTCCCCTCATAGTATAAATAGTTGAGAAATGCTCCTGCCCGTGCGGGTCTTGATAGGGGAGTACCAAGTCTTCATACCAAGCCTTTTCGTATCACTAATATATATGTATATGTTCAACTGTGATACTTTATCATCATTTACTACTCCGATGTGCATTTGCTCCTGCCTGGATAGGCCTTGATTAAGGAGTACCGAGTTCTCATAGACAAGCCTTATATATATAAAACTGTTCCACTTCGATGTTTATATTCGACAACAAATGTTGTTTTATACATTTATATCTCCATATTGTGAGTGGACTCTCCTTCGTCGTGTCGTGATCTTAGTTAACACTTGCCATCATCCACGCTACGATATATTCTACAAATGACTAATACTTAAAGAGTGTTACACGTATATAGCGATAGATACTGTTGTAGTTCATAATCTGCATGCTTTGCAATGCACTATTCACATTCGAGTGAAAAGCCAAGCAATGATTTTTGGATATGAAAAAAAAAATCGGATTCTGTAAAGGCATTCACGTTGTGTTCGCTAAATAACGCGTCGGTTTTTCATAAAGCAGCAGGGGCGCCAAATCACTGTACTAAATAAGGTGGCTATACAGATTTTCTTCTCCTAAATCGACCTGCTGGAAAAAATTGGGCGGGAAAGAAAACGCCTCTGTTTTTTTTAAAGGTGTGTGACATAATGAAGAAGATGAGATTCGTGAACGAAGTGTGGAAGAAAAAAGAAAGAAAGAAAGAAAGAGAGAGAGAGAGAGAGAGAGAGAAAGGAGAGAGGGAGAGAGACATGATATATTCTCCGTTGATGATTGGCTTTAACCCTGTTATTACGAATCAACTAATATTTATTTGCTTTGTATTTTTCGGCCCACAAATCCATTCTCCCCAAATCATTCTTCAATGAGTCCATATCCACGAACCAAAATTTCATTTGATAATCATGTTGGTAATTGTATTTCCTACCGAATCCGTTAATGATGAATGCTTAATTACCTCGAAGTCTAAACTGTCTCATTATGATTATACAAATATTTGTTGTCATTTCATGATTATCATCTTCCTCAAAAGAGCCAGGTCAGATGGGGGTATACCTGTTGATCTTTGGCTAATCAGTGCAGGCACAAACCGTTAGAGAGGTGGGTGGGGTGTACATTGCTGTCGGCAAATGCGCCACTTCTGCCGGAAAAATGGAAAAGGCGAAAAGAGAAAGGAGAAGAAAAAAAAACAAAGGGAAAGGAAAGGGAAAAAGGAAATAAAAAGAAGGAAAGGAAAAGGGAAAGAAAGAAAAAGAGGGAAAAACTGGTCAATTTTATATTTGCATGCTCGCTTCGCTCGGTCGCAAAAACACTGGAAAGTTAACATTCCGGCAAAAGGGGTCACCCCTTCGCGAAAATGTGCGCATACGCCTAGAATGAAAGGGAATAATTACAGTCATGGGGAAGAAGAATATGAGAATGATAAAATAAAAGATGATGAGGAAAGAATTAGAAAAACAGTAAAAAGAAAGAAAAAAAAAGAGACGATTGCATGAGGCCCGCCCAAGTGTCGTGTCAGTAAAAAAAAAATTGTTAAGTTCTTGTTTTATGCAATATTTTTATGTGGATACATAATACATCATTAACTTTACATTATCAACTATTGGGAGGAAAAAGAGTATCAAAATTTTTGACCACTCACTTCGCTCACAAATAGCATCTCATAATCTGTTACCCTGTCCTACCACGTATAGAAAAAAACAAAGAAAAACAAAGATAAGATTATTATTTATGATATGAAACTGGAGAGGTATCTTAATCTCCGTAGATGGACAATTCGGGTATGTATGCACAGGCGTATTTTTTTTTGGTTTAAGTATGAGGCGGGGACAATGGGCTGCAGCCCTATAACCCCTTGCCTGCCCGCCGGAGGATTTTCAAAGTTCCCATATGCGGGCAACTATCATTTCATATTTGGGCAGGTAACAGAATATTCAATGATATTTGGGCAGCGAGGTTCCCGGATAATTATGCAACTTTTGTACATTTTCACTACAAAAAGTTTTACAATTTAGAAATTGGAAAGTTGGTATTCAGGCAAAAGGCGTCAGCCCCAATCTCGCGAAAATGTGCCCGTATCAACTTGGGATCAGTGATCAAGATTTCATTTTCAAACTTTTTTTTTTGGGGGGGGGAGATTAGGGTCCAGCATTTTCGTTGGGAACTTTAGGTGTCATACCCTAAAAATTTGTCGGCAAATTTCAAATTGTAATTTTCAAATTGTAATTCTAGCTTTGAGAGATTGAGACTATAAACTGCATGTGAGTACGGTACTGTAGCCCTTACACGAATATGCTTGTTGAGTTGGGCGTCACCCGAGGCACAGTACAGTAGGCCTACACCGCTACATTTTTTAGTGGGTGAAAATTAGTGTTTGTGGTTGCAGATTACTAGTATTATACTAGTAGTCTGTGGCAAAGACTATATTGACAATGAAGACTAGGCCCTAGAGTTACATAGAGGTAACTCTAACTTTAGTGTTATTGACTGGGCTTTTGTGGCGCGCGCCAGTATCCAGCTAACAGTGGAAGCTATTATAAATAAACCCGGAAATAAACTGATTCAGCGGACCCAGGTTCGAGACCGAGTCAGATCTTTTCAGATTCAGATGATGACGTGTTATATAGGTCGGTCCCCAGACTGTTACGTTTATAAAAACTCAATGGTACACAACACACACACACGCACACACACCCACACGCAGTACACACGGCATGCAGATTGAGTGCAGGGGAGCGGACACGATCATCTTTTCAAAGCAGTTTTTTAAGCCTTGAAATGTGAGACGAATCAATTATTTGTGAAATATTAATGGGTTGACTACATAATACATGTATGTGAAGTAAATATTGCCAAGAATAAAATATGGGCCAGTGAATCAGAGATAAACTTTTTTTTCCTTGTCCCACTTATCCCACGTACTGTTATTTAAGTTGGGTGAATCAATGTCTATAAAATATATGCCAGTCGCCATTCCCATGTCGTTTACCCACACGTTGTGTGTCCGGACTAGCCAGGATTGGCTTCGTGAATGTAAAAAAAAAAAAAAAATTGGCTATACACCTTCTACATCACGAAGCCAGGCGTTCTTACCCAGCAATCTGATTGCGCACGGGTTAGCAGGACTGGAAAATGCCCTGAAATAACACTTTTCTGATAACTCCCGCGACCGACAGCTCCTTCGCCACAGCGTTTCCTCCTAGGAAAACGTTTAGAATTAGAATGTCTTTTTGATAGTACGTATTTTTACAAAAAAATCCAAAAAAGATCATAAGAAATTTCCGAGAACTCACCAGTGTTTGTGTGTATCCATGCCTCCTCTTGTCATGCATATCTGCATGCCAATGGCATGACAATGGATACACACAAACACTGGTGAGTTATAATTTCATTATAATCTATTGGTCTAACAAAGAAAGATGCTGGGTTATCAGAAGATATAAAACTTTCAAATGATCGTGTTGTGTTTGATATTGAGTTTTGAAGTTTCTTCCCCACACTAACAAAATATGAATTAAACTGATTTACAATATCATGTTTTGTAGTAAATTTATGATTATCTAAATACATTTGATTTGGAATAACATTATTTTTATTATTGCCCAGTACATTATTAATATGACTCCAAGTTTTCTTCATGTCTCCTTGTAAGGAAAAGAACAATTCTTCGTAATACCTCTTCTTTGAATGACGAATAATATTCAATAGTTTGTTTTTATAGTGTTTATATTTCTTTATATTTGCAGAAGTTGGATTTTTCAAGCTTTTTATGTATATATATTTTTTTTTTTTATAGATTTTAATATAACTTTACTTAACCATGGTTTCTTGAACCTAACAGATTTTCTATTCCGAATATTTTGAAGAGGAAAAGAATTGTTATAAATATCAAAAACTTTCCGAAGAACATATCATAACTTTCGTTAGCATCAATACAGTCAGATAAAATAGACCAATCAATTGTTGCCAATTTCTGTGTGAATAATAACATATTTGCATCATTAATAACACGTTTTTTAATATTTTTACATCTTTGTGGCACATGTTTATTATCACTTATAACTTTACTTTTTATGATACTAAAAACTGGAAAGTGATCAGAAAGATCATCATAGATAATTCCATTGTGATATTCTTCTGCAAGTTTATTAGTATAAATATTATCAATCAGGGAGGCCCTGTTTGTAGAAAAGTGTGTGGGTTTTGTTATTAAAGGATATAATCTAAATGAATATAACGTATCAAGAAAATCATTAGTTTTATTATGAGAAGTATGTGTCAGCAAATCTACATTAAAATCTCCCATCAAATATATTTCTTTCTTTTCACTTTCCAATTTGTCTAAGATAATGTGCAATTTTCAGTGAAACAGGATATGTCAATGTTTGGTGGTCGATAAATACATGCTACAACAATAGAATTTTTGTTTTGAGTAATCTCTACAAATAACATTTCAAAATCATTTGTAATACATGATAAATCATTTCTTAGTGTATATTGAAAATCATTTTTAATATATAATGCAACCCCACCACCAATCTTATTAGATCTGCTAATATGGACAAAAGAATAATTTTCAATATTATATAAATTTGTATTGGTGATGGAGCTGAACCAAGTTTCAGATGCTGCCATAACACTGAATTTAAATTCAAGGGATGATAAAAGAATGAAAAAATTATCGAAATTCCGCTGAAGACTTCTTGCATTTACATGAAAAAGGGAGAAATCAGATTGCATAGTACTATATTTAGAAGCAAAGTCTTCATTAAACATATATTGACATGAATTATTAAAATTAACATCATTTTCTGAATCACACCGAGTATCAACATTTTCAATTGTATTAGCATTTAAAGAATCAGTATTAAACGGATTGATTTTCAGTGACTGTAATTTGCTTATGTTAATTTGTTTTGACAAGTGAAAATACTGGAAGATGGTCAAATGAAACTCTTCATCATCTATAATGTGATTAAATGGTAAAATATCTGAAACACAGTTAATACACAACCATGACTGAATAGGAGAGGAAGTTTTGCAATACAAGCATACACACATTCACCAAAAACTGCTATTAAAATTCAACACAACAAAGTATATATGCAGAAAAAAAAAATCTTAAGGATTAAAAGATAAAAGCATGGATTGGTAGTAGTTTGGAATGTAATCAATGTTTTTACTTCTTTGAAATTTTGAAATTGAAAATAATGAAATAAATCTGTGTCAAAAAGTTCAGAAAGTTTCAGAATGATTATATGCAGTTCAAGTCCTCTTCACATTTTATGACTCTTTTTACAGTTTTTCCTCCTGTTGCTGGTAGAAGTGCGATGATCTTCCCATCTGATGACCAGGCATTCAACACTTTCTTGGTATCCCAAGTTGCTTTCAGCAGGTTCTGGTTTTGCAGTGTTAGGTCCTCCACTATGGATATTCCAGTCCCCTTGAGTTTTTTCCTGTTGATTAGGATATTCCTTCGTTTTTTTGTATGAAGACAGTTTTACAATGATTGCTCTGTGATGGCGCCTTGATGTCTGTTCGGTCGTTGATCCTGGCGATGGGGTCTTCATCCTCCCAGTTCGGTGAGACCTGTCATCTCTTGGGTCAAGAGGAACGCCGAGCTGATCGCGGATGATCATTGATGCAATCTGGTCAGTGTCCTCCCCAAACTTTTCCTCACCGAATATGCGAAGCCACGAGCGTCTGGAGTACTGCTCCATGTCGTTCACATTGCGGTCGAGCTTTTTTAATTTCTCAGTAATTTCTGAATTCGTTGAGTTTAATTTAGTTATTTCTTTGTCTTTCTTCTCCAGCTTTTTCTGGAGGTCAAGCCTTATTGATCTTTGTATGTATTACTATATATTTCCTATTGCATTTATAAAATATACAAGTAATCGGTCGTGTATTGTATCAGCGTATGCATGACCGATGTTAGCACCGGGACGCTGCCACTTTGTGGCAGCGTCCTGAATGAAACCACTACCATTTTGTGGATCTCACAATTTACAGTGGTCAATTACCATTGAAAATTGTATCGTAGGAACTCATTTTTTGAATTAAAGTATATTATATTCCACATACTAAGAATCTTGCTGTTAGATTGGTCAAAAGGTAATCATGTGAAAAAACGTAGTATTCCCCATATCAATCGACCTGAGAAGAAAAGTTCGTTACCTTGACGGAATAGTACTTATGTGTTTCGCTGATCTCTTCAGTCAATTACAGAGTCACAATGCGTTATCAATATTTTGGGTACACGCGAATTAAAGTGCGTGACCTCTACAAATAGTCAATTGAAAAGTGCGTGACCTCTACAAATAGTCAAAATGAAAAGTGCATGACCTTTACGAATAGCTCCATAGGCTACTAAAATAAGAGCGCATTGCCCAATCGCGCGCTTAAAATGATAAAACAATTGTGCGCAACCAGGTAGGGGTACGGTTTATGTCTTTTTCGAGAAGTAGAGAATAATTGTCTTTCTCGTACCAGTTAAATGTTTCAGATGTGGAATATAAAGCAAATAATCACCTTTTGATTTCAGGCGATGACGCGGACTATCATATACTTATTTATAGCACTTCTGTAGTACGCTTGGCATGTGCAGATTATCGTGTGAAGAAATGCTTGAATGGTGCATGCGCACATAGGTTGCGCAAGCCCCGAAGTTCACCAGATAAAAGCAAGGAATCATGCGGGTCTTTTTATGTTTTTATGTTTTCATGTTCAGTGACTGAGTACTTGAACAGCAAGAGCAAGAGGCGCCTTGATCAGAGGCTACCCAGTACCCAATCCTGAAATGTTCCAATTCCCTGGGTATCAGTGTTACCGGGTGCCAGCCTCGACCCGCGCGTGCAACACACACATCACACTGCGCAACACAATACAACATCAGCAGTCTGTGCCATTGACAGAGCTAGAGATAGATGCCCTCTTACTAAGCGCAGCTAATATAAGTAATCAGAAATTAAAGGGAATGAAAGGCAACAAACATTAGCCAATAATCATGTAGATAATTCTGGATATCGCATATATCCGATATCCAGCGATATCAGCTATCGATAGCAAGGATTTCTTTCCAAGTACCCCGGTGTGCTGGGATGGGTACTTCCGGTACTGGCACTGTAATGGTACTGTTTGGAATGGCGTTCGTAACTTGTTTATATCGGCTTTATGCGTGCAATACGGATCAATTGCAGTGTGTGAGGTGATATTTCATATTTTGGGATATTGTTAACGATTTAATAATAACTTTACGTCGATTTGACTTTATTTCAGTGGATTTTAAAGAGTAAAAGCAGCAATCCCCCATTTCTATCGAGATATGGATTGACCGTACGCCGCCTGCATTGGGGTAGCAAAAGTCTGACTTCCCGTAGCGAGCGTTGCGTTTCATGCAGGATTATGGGTCATGGACAATAAAGATGCATCAACATTGGATATAAATTTATATTAAAATTCCATTTAAATGAGTTACATCACGATTCCTCCATATTCAGTTTCTACAAAATGTAATGATTGGATTTTTGAAATGTTTTCGATCTGAAACTCCTAAAATTATGAGAAATAAGGAAATTTGGAGCACCCTTGGATGATTTGACTGTGTTTTTGTCAGAGCAGTGCATTATGTATGTGGCAGTGGTACGTAACATTTCTTTGGATACAAATAGCTTGAAATTTCCTTTTTTCTCAAAATTAAGGCAATATATCACCTGAAACATATACAAAATCGAATGATGGCACTTTAAAGAAACTGAATATGGAGGAATCATGATGTAATTCATTTAAATATAATTTTAGTATAAATTTATATCCAATGTTGATGCATCTTTATTGTCCATGACTCAGAATCCCGCATGAAACGCAACGCTCGCTACGGGAAGTCGGACTTCTGCTACCCCAATGCAGGCGGCGTACGGCTAATCCATATCTCGACAGAAATGGGGGATTGCTGCTTTTGCTGTAATTTCAAAATCCACCGAAATAAAGTCAAATCGACGTAACATTGTTATTAAATCGTTAACAATATCCTAAAACATGAAATATCACCTCACACACTGCAATTTGTGAGCGCACTGAACATACAAAAATACGTACACATGTGTAGCGTCTGCGTTTCTAAGCTGTTACCGGAAGTGAGCGTCCCATCAAAAATACCCCGGATGTTGATATCGATAGCTGATATCGCTGCATATCGGCTATATGCGATAAGGAGAATTGTCAGCGTGTTCCAAATATCTTGAAATTGTTGCTATTCAATTATTTAAGAAGGAGAACTATATCTCAAAAAGTTGCAGTTTCCTTGCTAGACATTATCACACTGGGGCTGCCATTTTCAAAGTAATGTCAAAGCAGTGCTAATTGTGAGATACCCACCGACCTATATACTAGCTACGATGACTCTGATGATCTCCTGTGGAATGTATGACACTGGACTTTCTCATAATAACCATTTTTGTAGTCGTTAACATTCAAATGAGATTTTCAGCTGTTTCATAGGTGGGGGGGGGGGGGGCAGTTTCTTTTGTTAAGCAGGATGTGGTGTGCACAAGTTGTTGCTTGGTCAGACAAAGTTTTGTCAAGCATTCAAAGAAGTGACAAAGACCTACATACAACTGCTCCAAGATATCACCTTTGCGAGATGTTGGGGTACCAAGATGGCTGCCATTTTACATTGGTGGCTTTGATTGTACATAAGCTATTCAATATGCAACACCATATCCACTGAGTACAGGTAAATGGACATGTGCTACTATGACATCACAGTTTTTCAAAATGGCAGCCCCCGTGGTATACTATCTACCAAGGAATCTGCCAACTTTAGAGAGATTGTTCTCCTTAAAGGGGTACTCCGGCCTGAAATTAATATGAATTGAATAAATAGAGTAAAATTAAACGAACAAATCACTGAAAATTTCATCGAAATCGGATGAAAAATAATAAAGTTATGAAATTTTTAAGTTTTGCATTATTTTGGTAAAACAGTGATATGCACGTCATCATGAATATGCAGTGAGTGAGCTGATGATGTCATATCCCACTTTTTCTTTTGTATTTTATTATATGAAATTGCAATTATTCAAATTTTCTGCTCCAAGCCTATAACTAAAAGGGCCGACTCCTTATTTAATGTTTAAGTTCATCATTGCTGTAACTTATTTTGTTACAAGGGAGATATTATTTACAGACATGTATGAAAAAATGAAATAATGAAGATTTCATATAATATAGTTAAAAAAGGAAAAGTGGGGACGTGACATCATCAGCTCACTCATTACATATTCATGATGACATGCATAGAACTGTTTCCAAAATAATGCAAAACTTAAAAATTCAATAACTTCGTTATTTTTTATCGGATTTCTATGAAATTTTCAGTGTTTTGCTTGTTTAATTTTACTCTATTCATTCAATTAATATTATTTTCAGGCCGGAGTACTCCTTTAAAGAGTAATAAAAGAGGAGTATTTTCAAGATATTTTGAACAAGCTGACACTTTTCCACATGATTATCAGCCAATGTTTGTTAGTTTGATTCTTAGTTTGTGCACCATAGACATATAACGTGTGCACACAAACAGGTGAGTGCCTGTGTACTAGTATTCCCATGTACGTGCACTATGCATGCACTATTATTCCGCTTGCTTTCGTACAGAAGATGTTCATTGTTAAATATTTAGGGGGGGGGGGCACATGCTTGCTGCGCCCCCCCCCCCCCCGACTTTGATTTGAAGTCAATAATAATAATAATGGGTTTATACAGCAATGATTGAGAACAGCATCAAAGTAAATTGGCTTGCAAATTACAAAGGTTATTTAAAATAGAATGACAGGTCAATACAAATATAAAAATATGAAAAGCAAATAAATGGAGAGCATCCCAAACACAGGATGGATGGCAGAGCCATGGAGCCTTAGGGTTCTGAGCTTTTACCTGTTGATCAACTTTTGAGGGAAAATAGAGTATTTGAAGAAATGTGAAACAATGAATTTTCAAATCTTAAAATGACTGCATATTTCCCAAAAACATAAATGTAGAAAAGGTCATATGCAAAGTTCTCTACATGTACAGGTTTTCTTATTTGACATTATTTTTTCCAAATCTTTGGATAAAGTGTAATACTATGTTGTTTTCTTGTATTCATTAAATGACAGTGTATATAATGATTCTTTGAGCGTAATGTGAATTTTCTATATACACCATTGTTTTTTTATGCAGACTGCCACTGTGTGATTTCTGTTGAGCTTCGACATGAAAGACATAAAAAATTCAAATGCATCTTACAATTGATATCAACTCATGTTTTTCTACCTATTCCGATTAATGAGATTTGTATTAATGACTATTAAATTATTGATAAAGCATGCTGTCAAGTAAACTTTGTAACTTTAAAATTACTTCCTGTATTTTTAATGAATTGTTATTTTGTCTTTGACTAGGCTTAACAACAAGCAATGGGTGTGAGAGGACTCCTGTCGTTTGTCCAGGGACAATGCCCTGAAGCGTTTGAACATGTGGACCTTCGAAGACTAGCTGAACAATATTACCAGAGATACAAGACCAAGCCTCAGCTTTTGATTGATTGCAATGGTTACATTCGTGATATCTATGGCAGACTTGAGTTTGCCTTAGGTGGACAGTGGCTACAGTACCGAGAGAATATTAAGGCGTTTGTAGAATATTTTGAAAAAGCTGGATTTGAGCTTGTTATTATGTTTGATGGAGTCGTTGAAAAAAAGAAAATGAAAAGGTGGATTGATAGGAGGAAAAATGAAAGGAAAACTGTCTCTGAGATCTTTGATGGTATAAAGCATTCAGGACAGCACCCTGATGACAGGCTGTTCCACATACCAGCAAGCCTCAGCACTCTTACACGTCTTGCTCTGAAGGACCTTGGTGTTGCTGTCCGCAATTCCTCCATAGAGGTCGATAGAGAGCTCTATTTCCTTTGCAAGAATAATCAAAGCTTTGGGGTTGTCAGTAAGGACACAGACTTTATGATCTATGATGTCCCACAGGTCTTCTTCATGACCTGCAGCAGTGGACAGGTAAAAGAAGTGAAGCTCTTTAAGAGAGATATCTTATGTCGTCACCTGGATATTCCTCCACAATTGCTTCCTCTCCTTGCTTGTTTACTTGGCTGTGATACAGTGGCACCACCAATGCTGTTCAATTTTCACAAAAGGGTAACTAGGGGCAAACTTGATCCTCTCATACCTAGTGTAGCAGGGTATATTAGATCTTTACAGCTCAGAGACTTGTCGAAGAAAAGTCTTCACTCAGTGGCCTATGACATAGGCGGTGCTTTCCGGAATGACTACTTGTATGAATGTGTTCAGGACTATGCTTGTGACAATCCAGAAGTGCATGATGTTCCTTCCTATATTGGTACTGCTGGTGTTGCAAGAGCTCCTGTTGAATTAAGTGGTACATCCAAAATCAACCAGTCTGTGATGAACAAGATCAGGTCCTATCACACAAACATGGACAGCACCGACTTTGTTCTGCAGGCCATAACTCTTCAGGATCACAAAAGTAACATGACCATGGATGATGACACCGATAGTTCCATGCCCTCTTCTGGTCTTGTATATCGGCCTATTCGTCAACGCCTGTATGGTGTCCTTCTCCAGTTACATGTAATAACTAAAAGTCTGGATGCTTCATGTGAACCAGTGAATGCAGAGGGTCATCCAGTACAGTTTGGAACTGTGGAAGAAATGTGTGCATATGCTGGAAATCCAATGACTGCCCCCGATGTTGTTCAAGGGATGCCACTTGATACTGGTAATCACTCATTTAGTTCAATTTCTGAAAGACATGGAAAATGCCCATAATGATAACAGGCTGGTTAAGATGATAACATATTTAGAATGCATTTTGGAAAGTAAGTGTAAAAACATTCTTCCAAATATGTAGATTATATTTTTATGAATAAATATGAGATCAAGATCAACTGTGTGTGCTCAAAGCAATACAAACATGATGAGCTTAATAGTGGGCTGAATTTCCTGTATGTTTAAACTTTTGAACTCATTCATGATTGCCCAATCTCTCAATAGATCTTTTAATTTGGTGTGTCTATAGGAAGATTCATCACCTGACACTACCCTATATGTATGCTCAAAGAAGACATGTGGAATCACTGTTTTTCAAGAATATTTTTTTTTGGTTTTTTATTTGTTTCATTTTGATACGTCCCACTTACCTGTCTGTAGCTAGAGTATTAGGTTCTGAGCCTACATTATGATATAAATAGTACTAGGGTTATTCTTTTTGTTTGAACAATAAGGAAGCATTTTCTATTTTCCCCATCTCCAGCTCCCCATCCCAGACTGGAAGACCTTTGGGTTGATGATACCACATCCCCTGATGTTAAGAGACTCCGTCTCAGAATCTTCTTCTCCTGCATGCACTGTACCAAACTCCTTGAAGAAGGAATCTTGGATGTCGTCCCTAGTCATCACATCTTACTCTGCTGTATCCTGCACTTTCTGCTCCTCCATGCCCCTGAGTCTACTCTCAGGTCATGTGACATTGATGCTTTCATAGCACAAGCTATCTGCCTTCAGGATCAGAGTCCAGCATCACTAGGGCAATTACAGGTTTGTGAAAATACTGATTGTATTAAGTGTGCATGTACATTTATGCAGTCTGGCTTAGAGTAAGGTCATAATCAGTTATCAGGACAGTTGAAAGTCTGTTCTATCCACAAAGCATGTGGTATAGCACAATTTTTTTTTCATTTACAAAGTGAGTCATAATTTGCTCCACAAAGTATATTACTCTTTTTTTCTCAAATTGAGTTTAAATGAGTTGAAAAGTTGCCCCTCGCACTTTGGCAACTTATTGATATGTGGAATGTTTGTATGATACTGTTTACAAAGTATATTGGTCATATTATAAAGAACTTGTTTCTAAGGCACATTCTTGTGTGCGCTCTAGCGATCACATTTCTCAACGGATTTCTTTCAAACTTTGTATGGAGGTGTATCTTGGTAAAATCTAGACCCCCATAATTTCTGGTGATGCTGCCCCCAGTGTTCCATCTTTTATAGGGTAAAAGGCCATATTTTTTTTGATAGTTTGTGTGCGCTCTAGCGGTCAAATTTCTCAACGGATTTCGTTCAAATTTTGCATGAAGGTGTCTCTTGGTATAATCTAGAAACCTATAGATTTTGGTGATGCTGCCTCCAGTGCTCAGTCTTTATAGGGTCAAAAGTCATATTTTGATAGAGGTCTTGTGTGCACTCTTGTGTGCGCTCTGGCGGTCACATTTCTCAACGGATTTTGTTCAAATTTTGCATGAAGGTGTCTCTTGGTATAATCTAAAAACCTATAGTTTTTGGTGATGCTGCCACCAGTGTCTCGTCTTTTATAGGGTCAAAGGTCATACTTCAGGGGATGGCCTGAGTGCACACTGCAGGCCATATTTCTGGATGGATTTCTTTCAAATTTTGTATGGAGATGTATCTTGGTATAATCTACACATCTTTACTTTTTGGTGATGCTGCCCTCATTGTTCCATCCTTTATAGGGTCAAAGGTCATACTTGGGGGGATGGCCTGAGTGCACTCTGTAAGCCACATTTCTTGATGGATTTCTTTCAAATTTTATATGGAGGTGTGTCTTAGTGAAATCTACACATCTTTAGTGTTTGCTGTTGCTGCCCCCAGTGTTCCGCTTTTTATAGGGTCAACTGTCATATTTTGTTTGCATGCGTTCTGGAGGACACATTTGTTGACAGATTTCTTTTAGATTACTCTAGACCTCTACAGTTTTTGGTGATGCTGCCCCCAGTGTTTCGTTTTTCATAGGGGCAAAGGTCATATTTTAGTTTGTTTGCGTGCGCTCTGGAGGACACATTTGTTGACAGATTTCTTTCGAATTTTCTATAGGATGCATTATACTCTAATCTACACACATTGTTTTGGTGATGCTGCTCCTAGTGTTGACAATAGTCCAGGCCACTGGCGGCAATCTCTACGCCATCCTTTTGTTTGAGGGAGGGGAGGGGGGAGGTTCTTTGTCCTCCTTCGAATCGCTGCCAGTACCGGGGGATACATTCGCATTGCACGGCAATGGACATTTCTAGTTAGTATTTGAGTTTGATATTATTAAATATACTATCAATTCCTTTACCTGAAGGTTCCCAGAGTAAGTTCCAGGGCAGTACACCTTGCAGCGATCTTTGTACGGGGCCTAACAGCTGGTTACTATGCCAACTCAACCTGTTGTCTGCCATTCCAGATGGAATCTCTAATGCCTTGGTATACCTTTGATGGCAAACTCTTTCACATCAAGTATCTAGCTGCTGAGGGTGGAAATACTCCACAACAGCTTTGTGATGATAAGGTATGTCTTTCCCTTAATTTTCATCAATTATTTATTTTAAGAACATTCATTTGAAAGAATTAATTGTTGATTTCACAAAAACCTAAGATACAGCTACTTCAGTCACAATTATGTTTTTTAACAAGATCAGAAACCTCTGTGTGACTGATTTCAGTCCTACAACTACTTGCAACCACCAACATATGAGACCTGCAGATGGACTTTCTTAAACTGCCTGTGAATACCAATTACAGACTATTCGCAGGTTGTGTTATCTCCTTGTTGGAGTGGACTACATCTTAAATTCAGTGTCGGTGATTTACAAAGCATGAAAGAGATAATGCATTAAAACTAGTCCAAAACGTTACATATAACAAGAATACCATGAAAGGAACATCTAAGTAGAATATTTCTCAAAAGAACAAAATTTAAGTCATAGAGCATATGTCTTCATCTTTTTCTGCTTACCCTAAATTTAAAAGTCTGATTCCTTGTGTAGTAAATTGTCTTACAGCAATTTAGGTGTGTGGTACATGCAGTGCGTGTGTGCGTATCGGTAAATGTAATACATGAACAAGCAATGTAAGATTTCACATGCATGCATAACTGACATATATATATTGTGTCACTGGTGAGAAACATACTACATGCAATTGACATAATGAGTTTGATTTATAACAAATGTGAGGGGAATTAGTGGTTTTACTAATATGTCTGTTATGTAAACTGTAAAGTTGAAAATTTACCAGACATACCACTCCTGTCACCATTGCACAGTCACTGTTTATAATGAATCACGTAAATAATAAGTATACGTATAGGATGTGTATGTTTCAGTTCCATGATCTTCTTGATTGGCTGTAAGATTGAAATGTGATGCCTTTAAGTGTTTACTTCTAGAAAAAAATACTTTAAAAAGATATTGATCCTAACCATGATATTTCACAGGGAATCAATTTCTTTAAGGTTAAAGATATGTGAAATTTTATTCAGATTGAGACAGTTTGCAAATGGTTGTTATTAATACCTTTATAAATCATGTATGTTTTTTTCTTTCTTGACTGTTACATATTTTCTGTGTTGATAACTATTAAATTCATAAAGAAGAGATGTTATCAGCTAAAGTAAGTCAGGACAATTGTCTTGCATTTGTCATTCAAACAGATGTGAATATATTACCCCAAAGCTATTGAAATGTTATCAAATATTTGTTCAAATAGATGAAGTAATATGGCTATCAGTATTAAGGTGTGATAACACTTGTCCAAAACATGTACAATCCAGGTTTATCAGTTCTAGTTAAGCATTATATTACACTTTCAGATAAGCGAAGTGTGAAATTAATATTTGGAGGAAGTCAAGTGGTATGGAGTGAAAAAAACAGTACTTAAATTTTACAGGTTGGTACATGTATGATTAGTGTCTGTGGTGTTTGATTGTAGTATCTTAGGTCAACCCAGTGAAGTTTTAAGGTTTGGTAAGATATTCAGGAAATGTTTTATGAAGTGGTATAAGATCTCTGGAGAAGTTGAGGGATGTTATGGTTGCTATGTACTTTTGGATCTCTGTGCTTTGTGGGATGGAAGCAGCTGTAGGAGAGTATGATAAATGACACAATATGGACATATATTCATGTAGAAAAACATGGAGTAGAAAAAAGACGAGTGAAGAAGGAGAAAAGAGAGATAATGATATAGACCCAGAAAAGTTTTTAAAAAAAATTTAATCTTAATACAAACCAGATCTGTATGATTTTAATTTCCATGGTATAATGTTCCGAACAACATGAAAATTCAAACTAAATGGCGAAGATTATTTCATGTCCTGCAAAGAGATAAAAAACTTAGTGGGATCAAGAAAACTCTTGTTAATGAAACAGTGCAATTCTATATCTCTATACCGTATATTATTTTGAGCCATAAATTATTCGTCTGGTAAGCTCCGGAAGCTTCATTGACACATCTACGATTATAGCACTTTAACCAAGTGAGCTGTGATGGAGTTTGATGATTAATGGATGTTCATGCAATGTGGATAGAATATGAAGGATGCTTTCATGAACCAGATGTAAATCAATTTTATTGTACCACTCCAGAGAAAATGATGAATGTCATATTTACTGAGTGCTTCACAAGCGCAATAAAAGTGGGAAAATGAAAACTGTGACGTAAAAGAAATTTCTCTCATAGACAAGATCATTTAAAGGAAATTTGGATGTATTGTCTGAAGTAACCAAACTATGCTACAGACCCATCTGGCATACTTCAGTTCAGTTCAGTTCAGTTCATTTATTTTCCACACATTGAATGAAATAAAAACAACAGGAACAAGTATATTCATGTACATACAAACTAGAATATAGATAAAAAGAAACAAAACAAATCGAAATGTGAGGGGATTGACAAAGGCCATTTGACCTATCAAAGGTACCCCCCCCCCCCCCAAAAAAAAACATATGTAAGAAAACTTCAGATAAATTAAATGTAGCTGGATACAAAACCCTATGCTACTACATCAAAAGACAAAACAACAAAAGGACGTAACTAAAAGGAGATACGACTTAAATTTTCTTAGAACAAAGGTGTCATAGTCCCTTTTGGACTAGGGTTTTGTATCCAGCTACATTTAATTTATCTGAAGTTTTCTTACATATGTTTTTTTTTTTTTTTGGGGGGGGTACCTTTGATAGGTCAAATGGCCTTTGTCAATCCCCTCACATTTCGATTTGTTTTGTTTCTTTTTATCTATATTCTAGTTTGTATGTACATGAATATACTTGTTCCTGTTGTTTTTATTTATATAGTTCTTTTAGCTCACATAATTGTACATTGTACACATGAACATGTATAAGTTATTCTCTAAAGCTTACTGACTCTACTCCAAACAATGCAAATGTTAATGAACTGGTCCAGCTTTTGCAAGTAAGGCCTCCCGTTGACCTTGGTTTTGGAAGTCCTTTTGTGACCTTGCGAAAGCGGAAGTTATTTAGAGATGATGGGAATTAAGAAGCATGGGAATTCACCCAATTGTTTCCTGCAATGACTCAGGTGAAATAAATGTGTAGTGATCGTCGTTTGGAACAATCCTGGGAACCTACTATGAAAACAAACATGTTTATCTTAATTTATTATGTATCCATTGTGTGTTGACTGTATTTAAGGTTTGTGTAATAGCTGTAAGATTCACAATAAAGTCACGATGATAATATAAAGTGTGATTATGTTCATCTTTTGGAATTAGACAAATTAAAAGAAATTATAGGTACTTAAAATCCAATGTAAATAAGATTTTGAATGATTCATTCAAGAATATGTTTGTGTAGTATGTAGCTCCACCCTCAGACAGATTAACTTGATATGAATAAAAGCAGATAACTCAGAGAAATATAAAGTTAGAGTTAAATCAGACAGTGTCATGGTAGGAATAAAACTTTAATCATTCATTAAATGAATATTAGTTTCTTTTGTAGTACATGTCGATCATTTAAGAATAAATATCAGAAGCACTTCTGAAGGTTAAAATCAGAAATATGAATAAAAGAAAGAAAAATTGTCAATGTGCTAAGTTTGAAAAAAGTACCCTGCTGCATAGGCTAACTCTTCAATTTCTGCACTGTGGAATTTGAGGCTAGGATGGGTGTGTCTGGAAGGCTCAACTTGCTGTGTGATGCCAGTTACCTATTTTCTTTTTCAAATTTTTTGATATCAAAAAGAGTTTTTCATCATCATTTTTGTTATTATGAACATGATACATGTACATAATCAATCAGTAGAAAGCTATTTAGATCACAACCACTGTTGCTGAATGCCTTTCAAAACTTTTTGTTTTCCCAAAATGTTTTTTCTTATATTTTATGGCAAACATACAGACGATTCAACTACATGTACTTTCATAAGCATGTAAAAAGGATTTATGGTACCTTTAGATGAATAGAGGTGTAACGAATACCAATTTTTTGAAAACAATTTAATTGTATTCATAAAGATTTCAATAGCTTGGGAAACAACAAAATGTAGAGAGCAAAGTCAGGTTCTGAGCGGAAACAGCAAGATCAACATAAAATAAATTGGTCATGGCCGCTACAGCCTAAGTGGCAGTAGAACTCACATGATTGCGTAGCTAATGGGAATATTCTAAAATCACACGGTCTACAATAATCCATCAGACCAGTATTTTTATTGTTGCTAGATAACTTCCTGAGCAAAGAAGATAGGCCAATAATATTTCCTTTCACAGAGGTTCAATGTTTGGAATACAAACATGGGTGGTCTATGTTTCTCATCATACAAGGATACTTAATGAGCATCATGCTCACTTTCATACTTCACTATAAAAAAACCCTGTTTACTGTTTTCAGAACCATTGTTGATCACAAAGTGTTCACACATATCTTTTACAAGGATGTATTAAAGAGAATATGATATAGTACAAGTATGATTAACAATATAAACATTTTACATGTCTTAGAAATAAAATTGTGTAATTATGCATTTCTCATATTACAAATGATCATTGAGCATGCATGCTTACTTTTACACTTTAGAATGCTGTTGAATGTTTTCAAAGATCTATTATGGATCAGAACATGTTCACACATATATATTTTACAAGGATATAAGAGAATATGATATAGTACAAGTATGATTAACAATATAAACATTTTATATGTCTTAGAAATAAAATTGTGTAATTATGCATTTCTCATATTACAAATGATCATTCAGTATGCTTACTTTTACACTTTAGAATGCTGTTGAATGTTTTCAAAGATCTATTACGGATCAGAACGTGTTTATACATATATCTTTTACAAGGATATAAAATCATGGGGATAATATGATACAATACTGATATAATCAAGTTATTAACATTTGATGTGTCATTTTATGAATAAAAACGCATAATATATTTAATTTTGATTTGATTTTTCTACATTTAAGGAAACAGCAGAATACATACAAATATCGAAAAATATACATGTTGGAAATTAACATTTTGCATAATAAAGTAAACATTATACAAACATATTTCATGCATGTAAGTGGAAGGATGATTTATAAAGTTACAAGTTACTTAAAGTTTGACAATTCCAGATATGTAGTTGAGAGGTTCAAAATCATTGTTTTTAGTAAGAATTGGCAAGTTTTAAAAGTTTTTGACAAAGCTCCTAACCATGTACGTTGTTTTCATAGATATTACATTTTATTAAAACCATGTAGCATTAAAAGCTAAATATTTTTGTTGCCAATTTGAAGTACAAAATGTGATCAATTTAGCCCTTAAATAATTGAAAGGGTTAAGATAAATAAAAGTGCCTATAATCATCAAATTTTTGATGGATAGATTATGTCTTTGTGTGAACTGGATAAAAGTTTATCTGCTTCTCAGAGTTATTTTTATGTTTCATTATTCATTGAGGGTAGAAAAGGGGAATGTGCTTTCTTTTTACAGCTGATTCTCACTAATATCCGGGCTTGTAGTGTTTCTTTTTATGGAATAATTTGCCAGGAAGTTCCCATACTCTAGTATACATTCTTACCTTGTTTCAAGTTAAAGGTTGCAATGGCCAATTGTGTTTTCTTCAATATTATGTGGATCATGTCACTAAATCTGATGCTAAATCCATCCAACATTTACATAATGTCTATTAGAATTTGCTAAAAAATAATTTTATCTTTTCTATAGTAGAGGAAATGTAATGTGAATATCGATAAAAATTTCTTTTATCCATTTTTAGGTGCACAGACATGATGTATATGATTATAATTAGATACAGCTACATTAAAATATGTTCTTACTTTAAAATGTGTATGATCTAGAAACATCTTCAATAGAAGTGCTGTCAAAAGTTGACAGACATGAAGAGACCATTAATACAATTAACAATTATGATCAAGCCATTGAATTGTATGTATGTTCTTTTATTTATTTATATTTTTGTGCAGCCAGGAGCAGTGGAAACATTCTACAAGATGAGGGACTGGATTGTCAGGGGAACCAGACTACAGAGTTGCTAGCTTCTAATATCACTAGTATAGTAAGTAAGATGGAATAGTATTACGGATGTCTTATTTCATGTATGTGATAATCCTGGATGTGTTCTAAATCTAATGCAGAAATGCACAGGAGCAGTGAGCGATTTAGCCCTGGAAAGCCCCCAAAAGAGCTCTGGTAAAAAGAAATAAATAAAATGTATGAAAATATGAAAATTAAACATTTCCACTGGGAAATCCCAAAGAGCTCCAGTGGACAAAAAAGTATTCATTACACTGCAGGGGAGATTTTTGACAGAAAACATCAAACAAAGTACCTGAATTATTAATGTGTCTTTCATTTTGTATTTTATGGAGTCCTGTAAACCCTTGTTTTAAAAAAAACCCAACAACCTGGGGGGTGTTTCATGAAAGGACTTGTCACATATTTTATCCGACAAATTTGCTCTCAGCCAATCAGGTGCAAGGATTTCAGTAGCTTATAACAGTTGTCGGATAAAATATCCGACAACTTCCTTTCATGAAACGCTCCCCTGGACTTACCTTGGATTTCCCTTTTGTTTTTTGATGAGTGAGGTATTTCTTAAGGGGTTTTCTTTTGTTGTAACTCAAAACTACTTCACATCTAAAGAAACACATGAACCTCCAGTAATGTGACACACTTTCATTTTCCCTAGAATAACAGACGGACAGGCTCCCAAAAGACAATTCATTATCACTTTCAAAGATAGAACTCTTGAAATGTTTGATTATTATTCTGTTTTGACTTCATATGCCAAAACCTGCCCTACTGAAGTTGATACAGAGAAGTGCAATGTGAATGAGGGGGAAACAGGACATGTTGCTGCCACTTTTATCATCCAACTGTGCCTTCGTTACATACTCTGTAAAACAGAAAAGACTAAATTCCATCCGTCTTGGAATGATAATAGACTGCCACTGGCATTCCTCCTACATCTTTATTGGTATCAAGAGAGAGTTAAACCTACAAGAAACTGGGTCCTAACTCTACAAAGGAAGAAACAAAGCCACACGTTCACATCCCAAATTTGATATATGCTTTTATTCTACTTCTGCTTTTGAGTTTCAAGCATACTTTTGTGAAAATTATTCTATTCTTGATTTGAATTGACATGATGAATCATAGAAAGAAAAGTTACACATTTAAAGGTCTTTACTTTAAAGAGAATGTTGAGTTCTGGGAAAGTTGGAAAATAATTTGTGAGCTTTCTCATTCCTTTTGTGTCAGTTTGGAAGAACATTATAGTAGAAATGTCCCCTGAAAAGGATTGCTCTTCAAATGCCCTCATATTCGAAATATGACAAGAAATAGCTGAAGTGTTTGGGCCAAACATTCATGCCTATATGTGTGTGCAGCCCCATATATCCATTTCTCTGTGCAGTGCATATGCTTTTCAGCAAGATTGGGTCAATTTGTTATCATTTTGATGATTCCAAAATCTCATAGTTATAAACCAATTCGAAAGTACACATGATCAAACTTTCCCAATTTCTTTCACATTGTAATCACATGACAACATTAAACTTTATCTTAAAGTAGATAAACATTAAATTGTTATAAAAAATAGAAATTTGATTTGGAAAACTTACAACTGCCTTTTGATGTAGGATGTTGTGTGATATTATAGATATGAATTGGGCCAAATGAGGACGAAGTGGACCGCCAAAAATCTGCCTTCTCTCCAGGGGCCAATAAGCACATAACAAGATTGATGCTCCTGGTATCATACCATGTCTCAAATATTTAAAGTTAGAATACAACCTCTTTGCCATCATACCTTCACTGTCCCATTAACAGAGCTTGACTGAAAGTTTTAACCACTTTTGTGCCACCAACAAAGTTGTGGGACAATTGTTATAAATTAACTTTCACAAGTAAAATTTTCAGTTGTAGTGCTTATTTCATTGATTGTAGAGTACAGATAGAAACTTGAGAATGAAGATAACTGCTTCTCATTCAAGAAGAAAATTACAGGCCTTCTTTAGTTACAGCTCAGAGCACAGAAGGGTTAAGAAACGCAAGTTGATAGATTTGATAAGATTGAAGTGATTCTATGGATTATTATAATAAAAAAATATAGTAGATTGGTGAAATAAAATGTAGGGAATATTTGTGCCTGAAAGTGTTAGGAAGGAAATTTTATATAAGATGTTTTAGTTGTTTAGCTTTTGATGTAATGTTAAATATTACCAATGTATGGAATGAGTTTGCTGTCATTTGAAGAGTAGCTGGGAGTGTTTAAAGTTAAGGTAGTGCTTGGGTCTGGTAATGAAAACAAGAAACATTCTCACTGAATCAAACAAAACTTACACTGAATGTTCAAAACTATACATATATATCTGCCAGCGTTTGGTAGAAAATGTATAAAAGCTAAATTAGGTAATAAACATAAGAAAAGTAAGTAAATCAAGCTAGTACATGTTCTGTGAGAGTTTTTATCTTTTGAAGAAAAAATATTGTCCACACCTTTGGCTAACAGCCTTACTGCAAGAAAACTATCTTTTACAAGATAGAGATTCGGATCTTCGATTGAAAATTGAAATGGGGTGGGTGCACAGTTGCTGATGTGCCCAGCATGATGGAATGGAGCTCATTAAGCTGTACATGGTTCTCGTGCCAGCTCAACTTGTCAGCATGTTGGTTGCTAGGTAACTAAGGATGATGCTGTTATAACATTCATACTGCCTTGTCTTGACAGAGGTAGGAATGAGAACTGAAGAAGAATTAGTGAGCCGAGGTGGGTAAATTGAAAAATGTAGAGAATGAGGTGAATATGGAGAGGAGATAATTGTGATGTAAGAGAAACAGAGGTAAACATGAACATGAACTGTGATTATTGCATGACAAAAAGGAGAAATATGGTGAAGGACAGATATGGGAAGGAGAGAGAGAGAGAAAGAAAAAGAGAGATAATGAGAGACAGAGATAGAGATAGAGAGAGAGAAACAGATGAGAGAGGTTGAGAAAAAGTGAGAGATACAGAGAAAGGTAAGGATGGGGAGAAGGTGAGAGTAATGTTGATTTAGAAGTACTTTTATCCAGGCTTAGCATTGACATGTTATTAGGATTCATTGTAAGCAGTTTAATATGAAGGGGTCGTTCTGTTGATCTATCTCTTTGTGGAATACTTTAAATTTGGGAACATTGTGGAATATAGAGGCTCTTTTGCCCCGTGACCTATTTTTAATTGTTTGCCTTTTGGTTTTGAGCAAGAAAATTATGATAACAAAGAATTAAATTGAAAATCAACATGAATGATATAGAAATTAGAAAACATTAAAGTAGAACGTTGATGATTTTAAATATTGGCTTAATACTTATTATTGCATAGATGGCATAAATTAAACAAGGTTATCCAAATTCAACGCTTGGAAACATTTGAAGTAATGATTATTATCAATTATAAAACGGTAAAATACAGCCCCCGATATAGCAGCTGAAGAGCTCCTCGAACGCTGCTGAGATATGTGACGACACACCCTGGACCAGTCCTGGCTAAGCAGACGATGTCCCATAACATCTTACACATTTTTCAGAGCCTATTTTGTCATCTCCTCTTCACTTATTTCTCTTCCTTCACTAGCGTCAGTCTTAATGTTAGTCTGTTGCCTCACTCTTAACTTCGTGTATGGTATTATTTTGATGAAAAATGCAGCGTTAAAAAAATAAAGGAATCAGTCACTTGTAAACAAAATAAGACGCCATTGTATTTTCAGCTGTTTGCACCGGGGCATGTTCGGCGTTTCAAGAGGGAACGAATACCATCCTGCTATTATTCGGAGGGCTTTTCAATTTGAAAGTGGGGTTTATTTCATTGATCATTGATCACCTATGTATTTACAATCAAACGGTTTTAGCTATCAGAATCAGTTTCACTTTCCCTTTATAATGGTGTGAAATAAGGTCATGTTTAAATACACCAAACTCTTTATAATTTGATAAATAATTGCATTGCAATTACGTTCATTCATTATAGGACGTCGTCTGCTTAAGCAGGATCGATCCCGAGTGTGACGACATCAAAACATCGCTATATTTCTGGCGAATCCTCGGATATTCCAGATGCTGAGAAGAGCTTTTATTTGTGTTGTTTTTATAATCACCAGATACGCAGTTGACATAAAACTTATAAGATTGCCATCTGTAAGCTTCCCAGTTTCTAGTGATACATTAATTGCCATATTTGTGATTTTCTTTGAATATCTACTTTAATAGCAGTGATAAGAAATTGAAATGTAGATTTGCCCTGTGACCTATTTTTAATTGTTTGCCTTTTGGTTTTGAGCAAGAAAATTATGATAACAAAGAATTAAAGGAGTACTCCGGCCTGAAATTAATATGAATTGAATAAATAGAGTAAAATTAAACAAACAAATCACTGAAAATTTCATCGAAATCGGATGAAAAATAATGAAGTTATGGAATTTTTAAGTTTGGCATTATTTTGGTAAAACAGTGATATGCACGTCATCATGAATATGCAGTGGGTGAGCTGATGATGTCATATCCCCACTTTTTCTTTTGTATTTTATTATATGAAATTGCAATTATTCAAATTTTCTGCTCCAAGCTTATAACTAAAAGGACTGACTCCTTATTTAATGTGTAAGTTTATCATTGCTGTAACTTATTTTGTTACAAGGGAGATATTTTTTATAGACATGTATGAAAAAATGAAATAATGAAGATTTCATGTAATATAGTTAAAAAAGGTAAGTGGGGACGTGACATCATCAGCTCACTCATTACATATTCATGATGACATGCATAGAACTGTTTCCCAAAATAATGCAAAACTTAAAAATTCAATAACTTTGTTATTTTTTATCGGATTTCGATGAAATTTTCAGTGTTTTGCTTGTTTAATTTTACTCTATTCATTCAATTAATATTATTTTTAGGCCGGAGTACCCCTTTAAAGTTGAAAATCAACTTGAATGAGCGAGTTATGAATGATATGAAAAAAATTAGAAAACATTAATAGATTAATAGCAGTGATTAGAAATCGAAATGTAGATTTAGATGATACGTGTGTTTGGAAAAAGATGAATGATTTGTTATATTTTTGACAAAGACACAAAAAAAAAATCAAGATTATTATGATAATGATGGCCAATTTTTGTGAAACTGTTAGAAGATTGATATGTTATGATGACTTATATTATCTAATCAATTTCATGGCATTGATACTGTTAAGGATGATAACATCTATAACTCAGCTGCAGCAAGCTCTTACCAATCATAAACTTGCAGTGATGCAGAAAATGGATGACCCTGGAAAGTCATTCATTTTCAAGATATATTTATTGCCCTTTCTTCAACATCATAAACAAAAAGCAAGTTTTTCAATAAGTCTGTAGAAACCTGTTGTTCCCCGTCATTCACTGTCTAATGGCGGAAGGATATCTCATCCACATGCACCAGTGCACACATCTCTTCTAATTTTTCAATTTCTGGAAAATCCTTCATTTCCAAGATATCTTTATTGCTTTTTTTCCAACATCATTAAAAATGCAAATTTTTTATTAATCCATACAAACCTGTTGTTCATCTTTACTATCATCCACTCTCTAATAAAGGAAGGATATCACCGTTAAATGCATCAATAAACACATCTCCGTGAATGTAATCATTCTATTCTTCTTGTTGGCGCGTGGAGCCACGGGCCAAGGCTTGAGACGTGGTCACCACCCCATGCAGTATAAACCCTCTTATGAATGGATGCCAAGCCCTAAAAGGTTATCATTAATACTATAGAAAGGATCTGCAGGTTCATGGATTAACTAAAGCACAATGCCTTTTCACTCATACGCAGTGGAGTGCTTCATTGGAGATGACGTTTTTTGATTTGTTTGAATTTCTAAAATTTTGTATCAGCAGGATTTAGCATACATTATCCATGGAACAAGTGGACCAGAACGCTAGATACGTGGACTGATTTAATAAAGTAATCAAAACTTTCATTATCTAGCCTGGCAAGCTTTTATTGGTAAAATGAAACAAAGATTCAAATCAATTAATTGTGATAATTAATTTTCAGAATATATTATAAGCATTCAGCCGTTTGTAACTTGATATAATATGCCCCTGTCATCTAGTATTCTTATGCATTGATTCTATTTAAAATGTTGAGAAAAACAGTTCTAAAGTTTACCGTACAACAAAATATTAAACAAGTGAACCCTTCGTATTTGTTTTATATGTTTGACAAGGTCTTATGTGCTTAAAGGGGAAAGGAAAATAGTAGTAGATAGTATAATGATAATTGTGATATCAATCACTATAATTATAACTTTGCACTTAGAATATTGTCCTCTTTTTGTTTGTATTTATTATGCAGTTGCAAACAATAGCCACTTAAGGTATCAACAAATTATTGCTGGCAAGCCAGCAGTCCCCACAAGGAGAGTCCTGATTAGGCCTTAGGCCAATCAAATTGGTTTGCTGCTGCTCAGATACTAGTAATGTTATTATGCCTTTACACTATCACCTCTGTAACTTAAAACAAAAGATATTCATGAAGCATATTGTGCATATTGTCCTGTCCTACAGGATCAGCATATCACTTTGCCATACTATTTCTTACTTTTTGTGTCTTAAAAGAGTATTTTTGTTTGTTTTGTTATACACTTTCTTTCTACATCTGCTCTCCAAATACGCAGCTTGAAAGTTGCTGTGGATATCTCCAGGGGAGCATTTCATCAAGCGTTTGTCAGTGATTTTTACTGACAATTTGCTCTCAGCCAATCAAATGCAAGGATTTTAGTAGCTTATAACAGTTGGTAAAAATCACTGAAAAAACGCTTGATGAAACGCTCCCCTGATTTCATTTTGACAGAAATGTGTTTTTATTCTTGGTTACATCTTTAAGGAGGCATCAAATTAAAAGTGAAAGTAAGCTGTTAGAAATGTATACCTGGTTATTTCCCTTTGAAGTGATCTAACTGTTAATTTAATAGGTCATTTGCTCTTTACTGCTCTTCCTAGGCAGTGACCTCTTGTGCAAAGGTTAGTTTGACCTTTGCTGCTTGCAGGGCATTGCATCAGATGCAGAAAAACTTGATAGGAAATGACGTTAAAACAAGGTAGGAATAAACCAGGATCAATTGTGAAGATGTAAGAAGAGCTTTGAAAAGAAGAGTGTCTAAATGAAAGTTAATGCCCTGGCCTGCAGGTTTAAATGACATTCATAGAGATTGTTTCATTCATGTGTGCTACTGTCACTATGAACAAGATGACAAAGAAAGCGGACAAAATATACAGCTCCTCATTGTACCATCCACAATTGTTCTGGTATACAAAAGAACATCCCTTCATTGCTATTATGTAAAATAAGTAGAACAGGTGAATATGCATGTGACACCTATTCTACATTTTTTTACATAATAGCAATGAAGGGATGTTCTTTTGTCTACCAGAGCAAGTGTGGAAGGTACAATAAGGAGCTACATATTTTGTCCGTTTCTCTGTTCGCCATGTTCATAGTGTGTATAGTGCATGATAGATGTACAAAATGTATCTGCTATATAGACCGACAATTTCACTATGAGCTATTATATACCCATCCCCACCTTCATGGTTGTATGTTTAACACGTTTTTAGGAAGAGGTTTAATTTATAGAACTATTTTGTAATGTAATATCTGAATTTTAAGTAGATAAGATGGGATTTTAATGGACTATACATATATGCCTCGGTCATCAACAATATTTCAAGTGATCATTTTCAGATAAAAATGTTAACATCGGTTGTTGGATTCCTCTGAGTTGAAGATCTATCTCCTAGAAATCAAGTAGGAATATAGATGGATCCATATGATATAGCCCTAGATACATTAATGGGGTGTTGCAAGAAAGTTGCGATTGATTGCAAGAAAGTTGCGATTGATTGCAAGTTGCAACTGATCGGTACTGACCAATCAAAATCATTGTTGCAAGCGCATTTCTTGAATGGGCAGACCTGAACCATTCAGAATGGTTGTTCTAATTTGCTTTACAATTTGCAATTGATTGCAACTTTCTTGCAACACCCCATAAGTCTGTGTAATCTGTTACCTTCAGGTAGCACTGGTCATTGACCTATCTTAAGCCACAAGTCATTATTGACTGACTGATGACTACCTTTAGGGAAGAAATATTCATTGAGGGATACTATTGGTCCAACCGTCTGGACAACCAGACTCTTCTATCATTTCTGACTTTTTGAGTCTCACATCCTTTTAGGAAGTACATTGAATGGCTCATGATATTCTGTATGCCCCAGGGCTTCTGGTAGCATCTTTTCATCTCATCAAAAGAGGTCAACTACCAATTGATGTCTGTAGTGGCCATAATTACAATTTTGGTTATGCCTCGCTTCTGCAGAGTTTAATTTATGAAATAACTCTTTTAATTATTGTAATATCCATAACATGATATTTCTGAGATTTTGCACCTGCAAGACCAGGCACTATTAGTATTCCAGAGATTAATATACATGTAGGAACAGAGGTGCAATGATGTGGATTCAAATAGACTACCCATTCAATGAAGCAGCCATGCCAGGCACGTGCCATCGCAATGGCTGAATGAAGCAGGATCAAAAGTTTTTTGCTGTAATTATTTATGATATAATTTAATCTACCACTTAACAGAATTAGCAGGGATCTGAATGCTGTAATTATTTTGATTGATTCGAGATAAGTCAGAACAGTCTGCTTGCTGTATCATACCAATCTACTCCCCAATACTCTATCAAAATTATTTGTAACTTTGAACAATGTTCATTTTTTAATGTTTGATAGCGTAAATGCAGATTCCACAGAGATTGTTCTGTAAAGTAAATGGTAAACATTTCAACAGTTGAAAGCCAAAAAGTTGTTAACTCATTTAGTATTTACATACATGTAGATTTAATGCCCTTTTAGCTCTCAGCTGATGGAAGGAGGCATGCATGTCACAAAGAGATGGCTGTTTGTAGCATACATTCACTTACTATCCTGAAACCTGTTCCTCTAAGTAGTGCAGAATATGCTGTCATTGTGCTGTCAGTGAAATATACAATATGATTATGTAACCAGTTAAACCCACAATGTGCCTGGAGTAGAGAGAGAAGTCAATGAACTTTAAAGATGAAGCCAGTCGAGATTACTATTGGAGTGATGCCAAGTTCTGTTTTAAGAAGATTAATGAATCTCTATACAAATTTTTACATCAAAACCCATGTAAAGTTTTATTGTAACGTCTTTAGCAGCATTTAGGAGCCAGTTATTGTTGTTTTTGCTCCATTTGGAAATTTTACAATGCTTTATTTTCCCCCTCTCTTGTTCTCTCTTTCTGCCCTCTTTTTTCTCTCTCTCTCTGTCTTAGTTTTACTAGTCATTGTATGTGTGTACAGTATTTAAAAAAATGCTTGAATGTGTGAGATGCTCTTATTTTAATTTTTATTTATTCAATATTTACTAGTGTGTGAATACAATGTAAACAATGTAATAAGGAGACTCAGAATAATTCCAAATAAGGCAAATCACTACAATCGTTATCAAAATCCCTAAAAGCACTGTCTTTCAGCGAAAAGTTTACCTTGGAAGTGAATGCGCCCATGTATCATTTGGCATGATGCCAATAGTTGTTACTCAGTAATCATAGTGAGGTTTCCAATTAAATTTTCAAAGAGTCTTCTCTGTATTGCTTCCCTTTATTCTGTAACAAATTAATACCATGAAACCATGAAAAACCAAATTACCCAACAGTTTTATTGTTTCCAAGAAACTTAATATTTCATTTTGACAGGAAAGGAGATATGAAAATTATATTGAAGGCCCATCAGTGCTTGATCTAACAAAGGCTATCCTTTTCACAGAAAAGGATTTTGGAAGAGAAAAAAGTCTACTGCATGTATTATGGAAGATGAAATTCAATTTAGATAGTTAAAGGGATAGGTCACATTGATAGTTGTTACTTTATTGTTAACCAATAACATATTAATCACAGCAAAGCTCAGAATCCATTCTTGATTTTAGAATATGAGAATTTGATATTGATCATGCTGCCAATTCAAAGACTACTGGTCTTTCATAAGTTTTCAAACTTGAATGCTTTATCTCCATTGATTTCTAAAACAATAATTGAATTCATTAAAAAGTAAAATATCCCTTTGAAATTAGTAACTTTATTGTAATGAGCTCAGTTAATAATAATGATATGTCTTGTTTACCCAGGATAGCCTCATTAGTATTACCAGTATACTGTTGTCCCCGAGGGCCCTGCAATCATGCTACTACCCCAGCTTTAGCCGAGAGACCATAAGGTGCTCAAGCATTCAAGAAATTTCTCCCTACCGGGTACCCATTTACTTCACCTGGGTGGAGTGTGGCAAATGTAGATTAATGTCTTTCCAAAGCGCATTAGTGCCATGGCAGGGAATCAAACCCTGTACCTTGTGATCTGCAGTCCGGTGAGAGTTGCATCTCTTTATCAAACTCAAGAAGGTCATAAAATATTTAGAATATTTAAGAAATTTGAGCATTGTATGCAAATCAGTTAATTTGGACTTAATTTGGAATTAATGTTTCCAGTTATTTTCTTTAATTAGCTGCATGGAAAAATAATGGAATGACTCTTTCATTCTGACACTCCCCTACATTGTCCCTTTTATAGCATCTGCATGTTTCTCAGAATAGGTCTATCACCATGGTCACTTTCTCTGCTTTGGCTGTTTGTGTCCTTTTGTCTTTTAGCTTGTCTTTTCTGTCTATGTATTACAGTCTGACTCTTTCTCTTTTTCCTAGTCTGGTTCCAGTACTTACCTTTCTTTTGCTTTGTTGGTGAACAGTAATTTGGTCTGTTTTTGTCTCATTTTCTGTTTGTTTTGTTGGTATGTCTGTTTCTCTCTCTTTTTCTGAACATTCCATCTTTGTAGCCTATGTGTGTCTTATACAGTCTGTCCATCTAGTATATATTCCTGCTTTCTGTTCTGTCTTGCTTATTCTTATTAACCAGTAAATCCTGTTTAGTCCCAGTTACATCACCTTACATTTCCTTTTAAGGTAATTCAAAAGCTTAGATTTTTGATGTTCACAATTAAAAGAAACTGGATGTCCATAGTAAATTATGATTGGACATTAATGACTTTGTAAAAGCTTGTGATTAAAGTTGCATATTTCAGCAGTCATTTTAACTGCCTCATTTCCTCCAAATTAGTTCAAGTGCATGTTAGAGATCAGAAACCTCTTTAAGCGTGCCATTGTTCGTGAAGACATTAGCAAAACAAATCAAGCAGGCTTATATTGGCTTTCACAATCTTCAAGTGCTGTCCAAAATTACGCCTTTAAATTATTCGTCTGTTCACCTAATGTCATTAAGGAGACGTAAGATTAGATCTTTGCATACCTTCAAGTGCATCCAGCACCAGATATTTCTGAGGCTGTTGAATGATAATGATGTTTGCTATAGTTAGTGGTCTAACTAAGGGAGGATTATTCGCTTTGGACATTACGAGGATCTAGTTAAGTTCACCATGCTCTTTTAGGTCTCTTAGAAACAAATTGGTATGTAATTGAAGCTAATGAGAGAGTCTGCTGCATGCTTTAATCAGGGGCAGATCCAGGATTGAGTAAAAAAAAAGAGGGGGCACAAAACTGAAAGTTTGTCAAAAGGTAGACCCATATTTTTTTGGTCTCGCCAGCTTCTCCAAAAGTCGCTCAGCGGGGGGTAGGGACAAAAAAAAATTTTGTCAAACCTTCAAAAATCGCTCAGTAAGGAGTTATGGGGGCCCAGTTTCCCTCCATAATTCCCTGACAAGCAAAAAATAAAAAGGGTCCTCAATCTAAAAGGGGGGCACAATCGAGAAAATGGCGGATCGTCTATGGTCAAAATTCATACTTCTCTTCCAAAAGGGGGGGGGGGCACGGGCCGGCTGTGCCCCCCCTGGATCCGCCACTGCTTTAATGACTTTGTTGAAACCTGGTCATCAGTAATGACCAAAGTCATGACAGAAGTTGCCTCAAGTTTATTAATGCATTGGTTTTTCGTATTGGTCTGATCTTAATAGTAAACTGAAGGAAGCTGCCTATAATGTTGATCAATCATGACGTAGGCAATCTTGTGGGATGGGGAATGATTGCGTAGTGTGGTATGAGCATGGGAAATGGTTAATCTAAACAGCACTTTTATTCAGTTTGTGGTACATGAAAACCACAATTTTGAAAATGTCAACATTCTTTCCATACTCCTTTGTACAAAATTTGAAGTAGATTTTAATTGTTCATTTTCCCAGAAGTTGATACTTTTATAACAGTGGGAGGATGACAAGTCAATTAAATGCTCTGTTTTTCAGGATATGAGGCAGAAATATCTCTCAAGTCTGCATACTTGAGTAATGACCTGTTTAATGTTTTGAAATGAATTTGTGAATGGGTTTTATTTAGTTCTTGACATCATCTTTATCAGTTATAAATAAAGAGCAAAACCAAATTAAGAATTATAGGTGGCCTGCATTCACTCCTCGTGAATGATTTAGTTGGGAGATAATAAGAGTATAGTTAAAAATATGCTCATCACTGATAACATAATGGAGTATTCTTTTAACATGATCATAATCAATGGTAGTCGGCCGAAATGAGTTTTTACTCCATATTTTTAATGGAGATAGTTTAGCTCTATTTCATTCTGCTAACCTTCTTTCAAGATGAAAATGTCAACTTGTTTCTTATTCAAGCCTGAGTACTTTTGTTCAGATTTCTATTTTTCTAATTACCTGATTCTGTTTGAAAAAAAAGTAGTACCGGTATATGCCCTAACTAGATGAAAATTAAATTTTATGCAGAATATATCAAGCTGAAATTGTTTATTAATGTAAAAAATATTTTTCAAGTTGAATGTATTTATGATTATCATTTAATGCACATAAAATTAAGTGCCACAAAAATGGCCAATATGTCTTCTCAAGGCTCAAAATGGGCTAAGGTAACAGTACGATTGACATTTCAAATCATGTGGGGAAACAATATTCCTGCCTTTGTGGCTTATGTGGAATCTAAAGAATCTCACCTAAAAAATATTTCAAGTAAATCTTTTTTTGCAATCCACTGTAATCAAAAGTTGCATTTGGCAACCTGAGCAATTGTTTAGTTTGCTTGGCTGGCAACCCAAATAAATGAAGGGAGAGCCCTGTCTATTTTTTGGTACTTCTGCTTGATATAAATGATAATTGTACAATTGGCTGGTTCATGCTTTGTGGGAAATATATGAAGTGCCCTTGATATAACCATATTGCACTTTTTGTAACATCACTCATTTTTCTGATCATTTACAACCTGTATAAACTAATAAATATTTCATATTACGCCATGAAAAATCAAGTTCTGTAGGCTTGCTTATACGAAAAAGTGAGTGCTGGAAGCTAGTTATCCTTGAAGGAACAATTTTGGGAGATTCTGCCTAGAAACTAAGCACATAGTTGAAAATAGGATCAATGTTTATAAAAATGATATCAACACAGTATTCTCGAACTTCTATCAAAGGTGATTAGCACTATACCATCCTCTGTGTACCTTAAACTGCTAGAATATTGATGTGGCAATGAAAACAGTGGCAGAAATCAATACAGTTACCACCTACTTCAATTAGTGTTTTATAACACTAGTTTTATTTTTTCAACCAAACAAACAAACAAATACATGTAAATGATAATCACCTTGCTTGTATAACTTTACAATTTTTTCCTCAAATCTATCTCACATTAGCAAATTTAGGCATTGATTCAAAGATATAAATATTCAGATTGCTTTCTACAAGGCATGGTATCTTCAGGGGATGCCTTCAATCCTACATTATATTTCTGAAGCACAGGAACCATGAATAAGCTTATTTCTCTTGGGAGTTACATAATATAAATGAATTCATTTTTCTACACTGAGAATGAAAATTCTGACCTTCCAAACAATTAAAACAGTTAGAGAACTTAATTGGACAAGGTCTAAATCAAGGAAGTATACTCAATTATGTATTCATGTATTGTCAACGATCGCCTTCAAAAAGAAAAAAATCCTGTTTATTCCTCTTGTTATTCCTCTTTCTTTCATTCAGAAAATTGATCTAAGTAGAGGTCTCTGGAGAATTGCCTGCAGATACTAATTAGAAGTAATTTGGGGTGTATGAGGGAACATAATGCCCATGATTAGTTCATACTCCTTAATGTAACAAGAACTGCAGGTGCAATCATAATTGGACCCGGGGGAGCCATGTGGTATGATTATTATCATGATAATACAATGGTACATGCTCAATTAAAGCTTTGAAAGAAACAAGACAAGCAGTAATGTGTGGTAAATGACTCTAAGGAGAGTAGTTACACAAAGAAAGGTTGAGCAACGACTTTACACAGAGGGGTAAGGAAAGCCACAAAGGGTTGCTTGATATCTTTAAATCTCTTAAGAATTAAAAAGATCTATGGATGTTGGATAAGACCATGTCATATGCACGTGTGTATATACAGAAAATCAGTTCTACAGTGGCAGTTCAAAATGTGTTTTTCATGTCACTTTGAATTAATATCATACAAACATAGACACCCAATTCTCAATATAGTTGTAAAATACATGTAGTGTCATTACTACTTTTGCTACTACTAATCATAATACTAGTAGTCATGACAGCCTACTCTTTTTTTTTATAATTAGAACAGCTTTTCAACAATTTTGAACCCGAAACTTCTTTATATCGTAGACTCAAATAATAGCAGTAAATGAATCCGAATGACATCAATGTTTTTTCTGTTCGTTTTGAACAGATTCTTGTAAGTGTCCCTCATATGAGTCATTCTATTCACATTTGAATAAGATCCTATTCATATTTGAATACATATAAATGTTATACTATGACAACAGACACTTGTAAGCTGGACATTTAACCATGCAATGAGTACTGTTTTACAATAGTCTTCTACGTGTACTGCCACTGCTATTACTGGTCCATCATTTGAAAAAACAACAGACCTTTACAATTCAACAGATTTTCATTCAACAGGCTACAGATTGAAGCCTGTGCTATGTGCTTTATCATGTACAAGCTTAGTAATTTATTAACAAATAAATGAGCAGTGAGGTTTGTGTGTATGCTTGTTTTTATGTATTTTGGGGGGTTTATTAATTTATTTTTTAGATGAACGTCAGTTATTAGATGTTGGCTGTACAATGTAGTATGACATAAAACAGATAGTGCTATTACCTCCTCTTCACCACTAGATGGAGCTGTTTCAGAATGCATATTGTGTGTGTGTGTGTTCTTACAACCTCTCTCATCAAGATTGGTGTTAGGTCAAGTAGGTCTAAGAACACAGTAGTGAATCTACTAATTAAATCATCAAATATTAATGACTGAATCTGAAAGTCAAATTGAAAGATATATCATATTGCCAGAATTAGTGAATATAATAATTATTAATGGGTTTATGAAATTGAATTCAGGTTTGACCAGCTTCCCTGTCTGTTATTAATTTGTTGTAGTACTATGCAGTGCCTCGAAACTGAAGCTCCTGTCTTTACCTGTTCCTTATTTGTCCATCTTGTATGATTGAGTTAGGTCTCTGTTTCACATTGGACTTCATTTATTTCCAGAACTACATCGTAATCTACATGAGAAGTGTGCAGCTGATGTTGACGTATTTCAACTGATTATGTCCTCACTTAATCTTAATAGCTAGTACTAATGGGTGTCAAAGGTCATTCTAAGGAGATGTTGCCCCCTGATAAAACAAAGCTCTTTATCATTGTATCAGTTTTGATTCAATACTCTGTGGTGTTGTTTGGTGGGGTTACTGCAAGTCAGCTCTCTAACTGAGCTTAAACAAGGCCATTTTAATAACAGGAATTTATTAGCTTAGCGTGGTTTTCAGTACTCCTATACCAAAAGACCTGGTCTAATCTTGCTACCAATAAGTAATTCCTCTTTAATCCATTTGTGTTGGACAAGACCTGTAATGAAAGTCATATATTGCAAAGTTCATCTGAGAAATTCTTGATGTCACCGTTGTATTTTTCTACACTGGTACTTTAAAATCCAATTTAATTCAGTTTTGGTAAGGTAAATCCCAACAAATAAGCCCTCTAATTTCTGTTATTTTAGTTGATAAATAGTATTGGAATGGGCATAGGAATGAGCACCCTAGGGATTGGTAACCCCCATCATACATTTACATAGACTTTTTAAAAGTTGTCTATATCTGACAAATAAAAAGAATCCTACTGCAATTTACTTATATTTTGTCAAACTTATAATTTACTGTCTTGAGAGAATCGGACAAGGAATAAGAAAGTTATGGAAGTTTGAAAAATGAGATCACTAAATCTGTGCAAATCTCAAATTGGCAATTTGGCGAGCCGATTGTGACAAATTGGCAGTCAACTCTCCCATTTCTTGTACACTGAAATATTGATTTGTGGTTTTCTCCTAAAAATCTTCTCCCTTGCCAGGGCAGTACTCAAAGTATATTGTAGATAACATATTGTTATATTCCCTCATAAAAGAAAAAGATCCTACCGAGTAATAGATTTGGAAAAAACGACATTTTTGTCATTTCGTGTTGGAGCAAATGGGGAGTTGTCCGCCACTACATCACAGTGACATTACCGATTCTGCCAATTTGAAATTCCCACATGTATAGTGATTACTTGCTTGTCTAATTTCTTTAAAATTCTTCTGATCTTTCCTCTTTCTTTCAGAACAACTTGCCATTAAGGGTGAATTTACCTTTAATGGAAGTTCAGATCTAACTTTTTAGCAGTTGACTATAGAGGGCAGCGAACAAGCTGAAACCATGGGTCCACTTGTAATATCCATTTAGGATATGATTGAAATGTGGCGTGATACATTGGTGTGATACTACATTTACTATATTTTTACTATATATCTCTGAACTATGTTGACCATATTTCTACATAAGCTCCAATGGAATGATTAAATATAAATTTTGAGACCTGCTGAGATAGGATGATAAGATTCACACAATTTTTTTCTGTAACCTATTATATGTATGTTTTCATTATTCAAACAAATAGCTGGTATAAAGGATTTAGCAAATTAGATACATCTGCACATTAATGTTTGCATAATAATGGATGATATTGATAGCCTGCTTGTAAGCTTCTTTGACCATATAATCCAAGGTAGTTTATCACAAAGAGAGGTTGTTGACTTCTTAAACCTTTTGGTACTATATCACATAAAAATCTACAAAGTGCCAGTAAACTGAAGCTCCTATTTTCCCATCAAGCCCCATTCTAGTTTGTAGAAGCTTAGAATGTACCTGCAGGCAATTTTCCACATTGCAAGTCAAAAATAATAGTTTGGAATATAAACTGCGGCTATTATCCAAACAAGCTGTTTGTTAAATTCAAAATAAAATGCAATTAATTTTAAAATTGTAATCTTAATTCAACAATCACTGTAAGATGGGGCTGTTCAGGTTCTACCAGTTTAGTGTCATTTTAAATGTACAGGAAGTCAATAACTTCTCCCTGCTAAAATACCAATATTAGTTTCACCTTGGATGATCTCCAAAGAAGCTTACCAAGTTACAAGAATTATCTTCCACATTGTTTTACTGTTAATGTGCATGTATAACTAATTGTCAAACCTTTTATGTAGAACCCTGGATGATTTCAGTTATGTCAACTCAAATTTGAATGTCTTTTTGTATGAAACAAACATGAATTGAAAAATTAGAAAGTTTGAAAAATCGTTTTACTTTTGTAATCCATTCATTTAGATTCACCCATCACACCATCAAGAATCGATTATGTGCTATGATCATGGGAATATATTCTAAAGAATGTTGAAATTGAAAAATACATTTCATGTCTTGTAAACTGAGTATTTGATTGTAAGTCTTTCAAATGTTTTGTTTATTCAAACATTCCCGTCTTTTTGTGTTTGTTCCCATTATGATATGATATTTTAGCTGCTTCTGCACCTAGGTTGGTATCCCAGATTTTGATGGGTGCATATGTATTTTTGAGTACCAGTACATTATTTAATTCTTATTATCATAAAAAGAAATTAGCTAGTATAACAACATGTTTTTTTCTTTCTTTTTATTTTTGTTTGCCTACTCCAGATCCGTAAGGAGTTATGTAATCAATGAAGATGGAATCTATGCAACATCCCTTTTTCAGGCAGTCTCTTCATTAGTTGTATCAGCCTTCAACCGTTGCCTTGGTCATCTATCAACAAACTCATTATACCAGTGCCATGACTGTATTGTAAAAGAGCATCTATTATCAAGGGAGGTTTAGAGCTTTGAGTTAGCCTTCAAACTATTGATTTCAAGGTGGTAATTAAACCATTCTTGTTCCTATTGTAGATGTGTTAATGAGTCCCAGGGGTGTTGGGTCATAGTACTGTGGTGATCAACCTTCATGGGTTTCATTCAAGCTCTAACCCTGGGAATTCTTTTGAACAGAAATTCAGGGTTGTAATCAATGATTTACCATAATTACTAAAAGATATTTTAAATCTCATCTTGTGAGTATGTATGAGATCGATTGATTTGATTTGCTTTCTCTCTGTATATGCTTCTTTCTATCTGTTTGTGTATCTGATTTACTTGCTTTATGATTTAAGGGGTCAACGTTTTATAAGGCTAAATGCTCTTTTTGTTGACCCCCCATTCCCATAAAATGTCTTTCGTTTATGTGCTTGTTTTTTTGTTTGTTTTTTAAAGGTACATCAGGTTATCATATTAATCATGTACCTTAAGTTTGTTTTATGTCACAATTTTTATCTCGTGTATCATGTATCACAATTATTTGTGTATTTTTATGGAGAATGAAATAAATGAATTGAATTGAATTGAACTATATTCGTTCATGGTTTCAGTCATGCTATAAACCCAAGGGATTATTTACGGTACAACAGATTGTCAAGTTGTAATGGAACATATTTTGCATATTTTCTATCCCCCCTTTATTCTGTTTCAGTCAAGGCATAACCCCTAGGAATTTTTTCAACAAAAGGTCAGGGTTGTGACGGAACATATTTTGTGTAACTATATTTCCCCCTCTTTTGTTTCAGTCAAGCTATATCTCTGGGGATTCCTAATATCAGGGTTGATATGGAACAGATTTTGCTTAATTAGGAATTTCTCACCACCTCCCACCCCCCCCCCCCCCCCCCAAAAAAAAAAACACAACAACAAACCAACAAAAACAATAATCAGTCCAGTCAAGCAATCCGACAAAAGACTGTCAGGGTAAAAGAAAAATTCCTTTCCCTTTTTTGGTAATATTTTGTTATTCTGAAAAGGCTGATATTTGAAGAATATTAAGATATACATTTAGTTGCAGGAAATCTGAAAACCCTCCTCCTTTTCTTCTCAAACATTTAATCTCGGATTTGAATCATGCAGTGGTTTTCCACCCCCCCCCCCTTAATTATTATTTCCCTTTCCCCCAATCATGGAGTTATTTTTAGCACAGGATAACAAACTTTCAAATTGAAAGAAGTCTTTTGCATGCACATCTAAGAATGTATCATATTTTCTAACTTGCATTGGATGTGGAACACAATAAATTGGATAATTTATGTAATTGAATGACGAGTCGTCATCAACATTTACAAGGTGAAAGATATCAAACTCTGAATGCAAGCTGACATACATAAAGGTGTGCTATAAGAATATATATCCAGATTGCTATGTAGTGCCATTCCGTATATGAAGATATGAATGGAAATAAGCATTAAAAGAAAATGATACTTCATGTGTTCTATTCACAGCTGAATCAATTTTGAATGTTAACAGAAATACATGTATGGCACCTTAGAAATGCTGTGAATTATCATCATCATCAATTTTATATGAAAATACATGTATGACAGTATGCTTGTGTGTATTGTATATTGTGAGTCAATAACAAGGAAGCCCATAATGAAGCCATGATATCCTAAAAACAAATTAAAATTGCTGAAATATATTTTAAGAATATGATAGTTGTTAATCTCTTCATTAATTTGATAGGCTGCTCACCAAAATACGTTCATGGATGACTGAGCACTGGCCAATTTTAAAAAGCATGTCAAAATCGCCTTTGCCCAAGTTTGGTGTGAATGGTGTTCAGGAGTGCATTCAATGGAATGGAGACCATTCAACCATGGTCCTACTAGAAATTGGGTTGACTTTCCATTTTATTCAAAACTTTGGTAGAGGCAAATTTGACTTGAATCAGAAGAAATGCTACTGTTCAGCTGTCCATGGTCAGATGTTATTGATAAAGGTGTCCAAATAAAGAAAACATGACAGGCTACAATACGAGTGTCTTTGACTAAATCTATATGCAATGATTGCAATGATATTTAGGGTTGATTCTGGGTTTCCTTTTTATTGACTCGTGCTGTATAGAGTACCGAAGTGTGACGTCATCAAATTTTGATTTTTGTAATTTAGTATTTTTCTGACCATATTTAGGTAGAGCATGATGGAAATACGTTCACACATCAAATTTGACATGAATCAGTTCATGGTGGCCCAAGGTATGGCTATATGAATATCTAATTAGCCCCATTGAAGTCAGTGTAAATTGGCCTGGTTCTTAAGTTTAGAACCAGGCCAATTTAACACTGACTGCAATGGGGCTAAGTAGGTATTCATGCGGCCATATCTCGGGGGCCCAATGAGCCAATTGCCATAAAATTTGGGCTCTGGATGTTTTTCACCATGTTCCTTTGAGATATGGTATAAAAAATGTCAAAATGGAAAAATAGCTTTTTGTGACGTCATCACTTCGGTACTCTATAGGTATGGAATGATGAGGCAATAAATATATGTAAAATGAATGATTCATGATACACAATGTAATAATAATTTCATTGCTACACCGATGTAACTCCATGCCAATTTTTTTTTATAGATATGTATGGTTTGAATACAAATAAATTGTCATTGTAGAATGATCGTCAGTTATTTGGAATTAGGACAGCTTTTGACAAAACTTTGTTAAAAATGCATGTACATGTATATAGCCTACTATCAGTAACATATGTCACATAAATGCAATTCTCCATCTGTTTCACATGTTTTATTACATGTACCCATTTTCTAAACAGAATTAGTCATGAAGTGATTATATATGTAGTACAGCCATTGTTAAAGAGAGATTGATTACATGTATTTGTAATTTGAACGAGTGCCAAAAAAAGCATGGCCATACGGATCAACAATCCGAGAATTTGTTTGTACAAGATAATTTGTCTTTGCAATTTTGTTTTTGAAATTGAATGAAATTTTAATTTTAGAATTTTAAAGGGAAATCCAACCTGAATGATAAGTTGTTCTGAAAGAAAGAGGAAAAATCAAAGAAGCAAATTGGTGGAAGTTTGAACGAAATCGGACAAGCAATAAGAAAGTTATGATTTTTTTGAAGTTGTAACCAGTATACATATGGGAGTTTCAAATTGGCTGAATTGGTAATGTCACTGTGATGTAGTGGCAGACAACTCCCCCATTTGCTCCAACACACAAAATTACTAAAATGTAATTTTTGTCAAAATTTTTTACTCAGTAGGATCTTTTTCTTTTATGAGGACCTATAACAATATGCTATCTACAATATATTTTGAGTACAGCCCCGAGGGAAAAGGCACTTGGGAGAAAACTGCAAATTGATATTTAAGAGTACGACAAACGGGAGAGTTGTCTGCCACTATGTCACAATGGACTCACTAAATCACACAAATCATTTTATTACCAAGGTTGGATTGCCTTTTAGTTGTTTGAATGAAGAAACACACATTATATTATATGTTTCATAATATGTCTAAACCATGTATATGAACAAAATCAGTTATTGCTGATTGATATTATTGGTACATGACTTGTACACTGGGGCAGATCCAGCAAAAAAAAAACACCCAACAGAAAGTCATCAGGTCTGAAAGGGGGGGGGGGAGTACAATGTACACTTTGGTTTCAAAAGGGGGGCACAGGCAATCCCCCCCCCCCCCAAAAAAAAAAAAAAAAAAAAAAAAAAAAAAATGATGAAGGCAGCCTTATTACTCTACAAATTTACTCTAATCCAGATCATAGAAAGTAATTCACTCTGAACACTGTGTTTAACCTGTAATTATTTCACATTTACTTATACCTGTAGTCTATACATATTCATGGTATGAAAAGCTGCCAGAAATTATTTGTAACAGTTTTTATAGAACAAAATTTGATTTACAATGCAGTGATATTCATCACTGGCAATTCAAAATATAACTAGTAAAACATAATGCCAGACAGTAAATTTACATTTTATACTTGGAACAACTGCAGTAAGATATATATGACCTTAAAATTAAATCTCATTCTCTGTTTATTAATGCCATTCTGTTGCATTATTATATTACCCTTACATCCAAATACAAAGAGTACAGTATAGTGACTTAATAAATTAAAATATTGTTCAAACAATCATGTACAAAGAGGACGATTCTTTCTTTGTTTGGATTTGTCTTCTTCTGGTATTAAATGTACTGTTTTAAATTTTGAAGGGCAAATGAGTGATGAATTATGCATAAAGTTATCCTAAAATGCTTGAAACACAAATTGCACAGTTTCATGAAAAATTGTCACCAGTACAATTTTAAAACTATATTTTCCTCTTTTCTTTTTTATCTATGTGTGTTCACAAAACACATAGAAACAAATATGACCATAATCTTTTAAGAAATATTTCACTTGGTGTGTGTTTTTATGTTTTATCTTGCCATTCACAATATTTTTACTTGAATTTGCATCTTAGCAAAAATGAATAAAATAGTACCTTGAGAAAAATAACAGAACATCAGACAAACCTAATTGACCAGTGGACACTTTCACCAAAAACACTTTACCTATTATGATTATGAAGGTTCATGACATATAAATGTACTGTAAAAGATTACTTATTTAAAAAAAGAACCAATATAAAAATAATGCCGACAGTACAGACTTCAAGTAAACTAGAGATCTACATTCTAAAAATCAGCTGATATGAAATTACTTTTGATGCACTTCACTTCATCTTTATAATTCTTTATTTGTCATAATTATTTTCAGCAAAGCCAGTTGGCTGTGATGGATTTTATCTTTGAATATCATTTGTATTTGCTTGTTTACATAATAAACCTTTTATCAAAATGCATTAAATTGAATTCTGATATTTGTCACATTTCATTTAGTCTATGAATGTCTTAACATGAGGACACCTCTTTTTGAAAAAAAAATCTTCCTGTAAATATGAGGGCTATATTTATTGGACCATAACAATATGCAGTCAGAAATAATATCACTGAATCTGCCACAGCCAAATTTAAACAGGAGAATTTTTTTTTTGAGGATCAGGCATGTAATGCTGGAAGAAGAGAGATTTTAGTATTAATCAAAAATAATACATCTTCACATTGTCTAGATCAAATATACTCTTCCTTGAACTCTTGTAAATTGTAATTTGAATCCTGCGAAAGGTCTTAAATACAAATATCGTGAAATGAATAGATTGAGAAAATACTGACAGACAGAATACAACATAATTAGGCACAGCACATGAATTCTAAAAATGCTTTAGTGTGAAGTATTGAAGACATATTACCATGGAGACATATATAACGTCCATAATATTGACACATCAACCAGAAATACCTACATTTGCGTATTTCAAGTACAGGCATTGTGTTGTCCAAATCATCAGCTGTGCAACTGGAAAATGAAAAAGAAAGAAAAAGAAGAGTATCTGAACTCTGCATGTTGAGGTATAAGAGATAATTCCCCCTGGCAGAATATCTCAGAATATCATTGTGTGTCACTCAGTAAAAAAAAAATGACAGGCTGGCAATGTTCACATTAGTCAGCTAATGACAAGACGGATTTGTTCACACTATTAGAGTTCTTTAGTTTCATCTTCTGCCAATCAATCCCCTAGTCCAGCCTCCTACTAGTGATGAACCACCTTTCTCTTTGGCCTCTGCTAGTCTCTTCGCTTCTTCCTCTTGCTCTCTCTGAAATGTCAAATGAATATCAATATTACATTACAATCACAAGACCTAATTAACATAGAGGTAAATACATCAAATAAAAGATGCTTTGTAAAAAGCCAATTTTGTGAAAAACACAATTCAAAATAAACTGAAAATTAAAACATGGGATGGGGCAATATCTTTGCTTTATTCAGTGTTTCATTATACATGTAGAGCTACTTTTTGCTAACCTTATAGTACTTCATTCAAATGTAAGCAAAGGAAATGGTGTTTGACTGCATATGTATGTATTGACAAACACATTCTTTGAATACTCTATGGTATAACATTGCAGAGCTCAACACCAACAGGAGCCCGGGTTGAATGGGCACCCTAAAATCTAACTCTGGACCAGTGGACCCCCATAATTTCACAGAGGGCTCCTGTATGCCGACCATAAAATTTTTAAAGATCACATTGCAAGAAAATCACAAATATGGCAATTAATGTATCACTAGAAACTGGGAAGCTTACAGATGGCAATCGTATAAGTTTTATGTCAACTGCGTATCTAATGATTATAAAAACAACATAAATAAAAGCTCTTCTAAGCATCTGGAATATCCGAGGATTCGCCAGAAATATAGCGATGTTTTGATGTCGTCACACTAGGGATCGATCCTGCTTAAGCAGACGACGTCCTATAATGAATGAACGTAATTGCAATGCAATTATTTATCAAATTATAAAGAGTTTGGTATATTTAACATGACCTTATTTCACACCATTCTAAAAGGGAAAGTGAAACTGATTCTGATAGCTAAAACCGTTTGATTGTAAATACACAGGAGAAGGGTCAATGATCAATGAAATAAACCCCATTTTCAAATTGAAAAGCCCTCCGCATAATATCACAGATTGTATTCGTTCCCTCTTGAAACGCCGAACATGCCCCGGTGCAAGCAGCTGAAAATACAATGGCGTCTTATTTTGTTTACAAGTGACTGATTCCTTTATTTTTTAACGCTGCATTTTTCATCAAAATAATACCATACACGAAGTTAAGAGTGAGGCAACAGACTAACATTAAGACTGACGCTAGTCAAGTAAGAGAAATAAGTGAAGAGGAGATGACAAAACAGGCACTGAAAAATGTGTAGGATGTTATGGGACATCGTCTGCTTAGACAGGACTGGTCCTTCGTGTGTCGTCACACATCTCAGCAGCGTTCAAGGAGCTCTTCAGCTGCTATATCGGGGGCTGTATTTTACTGTTTTATAATTGATAATAATCATTAATTCAAATGTTTCCAAGCGTTGAATTTGGATAACCTTGTATAATTTATGCCATCTATGCAATAATAAGTATTAAGCCAATATTTATTTTGATGGAATTTTCTTCCAATGTGATCTTTAAACTGGACCCACCTACAAAAAGAGTTTGTGTGGAGCCATGAACACTGGAACGGCTTTTCCTATGACAAGTATGAAGTTTTACCCGACCTCCATAATAGTACATGTAGTAGTAGATTTCATGTATGTCTCTTTACACTGTTATCTGAATCCTTCCCTAAATACCGTCACTACTCTAAATCGTAAAACATCAATTACATAAAATTTAGTAAAATACAATACAGATTGTTCTGACCTGTAATCTTGCCTGGTTAAACCTGAATGCTTCCATTGGGTCATCAAACTGTTGGTAGAATTCAAGCACTGTCCTTACATCTTCTACACCACTAGCAGCAATGGCTTGGGAAGAAAAGAAAACAAAAAATTAAGGTCACTATTAAATTGTAGTCCAGTCAAATCCAATAGACCGCTTCTGTAATGTATACAAATTTATGCACATATATTCTCCGAGCACCTAGTGACAAACTATTCCATGAACCTGCTTTTTATAAATGAGCCTCAATGCTTGGAATCCAGTTTGCATACATTATTTGTTGGTATGTCCGGCAAGCTTTCAGGTTGTCAAGAACAACCTTTGTTTGAATATGTATAAAATTTGCATACATTACCGAAGCGGTCTATTGCATCAAAACAACAAATCTCGTATATATATGAAGTCCTATCTGAAGAAAATGTGATGGTGATCTCAAAATAAACTGGAGCTTTGAGGGATTGTTTTAGGTTTTGAAAAGAACAAAAAAATTTTTGTAGAGAACTCCAACCTTTCATCATTAGAACGACATCAGTTCCACTTCATATTGTTAGTTGCAAATCTGTAGAAGAAGAAAATCTTAATCCAGAGCATATGCAAGTATAATTCCAAGCCGAGGCCCAGATAGTTAAGAACCTGCACTGTGTATTTTGAGTCACCAGGGGGGTGTTTCATAAAGCTGTTCGTAAAGTTACGAATGACTTTACGAACGACTGGAACATGTTCTTGGGTGCTATACTAATCATATTCTCAATCATTTAGCACAAGAACTGATCACCAGTCGTGCGTATAAGTCGTGCTTTATGAAACACCCCCCTGCTGACTATCTGTAGGCTGCTACCATGTTGCTGCAAGTTTGATGTCATTTAAAGGAGAAGGGTGAGTCCTGGGAAAGGTGAGAAATAATTTGTGGGCCTTCTCATTCCTTTTATGTCCGTGTGGAAGAACATCATAGTAGAAATGTCCCCTGAAAAGGATTGCTCTTCAAAATTCCCTCATATTCATAATATGATGAGAAATAGCTAAGTGTTCGAGCCGAACATTCATGCCACATGTGTGTGCAGTTTCATATACCCATTTCTGTGTGCATGAACTTTTCAGCAAGACTGGGTCAATTTCTTATCATTTGTGATGATTTCTTAATCCCTCAGTATACACCAATTCCTATGTAGACATGATCAACATTTCCAACTTGCTTCCACACAATTTCTTTCACAATGTAGTTGCATGACCAGAACTCAACTTTATCTTTAAACCTCTCTAAATTTACAGCTTCATAATATTTTTGAAAGCCTGATTTTGGCCAAACATGTCTTAAATGCAACATGGATCAGATTGACATTTTAAACAGTTTTCAATTTACTTGTGACAAAAAATATCATGAATGCAAGTGAGTACAGCACTGTCTTTCAAAATTCTGAGTTTGGAATGAGAAATAATCCCATGAATGCAGCCCAAGTCATCAATGAACTTACTTCTGAGGAAGGAAGCTAATTCAAAGAGTGTTCTATCATCATCATTGCCTTCCCATTTCTTCAGGCCTAGAGCATTCTTGGGCTGTAGCTGATAGGACTTGGAATTAACATCAACTATGATCACCTTGGAGAGGTCACGATTCAGACTCGACAGGTCCTGTATGGTACACAGAAAAATATGGTTACCATTCATTCCCACTCTGTTGAAATAAAGTTTCTCAGTGGATGTTAGAATTGTTGCCTTAACTTTATCTCCATTTGTACAGGCAATAACATCCTTCCAGTAAACCAATTACTATGTGATGATGATGATTCTTCACAGCATTTATATGGTGCCACATTTCTATGAAAGAACATTCAAAGGTGCAGTTTACCTGAGTTGAGAGAAACAACTCTAGGTAATGTGTCATGACTACAGGTAGGTTGGACTTTACAACTGGTTCAAAAAAGAACATTCAATTATATCACTAATTACCAGCATAGAAATTCAAGAAATGTGAAAACCTAGTCTTGTAGAGATAGTTTGTTCTGAGTCTAACACATGATGCAGCAACCAACAAAGGACTACCCCCCCCCCTTCTTCCTAAGTTCAAGCTTTGGACAAAGGGAAACAGCCAATCCGCAGGTCCCCTAAAAGCGCGCTATTTTATTTCCAGTTCTGCCTAACTATGAATACATAATGAGCAAGAACAGCCAGGAACATCTCATTTGCAAACTATTGAATAGACTACTTATCATTCACCAATTGTCATGAGTTATACATCAAATAAAAGAAGAGGGATCAGAGATTTGTGACATGCTTTTATTGTGTTCAAAATAAAAGACGAAATTGGTAAAAAATGGTGTTCCTTTTATGACAAAAAATGGAAATAAAATGAAATATAAATCTGGCCAAAACTACCATAGTTTTATTGTGAGCCAGGGCAAATTTGACATGAGCGTAAAGGGCATTTTCTGTACTTTCCAAAGATTGAAATAACATTAATGTGCACTTCATGACAGGGTCAGGATCCAGCAATATGTAACCAATGTACACACTTTGTCTTTAAAAAAGTCAATTCCAGCATTCCGATTGGTTACCACCACGCAAGATGTTTTCTCACAGCTAGGCAACAGCTATGCGCATGTTTGCGCAAGGATGAAGCAACAGGTTGCGCATTGTTTCATTCAACGCGCACTTGGTTACAGATGGCTCGCTTGCCAATCACAGGGCTAAGATTCTATGGTCTTGACCATGGTCTTGACAACGGATAATCTGCGGCTGAATATTGCTGGATCCTGACTCTGTCATAAATTTATGGATGTTTTGAATGTAACGATGAAAAAGATGAGATTCCAGCGCTTCCATACATATGTGTCTTGATGGCGGCTCATATACTTTTTATATGTCTTTTAACAACTTGAAATCTTGTGAAAAAAAGGCTTTTGTATGACTATTTCATCAGTTATTTTAAACAACTTATTTCTAAAATTCTGACTGAAACAAAATATCCCTGTGTTGGTAAACTATTCATTTATTTTTGCAGAAAGTCTAATGAGCACAGCATTAATATTTATTGAAGAACATAACTTTAAAGATGACCATGCGATACAGCCGATTGGGTGCAGGGAGAGTCCATTTCGGGCACTGGAAATAAAATGCGCGATTTTTGCTCATTTGCATACGACCTGCGGTCTGACTGGAAAGAACTGGTCTTGAATGACAAACCTACAAACCTTTACATGATGGCCATTGACATATTTGGTTGCATCTCTGAAGAGTCTGTACATAATGCAGCCCTTGGGATCTAAGGAATCCAGGATGGGAAATGCAGTCTGCAAAAAATGTGAAGATATGCATAACATCATAATTGATAGGATTGAAGTAAATTGAATATATCATAAAGAAAGTAAATTTGAGAAAATTACAATGCCCTGACCGGTCGGGGCATTGTAATTTTCTCACATTTACTTTCTTTATGATATATGCACAACAGTTTGTACGAATTAATTCCATCTCGTTTTACTATCACTAACTCATCTTTCACACAGGCAAGTTATTATTTTCTCTAGAAAATTATAATATAGCTTGATTATTCATTTTCCCCTAGCAAACTGCTCTTATGCAAAAGCAAGCTCCAGGGATCTAGGTAACCCATATTCAAAGAACTACCTTCTAAAAACTGAGCCATACTTCTTGTACTTCTTTACATATTGTATTCTAACTTCCCAGAAATAACTACTCATCTATTCTTTCCAGAAAATCCTTCCACCTTCCTCTTCAATGGAGCCCAAACTCATTGACACATTACAAACATACATGTGAAATTAACCCTGTGTGTAGAAAGAAAAGTACTTACAAATCCTTGTTCTGAGGTATAGATGACAATTTCAAAGTAAGGTGGGCCAGCCTGCTGTAAGAAATATTCTACTCCAGGTCTCTTCTTGAATCTCCAGCCATTAGCATACTGAGATTGAGAAAGTACCAAAATCAAAAGGAACAGTTATCTAACATGTACATGTATACATGTTTTGAAAAGAAATATTTTAACACTTGCAAATACTATGACTACGGTAGTTATTATCAGTGACATACATTGAAACAACCCTATTTGCAAATTCTCTGATTGCCTGTGAGAAATAACAAAGAGAAAGCTACAGAATTATTAACTTAAAATGCAAGCTCAGAATATCAACAATTGTTTATTATAAAAAAAATGAAGGTTTGCATTGTAAGTATGTACATAATGAAAATTTTAAGGGTGTCTGTGCAGCAAGGACAAGAATTAGCAGGACTTTTCTAGACAAATTTAATTGTAACTTTTTCATCCTAAGTCGAGTACTGACCGTCCATTCTGGGTGGACTAGTACATCTTTCATCTCTAGAACGAGTGTGTAGGGTGGCTGGTAGTACGGTTCCACAAGTGGATCTGGAAGGAGCTTCTCCGCTGAGGGTTCTACTATCATCTGAGAATAAGGAAGGATATGCAGGAGTTAATATTCAAAATGCCCCATCCATTGAATCATTCAAAAACCTTCTTAAAACCCACCTTTTTAATCAGTATACTGGAGGTGCACACAAGTAGTTAGTTTCATTTAACTGTATTGTATAAGTAATATTTTATTTCATTATGTTGCTTTTAAGTTATTGGATGTACAATGTATACTGAGTTAGACAAACCACCTGTGCGCTTAGAAACGCCCGTATAAAGTGCCCTTTCAATGTAATTATTATCATTATTATTATTATTAATAAATAATCCCTCCATAGGTCCATACAAACTGATTTTAAATATTATAGGTACACTTCAAAAGTGGATAAGCACACCACAGAACACAACAAATGCAGCTTTTAGTTTTACACTTTGAAAATAAACAGGATGCACATGCCTGTACTGCATAGGGATATACAGTCTGATTCTTATGGTTAAAAATGTCTGAAAGAAAAAAATATTAAAACCCACGCCATTTCATTTCTAATTGTCAACTACTTTCTCCATGAGTATAAAAACAAAGCACAAATATTCTGCACAAGACTAGGCCTAAACAAGACCCAAAGAGCATGCCAATAATATCCTAGTTCAACTACTGGCATCAGACAGACAGGCTAAATTAATTTTCACTAATTGTCATTAATTGTCATTTAACTCATCTTTGACTGCAAAGTTCCTGTCTGTAATGTACAACTGACTAGGTAAATTACTCTTCACAGTCTTCTAGTGCACTTTGTATGGTACTGCTACTGAAACTCCATGTTAGTGAATGTTGTACATAACTACATAATGTTACAATCTTGTGTATTCATGAATATATATCTTTCTGTAATTGGAAACTTGATAGGAACTCTCCCTTGACCCAATGATTTCTGAACCATGGTCTTTTTTTCCCTTAAATATTTTCCAATAGATTAGTGACTTGTAACTATACTTACTGTTCGATAAGTGATCATTTCTTTGTATGCCCTCCTTAAATAGGCCAAGATGATGAAATCATTCTCAAACTCATCCGCTATCTGTCAAACATCAGTAAAACAATTAAACATTTCAAAATAAGAAATAAATCTCGCATTTCAAGCAATGTGAAATGTTTCGTTAAGAAAAATAAACTTAAATGTATTGGGTAATCCTATATCATAATCATATCAACCCTGCTGAATAGGGAAAATTGTTTTTACTATAAAAGACAATGTTCAATAAAGTTCTAAAATCTGACATAGGATGTTTGAACTCTAGATGTGGGAGGGCTGAAACAATATCACTGCTCTATAGTCCAAAAACCTGGCTGTAGAACACAAATTTGATAAATCAAATTAATCGGTAGTAAAATATATAACATAATTAAATCACTCTTTATAGTTAAAGAGATTTCACAAAAGATGAAGTTCCAAAGTATATCTAAGTACAAGTTCAACTTCAAGTCCATTTTATTAAATTACATCAAAAATACAAATACACAATTACATTCCTTTTAATACAGTCTGATACAGAAATACAAATTCAGATAGTACTGAATTGAGGGTAGCATAAAAGACAAAAGCAGTCTGTCTTAGACAGTCCCCTTTCAGTAAAATAATAATCTGCTTTGTAATACTTTCATGTTGATCACTTCTGTTCTGTATACAACTCTATTATCATTTATTCTATCTCTTAAAGAAAAAATATATTACAAGTTTACAACTTAGAAAGCCCTTGGACAAGATCATATGAAGCATCCACTGGGAAAGAAAAAACAGAAAGGGATAATAGATTAGTGTGGCAAATAGTCTCCTGTCCCAATTCAATAGGTGACGGAACCTTGAACTTATACATAACAGGTATACTCCTTTCAGTGCTACCCACTACCTGAAGGAACAAGTTGGTGCATGTACTATGGCTAGGGGAATACAGCATAGAAGAATTCAGTTATCAATGGGTTAACACAGTTGTACATTGAAAGTTCTGGGAAGTAAAAAAAATTCAACTTACCACTTTCCCATGCTCATCAAGCTGAGGTTGACCTATCCACAAAAAAAAAAAAACGAGCGAAAATATAACAAAAATTGTAAAAAAACATACATGAATTAAGCCAGACCCATTATTAATATTCTACTTGTTATCAATGTACATGTATTATAGGCTATCTGGTGTATATGGAGGGCTTTTTTTCTTTTCTTTAAAGAAACAATGACTAACAACTGCATTTAAATAAAAGAAATTACCATAAAAAGACGAGTTTAAAATAAAACAGCCAAGAGTAGATTTTTGTTGCAAAATCACATCAGTTTTGTGACCTGTGACAGTTTGAAATAATATGTCACTGACCATTAAAAACACATATTCTGGACTCTTGACTCCATGGGGTCATATGGGGTCATTTGCATGCTCGGCCCCCTCTACCATGTCTACTTTCAAAAATGCTCTGCAGCCCCTTTAACCATGTTTAACTTCATGAACCTATGCCTGGCTGCAAATATAATCTCATTCCAGCTCTCTCCAGATCTGCATCGTTTTCAAAATCCATTAAGAACGGTTGGACAGCATGACAAGAATGTCAATCATGGACATCTTCTATCTGGCCATCTAATTCTAGGGAGTGCCGCCGCCAAAGGCGGTGGCCAGCGCCTTTGGCAGCACGCTCCCTGGACATGCTGGAGTTACTGTCCAAAGCCAAAGGCATGAAAGGCCAAACAGTCCATCCATTCCAATCCAAGATTTCTACAAAAATTGCATAGTGACAGTGTCTTCTTTTCCTTTTTTAAAAATAAGAATACTGCACTCCGGTCTACCTAATTCATAAACAGTCAATAATGATGCCCCGACAAGCATTCCTCCCGTGATACGCATGGCCCACTTCTGGATGCGTGCCGTCCTCTTTTTCCTCTCCTGCTTCTTCTTCCTGTCATCTTCTGTCTCTCGTTTCGCCTTCTCCTCCGCCTCGCGGAGCATTGCCACCAACGGCATCGCACTCTCTGTCGGCTGATTTACAGGCTGTTTTTCTTCATTTCTTCGCACTGTATTCACTGATAGTGGTCGAACTAATTGCCTAATATGATGATTAGATGCTGGTAAAGTTCTCAAGTTACTGTTATGATCCACCCTCCTCGTTCTTGCAGCATTTGTACCCCAAAATCGTAGACATTGCCTCACGCACGTTCCACTGAGCGCTGCCATTTTTTCCAGGATCTTCTTCTTCTTGAAACAACACAAGAGGGAGACAACGCAGTGGAAATCTTATGTAACAAATACGGTATATCCCCGTATCGGATCAAGACGTGTTTTGAAATGAAAGGGTGAGGACAAGCTGCAAATCTATCTTGTTGGTAATCAGTCTCCCATTTTATTGTTCGTTTCTTCAGAATATTTGCCTATGCAATTGATTTTTCAGTGAAGTAGTGAATTGTATGCGTTGTGACTTTATATAAATTATAAGTCGAGCCAGGAGGAATTCCTCTCTGAAGTCGACAGTCCGACATGTTAATATTTCTTTCTGTGTGTGATCATGGTGATCATGGACATGTAACTTGTTAGTCATGTTACTAGTTAGTCTGAAATCTGAACTAACAATAACATGAACCTGATTGCATGCAGAAGCTGAAAGGTGAAAGAAAAATTGATTATTTTTTGTGTCCCCCCAAACAATCAAATTACGTGCGTTGTATAATTTTAATTTTCTGGTAGACCCTTGTGTGGTATGCATGGTGTTGACTATCAATATCATGACCACTCATAGCTACATTCCTATTAGACAGCTGAAAACCGTCTGTTTCGGAGGAGTCTTTAAAGGAGAATGAAACCCTGGGGAAATATCCATTTTAATGAAAAGATAGTAAAGAGAGAAGCAATTTAAAAAAAGTTCCATCAAAATCGGTTAAGAAATGAAAAAGTTGTGAAAGTTTGAAAAGTCTCGATTTACTTTCTATGGCGATCCTCAAATTGGCTATTTGCTTCAATGTGGCAGGTTTTTGTGGACAACTCTCCATATGTTTTGTACACAAAATTTCATATTTTCTCCATTATCTCTAAAGATGCTACTTGTCTCTTTGTGACCTCAACATATGTTGTGTAAAATACATTTTACCATGATATACATAGAGCTAAAAAAGAGACAAGCTGTACCTTGAGAGATAATGGAGAAAATCTGAAATTTTGTGTACAAAACATATGGAGAGTTGTCCACAAAAACCTGCCACATTGAAGCAAATAGCCAATTTGAGGATCGCCATAGAAAGTAAATCGAGACTTTTCAAACTTTCACAACTTTTTCATTTCTTAACCGATTTTGATGAAACTTTTTTTAAATTGCTTCTCTCTTTACTATCTTTTCATTAAAATGGATATTTCCCCAGGGTTTCATTCTCCTTTAACATTTTCTTATTTTTACCTTCTCCTCCTACACAGACGGCTACCCAACCTTCACGGTAGATAAGGAGATCTTACAATACATGGCCTATGAGCAAATCCCCCCAAAAGGGGGGATCTGATTTTCCATCCCTATAAGCCATCCCCTTTCTCTAAAAATTCACATAGATGGTGCTAGTATTCTCATATTTCAATACATCACAAAAAACCCCGATAAAAATACAGATAATTAACAAAATTTGGGACTTACTCTGGTTTGAACTCAAGCTTCGCACTGACTGACTGTGTATTCGCTGCGTTTTACTACACAATCTCTATACGCGGCCTACTTCCGGGTCATGTGATTATAACCAAGAAGGCTGTCAGCGACTCGCTACTGACGTGCAACTTCCATGCTTCAAATGATCAGATTCGTGTACCAGACGAGGAATTTGGGGTAAGAAATTTATTCAAGCATATTATATTACCGTTGTTCTCATTCTGAGTTGTTTATTTTAATAAAATAATGTATTTATTGGAAAATGAAAATTCGTCCTTAGTCCCTGGTACAGAGTGAGAGACCGAGTTCAGTCTATGTAAGGAGGTGTAGTGAAGCAAGACGTAGTCCAGTGGAACACCCGACGAACAGAGACTGAAGCTTTCGGTCTACATTCCTATAGGCCTACTTCGTGTGTATAATGTAGGCAGTCATACACCTCAACTTTTTAAAACACCACTGCACAAAAGTCACAAACATTCACTCAAAATCGGCATTTAATTTACAAAAACCGACCACTAAATATCCAAGAAATACAATAAAATCAACTCACCGATGTTGGAAAAGATATTTCCAAAAATGAAATCCGTAATTTACTGTTGATTCTCGCGAAACGAGCTATCGGAGTCATTGTGTACATTTCCTGGTCGCCGCGGGCGCTGACATCTCCCCAAAAGAGTTTTGTCCTTAAAAATTTGGTCTCTATGTGGCATACACGGAAAGTCCCGATTTTCTGTGTGCGCGATCGTAAAGATCGCTGTGCGCTTGCGATCCCGAGTTTCTTCGTGGACAAAAATTTTATTGGCCGATTTTAGTCTAAGACATCGGCAGTATGTAAACAACACGCGATCGCGAAACAAATCGGCGGGGATTTCTCCGGTTTTGGACAAGAGTTTGACTTTGGATTTTGCTGAAAATATCAAAAGTTCTTCCTAACGGCCATTTGAGGTAGGAGTGAGATTTTTAAGGGCTGAATTTGAAAGCAAGGTATTTAAAATATTTATCTTATTTTCCCCCCATACCTTTAGTACATGCGACAGAAAATACCAACTATTTTACAGGAATGTACCCGTGAGTGATCATGACTAAGTTAAGTTATTGTGATTTGCGTGATTCAGATTGAGATTAGCGTGATTCAGATTGAGATTAGCATGGGCATGACATTGCATGACATTGCAACCTAAAATTGCTAAATTATTGGGCAATCCTAGGTTTTAGCGGTCTAAATTATTTTAGGTTGCTAACTAGGGTTAGGGTTAGGGTTAGGGTTAGGGCATAGACGAGCTGAAGTTAGCAACCTAAAATAAGTTTAGACCGCTAAAACCCAGGATCGCCAATTATTGTAAATGTTTCTTGTTAGTCCGGCCAAAGTCGTTATTATGCCCAGCCGCCATTAAATCCGCCTGAACAAGTGAATAATTAGTCAAGTTTCTTGGTTTTCATTGTTGAAATTCAGTTATTTATAACGGAATAAACGCTACGTTATCGATTCATAACTGAAAAGATTATCAGCAAGAAAGAACGGGATTCGAACCCTGGACCTTAAAGGTGAGTGCAGTGTAGAGAAAAAATACTCTGACAGTCTGACCAGACGCCTTTACCACTAGACCACGAGCAATTGACAGCGAAGCAGATCTTGCTGCACTGTATACCTCCGCTCCATACAAATCCTATCTGTACCTCCGTTCTGCTGTTTTTTTTGATATCCTAGGTAGGATTCTTGCCAATTTGAGGATTACTGGGCATATTAGCTATAATAGCCGTTAGTCCAATAGGCTGTCAAGTGTCATTGACTTCAAAAGGGGTCCAAACAGATGACCAATGGACAGAGTTATCCAGGGTAGGGTGCTGTGCCGGACAGCTCGACCCACTTTTTTTCCCTTATGATTTTAGGAACTAAATTCAGTTATTTTAATAATAATAATAATAAATCATTTATAGAGCACAGAAACTATATTTATATATTCTACTGCGCTGCAAGAGCTCCTAGATGCTATTGTAATGGACAATTGTATATATTATTTAATGCATGACCATAAATGATATTAAGTCAATGTTTAAACAAATAGGTTTTCACTTTTGTTTTAAAGCTTTGTAATGTTTGAGATGTCCTAATATCTATGGGTAATTTATTCCATAGTCTAGATAGGAGCTGCACAGAAAAATGATCAGTTACCAAGTGTTACTTTTGTTCTAATTTTACCCTGAAATAATGAAACGCTGAAACAAATCAATGAAAACACTTCAACGGAAAGAAGTTTTCTAGGTTCACTGTTGGCTGTATAGGAGCGTCAAATGGACTACAAGGATAATACCCCCACCCCAGACAACTACAATCAAACCTGTCTTAGTGGCCACCTGTCTCTAGTGGTCACTTACATTGCCTCCTTATAGCAAGAAATATGTGTCTTAGAACCTGTCTATAAAGGCCACCTGTCTACAGTGCCAGTGACCACTTTTTCTGTTTTCCTTGGGTTGCCTTAATAGATGGGTTTGACTGTATTCCCTATTTGTCTCAAAAAGGTAATTCTCCAGGGAGTAGTCGTCTGGTGGTAATTGTCCAAGAGAGTAGTTATCTGGGAGCAGTAGTTGTCCTTTCATATATAATGTCTGGGGGTAAACGTCCCATTATCCTGTTACGGGATGATCCATAAATAACACTGACTGTAAAGTATTAAAATCTGTTTAGGTTTCATTCACTTTTGTCTTTAAACTGTCATTAAAAATTAGTCATGCTTTCTGATATGTACTATAAAGACCAATATTTTAAGGCTTTTTTTACTTTTAAGTGGTCAAGCCTAATAAGCTTCACTTCAACAGTTTATTCATGAATTTTAGTTTGCCCTCTCTTTGATAGAAGAATAGCCAATAGCAAGTCTGATTCAGAATTCATGATTCATATGGATTGTACTGACCATGTTTTTTTATTCACACTTTCATTTCAGTTTGTCACTGCTTATCTGCCTAACAAATTCATCCCCTGAGAGCAAGAAAACACAGATTTTCATCATGAATCCACCAAAGAAGAACTTTTTTGTTCGCAACAGAGTACTCTTTGTAGGCTTAATAAGTCTCACTCTCATTCATGTTGGCTGGTTCCACATCGCTAATGATCCAGTCTTCAACAAAGATGCTGCACACTCAAAGAAGAAAGTTTCAGACCTCCTTCCATCTTACATCAAATCCAAGGCTTTGAGTGCACCAACTGAAAAGTCCAATTAATTGTAAGTGGTATGCAGTTCCTGTGTTTTTAAATGATTATTGCATCGTAAAAGTGCAGATTTAAATGTAAGTTTTCTTAACATGTGTTTTCTTTATATCAGTTTGAAATTTATGATATTTGATTCTATAATTATATCAAAATTCATTTAGCTGACTTTGACTTCGATCATTATGCTTCCTATTCTACATCAAGAATTCTCCAATATAAGAGACTTTGATTTAAAGCTGTAGGCTTAAAAATTGTTGAAGGAACTCAAGGAATGTCCTTCCATTGAAACTCACAAACATCATATCATAATACTCTGCTTATGCCAATATGATAGCATTTGAGTCACATTATCTTGGATTCTCATGGGGAATTTGACACCATGTGGGTGTTTACCCAGTAACAGGTGTTGTCAGTCACCCAGAGTGGACTACAGTTTAATGACCAACAGGCCTTATGTAATGCTCTGCATTTTCGAACCATCGCGCCACATGGTAAAGTCATCTTACATTTTCCCTCACCCAAAGACTGAAAGACCAGGGGCCAGTTTCTCGAAACCATCATAAGTCTAAGTTCGTGGACATCCCATTAAAACACTTGTTAATTTTCAACACGCGTTTCTATGGGATGTCCATGATATTAGACTGATGATGGTTTCGAGAAACTTGCCCCTGGTTTGCTGGGTCCCAGACTTATATTTCCAGTGCTTTCCACCAAGTATGGTGTCAGCAAATTATGACCCCCTACACATGGAAACTGCCTTCCATATATGCTTTTAAGACTTTAGGAAACATGTTCATTGCCTGTTTGTAGTCTGCACATCAAAAACATGCTTGTTAGTTTGATGTGCTTGCTTGCTAGATATTTGGGCAGTAGCCAATCATGTAAAATATTATTTGTTATTTGGATTTGGAAATATAATCTGTTAAAAGCCAGAATGGCCTTAAATCTGTTAAATGATGTCACTTAATATCATTCAGGCTTTCAGCTGGCAATATATGATGGATCACAGCATCAATTCATGGAATGCAGATAGCTGATGAATATGACCTCTATTGAAACATTACTAAAATGTTTTTTCATTCATTTTAAAAATTAACTTGCTTTACAGGTCAGTTGTAAACTCCAATTCCTGTGCAATCACTTAAAGATAAGGACACTCTAAAAGACTTTTCATAAAGAATTTCACTGACGGACAACGTTAAATCATCTATTAGGATGGGTCTGAGAAGGATTATTATGGAGCACAAATTGATAAGTGTAGGAATTGCTTTGGCCACGACTCATCTAGTGATCTACAACTTACAGAAAATAGCAAAGACATCAGCTATGACTGAGGATAAGAAGGATCAACAGACTGTAATGGTCATCAAAGCAGACGATAAGTAATACAGTCTAGCAAGGAAAACACTTCAGACAAGGTAACATGCCTGTGTTAATTTTGTATAAGTACCCCATCTAGCACGTGGGGGGGGGGGGTAGTTGTAGGTTGTAGAAATTTCACCATATTTTGGGAATTGCTGAACATCTGAAGCATTTGATATGTGTGTTAGCCTTGGTAGAGACTTGAAACTCAGGAATTGCCCTCTTCATTTTCATAGAATGTGTTTTCCTTTTTTCCGCTTTACCTTGGTAGAATCAATTTTGCAGCTATTTGTATGGTCTAAAAATAAGCATTTAGGCAGAAAATAGGTTAATATAATAGAATGAGACAGCAAATTGTTGAAAATATACCTATACCATATCTTTTGCAATTCACATGTGCTGTGGACAACCTTCAGGGTAATAAATTCTACTTGTCAACATTAATTATTGATTACTTAAAGGGGATGGGAATGGTTCAATCATGGTGGAAAATGACAAGTCCTGTCAAAATGCATGTAACTTGATATATGAGTATTTACCTGCATTTTACATCAGGAAAGATCTCTAACATGAGTGATATGAATGTTGCCCAATGAAAGGTTGTTTGTTTTTCTTGTTTTCTTTCAGATGTGTGCTGTGTCTCCAGGAGTAAGTATGGCCTATCAAACTCCCAAGGACCAGTCTCACATCAGCTCATATGACCAGCAACACCCAGCTAATATCCGTGCTCTTCAAGCCTTCAAATCCATCATCAAATCTTGCTATGGACCTCAAGGACACTTGAAGATGATTCAGAACCAGTGTGGAGGCCATGTTACCTTGACTTCCTCCAGCCAAAGACTATTCTCAACCCTGTCGCTGTCCAAACCGGTGCTCAAGATGCTGTCTGCAGCTGTGGAAGGACACCTCAAGGTGTATTCTGATGGTGGTCTTTATGCTGCTCTGCTAGCATGCTCCCTGATTGAAGGCTGCTGGAAGACTGGACTGCATCCAATGATGTGTGTGGCTGTCAATGAAGTAATGCAGGACATATGCAAGAGGACTATGTCAGCTACAGATGTCTGTCAGTTACCCATAAATGTAGCCTCCATGGAGTCACTCCTATCACTTGCAAGAACAGTGATTGCTTCAAAACCAGGTTGCGGCCTGGTCAAGCGGGACCTTCGCCTGATAACTAGTCTTGTGGTACAGTCTTTTATATCATCTATACCCAGTGTGGACCGTGGCCAGGCATTCACCATTCCTGAGGTTCAGATTATTGGTGTTGAGTCAGAGGTACCTTCTGAGTCACGCATCATGGAAGGTATTCTAATAGAAGCACCAGATATTCCTGCCTTCTATACTAAAGATCTTCAAGTGCCTAGGATTGAATCAGGACCTGATGCAGGGTGTATTAGAGTGGCACTGTTCAACATATCCCTGTCTGGAGATAGTGAGGAATATGTTGATGTTGGGTAATTCTCCTTTGTATATTGAGTATATTGAGATCAAATGTAGAATATGAATATAAACAGAAATGTAATAATTTTATGAATTTCATAATAAGTTTCAAAGAAATGGCAACAAAAAGAATGATAACAACAGCAATCTTCTAATAACAAATGTGGTCACTTACCTCTTTTTACAGCCAAGATAAATGTTATCAGAAATTCATTTCATAGTTGTTGTTATTGTAATTAAGTGTTGAGTGATATTTATTGCTTTTAAATACGATTCAAAGCTGTTTGATTGTATTGTATTCATTTCTAGTATTCTTCCCCTCTAACATTGGTAACCCATAGAAATGACAGAGTAGAATATTTTCTATTCAGGAATGGTAATAACTTAATCTATATCATGATTTTGTCATATTCAGATTTGAGTTGGCTCCTGGACTCACAGCTGAAGCTAGTAATCTCAAAGCCATGATGGATCTCGTTGACCAGCTGGTTGACACGAGTGTTGGATTGGTAGCATGTCAGAAGGTCATTCATCCATCAATCAAACGCTACCTCAGACAGAAGGGTATTCTAGCTCTTGACCGTCTGTCCATTCGCCATATTGGAGCTGTACAGCAGATCACCGGTAGTTAGCTTAACCCCTTCTGCGCCTATAATTTCAATCATTATTACGAAAGAACTTTCAAAACTTAAATTGAGGATTGTTTCACTTCAAGTTAGCATTTCATTTTTCCATGGCAATAGCCTTTATTATATTTGTATCAGTTTCAGTTTCAGAAAATAAAATTAGTTCGCTGTTGATTAAAGCTGTTGTAAAACATTTTTGTCCCTCAATGCTGTTTACTCTCTGTCACTGTGTTAACAATAAATGGTTGGAAATTGTCTCTTTATTATTCACTCAAATATGGTTTTCAAGAAATGACATCAAATCCATGTGTCTGATAAATGGTGACAGATGCTCACTGTGTTCTGTATTTTATAAATTGAAATTGAAATAGATTGCTGGTATCACTTGGCAGAAACATGTAAAAGAATCATCTGAGAAGGATTTAATTAATCGTTAGAACAAAGTAATGCAGTTAGAAGAGAGATGCAAAGACAACTGTTCTTAATGTTTATTAAAAATTAAAACAAATTAACCCATGAAATTTCACTGCCATGGATATATTTTCTTTCTTGTAGAGGCAGAGGTATTTGGTTCTTTCAGCTCTGCTGTTCCATCATCCAGTTTGGGATATTTAACAGACATCAAGCAACATGTCATGTTTGGTAAAAGCTATCTCCATCTGCAAAGCAAGTCTTCATCACTATGTACACTGGTATTGTGCAATCACACAGAACAAGCCCTAGAAGAAATGAAGGTAATTGTGATCTGTTACCATACATATACAGTAAAACATTAACAAATTCAATGTGTGGTATTGTTTGTGGGAAACACTTTTGGGAATAGTAGTTTGGTATGGGATAAACTGGTTGTCTCATGTGGTTTGATATTAATTATGGACAAAGTTTGACTATAACATCCGCAAGGTTTATGACAACTACCATCAGGCAATAAAATTAAACTTATTTTTTGAGCTTATGAGTTTTTTTTTGTAGAAGGTACAAGATGAAAGATGAGAAACAAGATGGATAAGACAATGTGTATAGGTGTTCTTAAATAATGGTTTGTCAAATGGACAATAAGTTTTCATAATATATGTCTCTCTAACAATTAAATAATCATTAAGACAGGATGTTTTTCGTGTATATATTTTGTATTCTTGATATTGATTTGTAAGATTGATAGAATTTTTTGTGCTTGGCTTGCTTTAGAAGTAAACAATTACAAATTCATTCTTTCTTTTTTTATTTTTGAGCAGCATGTTTGTCAAGTGGCTCATCATACCCTGGCCTTGACCCTGAGTGAGCCCACCGCTGTCCCAGGAGCAGGCTGTCTGAACGTTATCCTTGCCCAGCATGTCAGAGAACAGGTCAGAATAGGAACATAATTCTCTCTCCCTCAATGAGTCCACAGAAGCTATTGCATTGTTCACACTCAACAAATACCTATGAGGTATTATCCCAAATTTCCCCATAATGGCTTTATTACCTTTTCAACAGAATGGTGTACCAACTCATTCTAATCAAATTTATATGTAATTGGTGATATTCTAGGGGAAAAGAAGAATGATATAATGATTTGTATTTTTTCCTGAGAGTTTTATTTATAATAGAATGAAAACATTACAGTCTCTGATACAGTGTTTTCAAAATTCTCAAGCAATGAGAACTCTGATTGTGTATTAAGTATTTTGAACTTAATCAGGAAGTGAACCAAATTTGATTTACTTTTCCCCTTTGTTATTTTTGTATTGTAGGTAATGCATGGAGATGAGAGCTTATGGAGAGATATAGGATGCTCCAAAGCACAATTTCTTCAGTTAGGTGAAACGTTTGCATCATGCCTGGAAGGAGTCTCTATGGCAACCATTCATAATGATGGCATTCATCTTGTGACAGACTCCACTTCTCATCACAGCTGGTGCATCACTAGGGAAGCCATGGATGATCGAGAATGGCTACGGAGATTGGGTAGTTGTGGATGTGGCATGAAGGCAGCCAATCAGCTTAGAGATAGCTCATGGAGTATTGTTGGGAATATGAAGTATGGTGTGTACAAGTTGGAGAAGCAGGCTGCCAAAGAGGCAAGCAGGACTTCAGATAATGGCGACTGTGAACAAGAAACTCATGCAAGGAATGTGTCACATCCAACTAGCAGCAATCAGACTGCAATGCATGATGGGACATCTGACAATGAGTCCGCTAAGAGTGAAGATGGTGAAGCAAGTGATCTGGTCTTGGACTCGTTTGCTGTGAGATTCAATTCATTTTGTGTGGCTGTTGACATTGCCAATGTTGTGTTGAGAATTGGACATACTGTAGAAGATATCAACTGATGTTATTACTTCATAATATATGGACAGCTTCCACAAATGATCAGCTCCAAAACATGAAGCAAAATTTGCATGATCCAAGATAAATTACGTTGAAGCAGGACTCATATAAATGAATAAATTCTACAGAGGCCAGTATTTGATCTTAGCAACTTTCCCTGTCCTTTTTCAATCTTGATACATCAGTGTAATCCTAGTTTCTACTTTTGCAGTTTATTTAATTCTTCATCAGTTTTCTTGTCTTGTTAATTAAAAACAAGTTGACAAACAGTGTACTTTGAGTCCATGACTTGCAATGTTTCTTCAAGCTAGTTGATGTCCAACTTTGCTATCAAATATTATTTTGATGTTTACTGGATATCAGACATGTAAATGTACTCATTTATGTTATGGAAGTATGTATAGAACAGTGGGAAATCCTTACAAAGATTTATCATTGGTATCACAGGTACAGGCAAGATAGAGTCTTAAAGATAATGTAATGCTGTATTTTAGATAGCATGGATGAACAAATTATTACATGATGTTGTCTGTATTAGAGATAATATAGCTTATATGATGTTATCTCTATTCATCCCTCATCACTTGAAGAGAAAGTCAGTAGATGCTCTTGTTTGTTTTCTTTTGTTTGGTTTTGTCTGGGATTTTTTTAGTTTGCAAAAGAAGTTTGATACAAATCTAATAGAATTATCCCCTTAATACTAATAAACTGGTCCTGGAATGGATGTACATTGTAACTCTTTTCCGGCTTTGTTCAACTAATGGGACTTACCACAGTTGACTTTTGTCTCACAGCTTACATGTTCCATATATACATGTACTCTTACAAATGTGACAGTTTCATTTTCGAGCCATAGAAAATAATGAGTTGAAAATGTATTTATTCATACATGTAACCACATATTTTGTATTTTCTTGCAATAAATACACTAAACTAAATAAATTTTGATATGGCAAGAATAAATGTTCTGATATCTGAAGAAAAATTGAACAGGTGATGATATATTTGGATATGTTATTCTGGCGTGGATATTCTCTCTACAATTTGTTTGGAGATGTTTGGGTTTCAGCTTCAAGTTACTTGGTGGGTATCCTTAGGAGACTTGATATTAGTGAATTGAATTAGTTTTTCTATTTTCCCATTGCATTATTTTCTTTTTTGTCGATGTATGGGAGGATGAACATGTTATGCATGTATTTTTATATATAAAGAGACATTAGTGAAGGTTGCATAAAAAATCTTCTTGAAGTAGTTTTCTAAATTCACTGAGCATATCTTTAATTCTTGTGTAATTATTACTTCTTCTTAAATTCTTGGAGCTTATCTTTTCACTTTTTTTCCTCATTTTCATATCTTAGAAGTGTTTTACCTTTTTTTGAGCTTCCCCCTCCACGTCTCTCTCTCTCAGAAAAAGAACGAGGAAATGTACCAAAAGGTTCCTGAAATTCTAAGAAGTCATAAAGTGACGGACAAAGATTTACTGAATTATATGATCACAGTCGTTCTGGTGATGAACAAGTACCTCATGTACATGATTTCAATCATGGATATGATAGATAAAAGAGGTAGTCTGGTGAGTGGCATAATCATTTGGATGTGGCATTTCATTTGCTCATGGAGATTTTTCATTATGAATATCATGGAACTGAAAGGCCTTGCCAACTGTAGGTTAGACTGTAGGTTAGATGGTGACATTTCCTTAAGATACATGTAGTTGAAATCAAATTTGCATTACAGGACGATTTCTTTAAACTCTTCAAGGCAACGATGATGTCATCATCTTCTTTGAAATTTAAGAATGGGACTTTCGTATCTTGGAGTGCAATGTGAACATCGCAAATGTTAACATCGCAAATGTTTAAGAATTTGTACTGTAAATAGGTTACCTTACATTTCAAATTTTTAAACAATGTGTTTGTGTGTGAAGACTGTAAAACACGAGGCAGTTCGTGTTAAAAATGAAATACAAATGTCATGAATATAAATCAAATTTTCAATTATGTATTTTCTTAATTGAGCATGAAATAAAGAAAATGATTGGAATGAGGTTTTACCAACAAAGTATGATACTTATGTATTCTGTATTGAAGGTAGGAAATGGTTTTAAAGGTATGACCAGAAAAATATAAAATGAGAGGGAGCAAATACGAATATGAATTGCTTTTCTTTGTATATATTCTATTCAATTCCTTTTTTATTTATCGTCCATTCAAAAGTTCAGTTCAGTTTATTTCAGTTCAGTTTATTTCATTCAGTAAAATTCACAACAACAGAATGCATAGTAACATAAACAAAATGATACAAATATTAATATTACTGAATTGGGCAGCAGCCAGGAAGGAAAATGTCATCCTTATATGAGGCCGACCCTAACATAAATATTACTTGATATTATCAATAATTGATATATAATAAAACAACAAGCAAAAACTTAACTACACAAAGCACAAACAATACCTAGAAATGTCTTGTATTACGTCCTAAGTTTTTCCAAAAGGAATTTCTTATACCTACGCTTAAAAATGTTAAAACTGGCAGAATTCTTTATTTCAGAAGGAATAGTATTCCACAGAAATGGTCCTTGAAAAATAATTGATCTTTGATTTAATGTTGTACGAATAATTGGCATGTGAAAATTTGCAGCATTTCTAGTGTTATAATTATGTACATTACAATTCAAAATGAACAAATTAAGAAGATAGTCAGGGAGAAGGTGATTATGACATAAATACATAAAAGTACCTATTTGTAATAAATATATGTCTCTATATTGCAACATATTCAATGAGTAAAAAATTGGTGTAGAATGGGCAAGAAATGAGGAATGATTTATAATTCTTATTGCACGTTTTTGTAATTTGAATAACCTATCTTGATGGATTAAAGCACCATTGCCCCAAGCAATAATAGCATAATGTAAATAAGGAAATACAATAGCATAATATATCATTTTAAGTATGTTTTGGGGAAGAGATTTTAATTTATACATTATACCAATGCTTTTAGATAATTTGTTACAGATGACATCAACATGATTTGCCCAAGAAAGGTTATCATCAATCATAACACCTAAAATTTTTGTTGATGAGACTCTTTGAATATCTAAATTACCTAGTTTGACTTTTATGAAATCTTTATTGAATTTCTTTTTTGTAAAAACCATAAAATTTGTTTTGCTTTCATTGATATAGAGTTTATTAGAAATAAACCATTGAAAAATTAGTTCTATCTCACTATTAAAACTATTTTGAAGAGTCTGAATGTTTTTATGTGATAGGAAAATGCTGGTGTCATCTGCAAACAGAATACATTTTAAAATATTTGAGGCATGGGCAATATCATTTATATACAGGAGAAATAAAAGTGGCCCAAGAATGGAACCTAGGGGCACTCCATATCTTATAAGCTCGAACTGGGATTTATTTTTATTTAATAGAACAAATTGTTTTCGATTTGATAAATAGCTTTTAAACAAATTTAACATTGTACCCCTGATTCCATACATTTGCAGTTTTTCTAAAAGTATATTATGATCAAGAGTATCAAATGCTTTTGTAAGGTCGAGAAATAAACCAATCATTGTTTCTTCATTATCTATTGCACTACCCACTTTATGTATAAAATCTATTAGAGCAGAAGATGTGGAGTGCCCTGCTCTAAATCCATACTGGTTGCTATTCATTATATTGCACTTTGTTATAAAATTTAAAAGTCGAGTATATATACACTTTTCAAATATTTTAGAGAATACAGGCAAGACAGAGATGGGGCGATAATTTGACATAATTTCCGGTGAACCACTTTTGAAAATTGGTGTGACTCTTGCTATTTTCAATTTAGTAGGAAATTCTCCACATTCAAGACATTGATTGAATATTGCACTGAGGTGTTCACTTATTATATGAATAATTTTTTTTATTACTTTGACATCTATATCATCAAAACCTGCACACGTATTTGATTTAAGTTTATCTACAATACTGATTATCTCATTACTGGTAATAGGTTTAAAATATGCAGTCTGATCATTTTGAGTGAGATATTTCTTAAAATTGGTATTGCCTGAAGAAACTGAAAGATTCAGATTAAAACCGATATTTACAAAGTATTCATTCAAGGCATCACCAATTTTAATATCACTTGTAATTGTTTGATTATTGCATTGAATAGCTTTAATATTAGTATTCTTTCTTTGTTTTCCAAGAGCATAGTTTATAACATTCCAAGTTTTTTTAATGTTTCCTTTATTCTTCTGAAATTGATTGGCATAATATGATCTTTTAGCACTTTTTATCATAGTATTAACTTTGTTTTCGACATTTCTTATAAACACTCTTTCTATACACCGTTGGATTTTTTAGATATGATTTATATAATCTATTTTTCTTCTTACTTAATTTACGAATATCATATGTGAACCAAGGTTTGTTTTTACGTCTATTTTTAAAACATATACAATCAATTGGAAAACATATATTATAAGCATCTAAAAAATTTCTTAAAAAGTCATTATAACTACTATCAACATCATCACTGAGATACCATTGTTGTAGTTCCAGCAAACAAACAAATCTATTAACATTATTTCCATTAAAACTTCTTCTGTCATAAATAATATTGTTATGATCAACTATATCATTATCACATATACAATATACAGGAAAGTGATCACTTATTTCAGAGAGGATAACACCTGCTAGGATATGGCAAGAGTCATTTGAAATTATGTTATCTATCAACGAAACTGAATGTTCATTGACACGAGTTGGGTATTGCACGAGAGGAAACATGGAATTTAACATTAAAATGTCTAAAAATTCATTAACGAATTGCACTTTACCCACTTTAAGAAGATTTATATTAAAATCTCCCATCAAATATAATATTTTCTTTTCATTATTAACACACTGAAAAATATTGCAAAGGGAATCGTAAAACTGTTCAAGTGGCTGGTCAGGTGGCCTGTAGATGACGCCAATTACAAGTTTAGATTTTTTACACTCTATTTCAATAAAAGTACTTTCTATATAAAAGGAATTTAAATCTAGATCTAAACGTCGTTGAAAAGCAATGTCAGATCTTACAAAAATACCAGTGCCACCTCCTCTTCTACTGCTACGATTGTTATTTACAAATTCATAATTGTCTAGATTAAACAGAGATTGAGGTGAATTTTGTGAAAGCCATGTTTCTGTAATGCCAATTGCTGATATTTGTACATTTAAAGAACTTAAAAATAAGGACAAAGCCTCAAAATTACAACTTAAACTTCTTATATTTACATGAACCAATGATAGTTTATTGTTTGAGCGTGATGTGGAATAATTATTAGAGATAAATGTGTTAAATTCTTCAGGTATAAGATAAGATTGTGATAGACTAATGTCACATTCGTAATCTGGCGGTGATAGGTATTCATGTAAAGTATCCAAATCAGTATTATCAAGACATTTTTCAAAAAGACTTTGGCAAGACATACACAGTATTACATACAAACATACACACACACAAAAACAAATGTATTAAAAGCTTATCAAAAATAAAAAATATATAAAATCACTTAAAAAGACATTTTAGACACCTGGAGAATTTTATATTTAATGACAAAGGTATGAACGTCGATTTGTGGCAAGAATTTATTATTTACAGAATCTGAAGATCATTTTTTGAATTTACCTGCTTCCTCACGGTTTCTCCTGTTGTTTTTACTAATACTATGATCTTTCCGTCCATCGACCATGCAGATACAACTTTACTGTTCGGTTTCTTGCTTTCGGCGAAGGCATCACGAGTGAATACAAATGAAAGATAAGTGAATACAAATGAAAGATAATCTTTATAGAAATATGTATTACATACCGTAGTTTGTAGATGTTTCATATAGAATAATCAACCAAAATTATTTATATCTATTATGATTTTATTGAGATACATTTGTTGGAATATGCCAATTCTGTTTTCGTGACATTACTGAACTTGAAGCACTGGTATCATCTTTCATGAAGTCTGATTTTGAGTAAATCAAGATGGGACATTTATGATTTAAATCTTATCTTTATAATCATTTCTATACTAGAACTAAGATAAGGAGAACGACAGAGAGAGAGGGGGGAGTGGTTAGCGGTGATAAAAAAATAAATAACTGTAGCATTTCTATTTTCTGTGTTACTTCTTCAGTTTGAAATATACAGTTAACAACAAAATTATTCATACCCCTTGTAATATTGAAGTCTTTTGTGTTTTTCTGAAGAACGAAAGGTGGACTAGTGGAATTTGGGCGCTGGTTGAATTCTTTTAATGGTTAGCTTGAGGTAAACAATAACTGTGTTTTACCTCATTTGCATAACAATGGAAGTGCTAATAAATTAATTTCCTGGCATTTCTAGAAATATTGATATCCTGGTCCAGGCATGGCATCGAGGCATATTTTAATGAAAATGCACTTGTCGCACATCCCTAAGATTCTGTACATGTTTCGCAACTACATGTATTTTAGAAAGGTTATGAAAAGTTATGGACAAGCTATCTTTTTAAAAAAAGTGAATAAATTACCTCTGAACCATCAGAATTTGGTAATTTGTCTTGTGTAATTATTTTAACCATTGATTTGTAGCATGCCCATGTAATGTAAATCATGACAAACCAATTTTCACTAAACAAAATTGAAAAAAATGTCAAAACTTGGTAAGGTTATAAATAATTGTGTGAACTGTTACTGTATATTTTCCAAACTATTTAGATGTCAATTTTATGCACATGTAATATCCCTTGTATTACAATTAATGCATATAATTTGTGTCTGTAATACCCTTCAACAAACTTCACAAGTTATTGTTACACATTGTTGGTTGGTATTCACTACGAAATAACAGATAAGACCTACATAATTCCTCCCGATATATTTTTTGTTTATTTGAGACTTTATTACTTTAGAAATGTTTTCACACATACCAGCAGTGGTAACAATATTTGCTATTTTCTCTTTAGCTAACACCGATTGTATGACACGCATTTTGTAAGCCCTGTGGGTTCAGTTCTGTTCAGTTTTATTTATTTCAATCATATAAAGCAATATAGAAGTAAAATACAAAAGTAACATGAGTCAATCATAATCATACATTTGGAAATTATGAAATGGGAGATTATAAGGAAGTTTGGAATACTTTTAAACAATAGTCAATAACTTTTTTGCAGTCCTATCCTTTTCCTTTTCATCGAAGTAATTTTTTTCTCAGTAAAAGAGTTAGATGGAATGATGTTTTCTGTTATTTCCCATTGATGATCATAATGAAATTGATCTGCCCCTGGTCACAACAAAATAGTATGCTGAACTTATACTCTATTTCTAAAAATAAACCTATATGCACTCTGATAAACTAACTTGATCTTTGAACCTTGGCTTTCCCAGGGGTGGATCCAGGATTTTGTAAAGGGGGAGGGGCACAAATTTCTGAAAATTTCTGACAAGGAAAAAAATGTCATCAAATATTTTGGTTTGTGTTCCTCTAAAATTTCCTCCAAGCAAAAAAAAAAAAAGAAGTCATTTTGGGGTCTCTTTGTCCTTCAAAAAGCTCTGACAAGAAAATAATAATACTATATTAAAAAGGTCATCAGGTCTAAAAAGGAAGGGGGGGGGCACAAAGTACATTTTGGTTTCACAATGAACAATGACAGTACATAACCGTCATTTATCTGATCCAATGAACAAATATGCCCCTCATCTACACTATATAGCCGACCTTCTAACCGTGCAGACGACGCTGTGGACATGACAGCGTGCGTTCTTTTGTCCTGGTTAACCTTTAACCCTCCGATATCATTATCATCAACAAAGCCGCCGTACTTCCCCGCTCCCCTTCTCGTGTAGATACGTGATATACATGTAGAAGCTTTATGGTGGAGTACATGCACTGGTATCCAATATATCAACCAGGGATCAAACTCAGCTCGAGATATGGTATAATCTCTGTCTCTTTTCGACTTCAGCCACATTCTACATGTATTATTAACATTCGATCGAATTTCGTGCTGCAGTTTTACATAGACGTAGTGAGCTTGTATGAGACGGATTGATACCTGGATGCATCCATTTTGAGTTCACATACTCACATAAATTATCAGTGTCGTCATGGGTTTGATTCATTATGTCACCGTACTTGTCGGCTTCCTGTTCATCTTCGCAGGTCTTCTCAAACTAACACCGATCGAGCTCGGCAATGGGTTTAGTCAGTCGGAGATGAAAGCGATGTTCAAACGTTACCTCTCTGTCCTACCCGTGCATCACATCTTCGGGGTCACGATTACGACTACGATTTACAGGTCGGCTGTGGGGTTTGCTGAAACGGTGTTCGGGAGCATGCTCGCCTTTGGACGCCCCTTCTGGAGGGTGATTGGAGCGTTCTATCTTCTTGTAATCATGATTGGAGCATTCCTTACACATCAGAAGATTGGTGATCCCATTGCTATGGCCTCCCCTCCCCTCTTCCTTGGTATCGTACTCGTAATCATTCTGGTAAACCGACGTGACCTGAATACCATGCATTATAGCAGCAGAACTACCAAGGCGAAAAACGACTGAAATAACCATCGAACCAACTAACGAATCTTATCAAACTGCTACACAGAAACGAACATAAATGTTGAGATTCTCATCATTATGTGTGTACATTCATCAAACTTCAAGCAGTTTTTATTTTGTATATAATTTTTTTTTACTTTCTGCATGTCTGATGTATCATTTCTAAAGCTTTCTAATGATGTATTGTTCATCTTTTAATCATTGTAAATTATTGTACGTATGAGAATATGCAATGAACTGATGTCAAATGATATTGTAAAAATAAGTATTCATCTATTATATGTTCTTGACGATTGATATATTGTTTTGCAATATGTTAGGACCGTTCTGGGAGAATAGTTTAAAGAAGACGGAGGTGCCATATTCATATAATACTGTATGTTGCTATGAAAACAAAATTAGAAATGTTCATGCTTGAATATGTTTGTAAACTAAAGCCCTCCAACTGTACTAGAACTATACAAAGTTTTGAGCATGCTAAAGTCCTCTTTACGATTTTACTAGCTATAGGTAAATAAATATAATTGATAAAGGATTCACAGTGGGGGATACAGGATTCCATTGGGGTCTAAATATTATTGTTGCGAGAGGGAGCACTGTTAGAGGGCACATTTTTTTGATAATCAGTAGGCATTTTGGTAGAAAATCAACAATTTGTATCAAATCTGTGCCCACCATTCTAAAAGTATTTAGACTGACGAGCACACTCTAAAAACTAAAATGTTAAATCACCTTTTAAAATGGCCGAGGAGTGACCACCTTTTCAAAATGGCAGATCAACCTCTTAAACCTGCTAGCTAGATACAACCCTTATAGTGTTGGATCCAGCATGTTAAAAGTGTTAATCTTCCTTTTTGAAAAAGTGGTCACTCCTCGGCCCTTTTAAATGGTGATTTAACACTTTAGTTTTTAGAGTGCAGTTGTAGAGTAAGCAATTGTCATTGTAAAGTATGTCGCTTAAACGCCCACACATGGAAGGTTAAAAATATTTTTAAACATATATGAAGGGGTTTTTGAAAGGTTCTTTTTATGCTATTATGTACACACATCTTAATAAGTTGTTCTTATCAAGGTTTATATTTTTCAAAATACATGTGTAATTTTCATGCTTGTTATCAAGCTACACAATCTGGGTTGTGGTTTCATGCATACAATAACAAAAACTTTAATCATTAAACTCCGATGTAAAGTTAACATACATCGCGGTACATGGTCGGTTGATTGATTGATTGATTTTACGGATTCTATTCGTCAAGATTATAATAGAACATTAAATGCATGACATTGCAGAGGGGAAAATCACACAAAATGGAAAGGAGTGCATTCAACTGAAACCTTGGTGATGTTATAGGTCGTATTGGATGTGGACATAAATACATATACCTGTATGTGTTAAATAATTATATCATTATAGGTGACTGTCTGCAGTCGGAGATCCTTCTCGTCTTTCAATAGGCCGCTTCGGTAATTTATGCAAATTTTATGCATACCTTTCAAACAAAGGTTGTTCTTGACAACCTGAAAGCTTGCCGGACCGTAGCTACAAATAATGTACGCAAACTGGATTCCAAGCATTGATGCTCATTTATAAAAAGCAGGTTCATGGAATAGCTCGTCACTAGGACTTGCTCAGAGAAAATAAGTGCATATATTTGTATACATGACAGAAGCGGTCTATTGATTTTTCCTGTCCTCTAATACTTATACGTCTTACGGCCGTGGATTGTAACGCCGTTCAATGCAGGGGCGGATCCAGGATTTTGTAAAAGAGGGGGCAAGGGGGCAATTTTTTTGCATTGTGTACTTAAGGTTTGCCAGTTGGGTTTCGAAAGAGGGGGCATGGGCCGGTTTCCCCCTATATGTAGATCCGCCACTGGTTCAATGTACAGGGTATAGTGCTTGTCGGTATATTGTTCCTTATTAGTATATAATAAAATCTGCCCTTTTATCCGATTCTCAAGAATGTTTATGACTGCTTTCACTTATCAATTCCTAATACCACGAGAAGAATAAAATTGCCGAAACGGGAGAGAGAGAGAGAGAGAGAGAGAGAAAGTGGCCGAATATGGGGGTTGGGGGAGAATTGAATAAAATATCAATTAACTAAAAGGCGGCCATCAGAGGGAATTATGTATGTCCTGAAAGGTAAAGTTTCTAGATGAGGACACGTTCCGTCTACAAACCAGAATATCCCTGCACACTTTTTAGCCCTAAAAGGACAAATACTGTATTATATTGCAATATGAAACTAATGTCATTTTATTTTATGACATATATATATATATATATATATATATATATATATATAATTGTGAGAAATGAAAATGAGAGAATAATGGTTGCGTATAGCTTAAATCAAAGCTCCCTGGGCAGAGCTGTCCCCACTTTGACATTTTTGCAAAGGTTGAAAAAATGTCTCCGCCGGGAATCGAACCCGGGTCGTTGGTTTAGAACACCAATTAACGACCGTGAGCGCTATACCATATAGATACGACTAATCTTGTGCAAATCTAAAATCAATCATCATAATCATAACAGTTATTTGCCTGTATTTCTGTAAAAAAATGATCTATATTATATGCAAAGCTATTATATCCTACGGATTGAAAAATATTTGTCACCTGGGAATTGAGGCCCTACCCCTCCCATGATCCCATCGGTTGCTGTGCTCCCTATACTGAGGTGTAACCGTGTAAGTACATTTTTTTCTGTTCAAAAAGAAAAAAAAATATTCAGGAAGCACCTCCATTTACTTTGGGAACAGGTGGCTGTTCTAAAATGCACAATAATAGTGGCACGTACCTCGATATAATGGGTTCATGGGCTATTTATATACATGTAGGCTTACATGTATAACTCCGTTCTGGTACATTGACCCGTGCATCGTGCATGGAGCATGTGATCGCGGCAGTATTGTATTGCTCATACATGTATATAGGCCTACTGAGGCTATAATAACAAAAATTATTACAGGCCTAATACACGTATAATATCTCGCACTGATTACTAGTCTGTAATGGCGGTCAGTCACTACCTCGCTCTTGTCTTCGGACTCCTCTTCGTCATGGCAGGCTTTGTCAAGCTCATACCCCTCGATCCTGACCAGAAAGGACATGGTCTTCCACTCATGTTCAGTGAGTTCGAGAAATTCATAACTGTATTGCCTTTACGGGACGTTGTGGGAATCAAAACCACCGCCATGTACATTTCCCTAGTAGGCGCTGCTGAGGTACTGCTTGGTGCCCTGCTCGCTTTTGGACGACCTGGTTATCGAGTTTTCGCCGCCGTGCCTCTTCTCGGCATCATGATCGGAGCCATTTACACCCTCCTAAAGGTTGGAGAACCGTTACCCACCTGTATACCCGCTTTCACGTTTGGGTGTGCTTTGGTTTACATCTTGCTGAATCAAAGGGAGCTTGGAGGTGGAGTCGTCAGCACCAAGTCGAAGAGCAGTTGATTTGATTGTTATGCATGAGAACTGTAGTGTATTCAATGTTCAGCATCTGAGGATACTGGAGCTGTGTACGCCCCTTGATTGAAAGCAAAGCAAAGCCAAAGCAATAAATCAGAAATAACGGTATTACATGTGCTTTTTAAGTGTGTCTACGTCAACTCCTTGGTCAAATGAGGATGCCCATGTACACTCGTGGCATTGGAACATATCATGGGGTTTATGCCCCCTGTATTATGAATGTCTAGATACATCCTGCTGATCGAGAATTAAAATAAAGTAGATGAAATAATGCTGCGAGATAAGTGATGGTCGGACATACGGAGACTAAAAAACCCCAGCAAATACCCATCGATAAAAACAGTATTCTAGAAATACACAATATTGTCTTTCTATGCAAACTATTAATTTACCACCTCATAAATGTCACAAAGACATGGGATTATTTGGTGCATTCCTTAGATGATACGAAGTCATGATACGACACCGATCACAACGACGGAGACGAGAAAAGCTGTTGTGGACTCGTTATACCACGTCATATAGCTCATCATGTTTATAATTTTCATGATTTCACGTCACCATTACATACTGGTCGAGTTTTTAATTTTTGATATATTTTGGTGAATTGATATTCATTTATATACATGTACATGCATCAATGTTGATATTATTATTTCGTTTGTTTTGGCTTAAGGTATAATATCTTGACTTGGTCAAAGATGAATATTAGTTATGTCCTGTATACATGATACTGGTATAAAACACTGGTGTTTAATTGTGTTTGATATATAGGCATGTACACACTCATGGCTATCAAATTTATATAGTCATCGGGCAAATACTATTTGATTTGATATAGCGACAACATGTTTGATTATTCTACCCATATAATCTTTTAATTTTGACACCGTGCCTCCGTCTGAACATAAATTTGTTGACACTGCTGATTTTCTTTTCTTTTTTCTGAGCTGTGAAATCTTGGTAATGTTCTCATAAATAAATGTTATTTTTTTTCATAGAATAAAAGCGTATTATATGTCCCACATTTTAAAGATAAGAAACAGCTCTTGATTGTGGTAAAATTTATGTTTTTCTCATCGTGTCTCATTCAGGCTTGATGTTTATCCTTTTAAGCTAAAAAAAAAAATCAACATCTAATAGTACTGTACATGTATTATTGATTGGGAATGAATATAACGATGATTAAGTGCCTTTTACCTCAAAATTATGACATTATTATTCCGATGTTATTATTGTGATGAGAGTCATATTTTTTGTTACTGTCCACATTCAAATGTAATATGGTCAAAACTTGAGGAATGGTTGTTCCGCAAGACTGATATCAAGCTCAAACTCACAAACCAGAATAAATTGTTCGGCTTTAATGGATGTCATGACAACGCTTTTAATTGTATTTTAATTAATGTAAGAAAATAAATTTATTCAGCTGAATGCAAAAACCACATACCACTGTTTGAAAAAGTTAAGTTATGTTAGCTGTCAAATCGTATTATGATATGGAAAGTTATATAGCAAAAACAAGTCCTAAAGAAAATAATTTTATGAAAAAATGGTTTCATTTTACCAAATGTTTCTGAATGATTGTCCCTGCCTGGATCCTCCACCATTATAATTTGTATAATTCTTTTTCATATACTGCATAGCCTCGTAATAGATATTTAGCAGAATGAGAGTGTTGATTCAATCATTATGGATATTAATGAATTTACGACGAATTGGAAATTATCTTTTGGTGCTTTTTATGTTTATTTTAATTTTACTCTATCATGTCATCCGCGGTAGTTGATATGTTGGGAGCTCCCTGTAAATCCAAATCTCTTTTGAATCGTGACATTACAGACACAACACCATTAAGCCATTTGCACCGTTGGTCTTGGCTGAAAAGACAGTGATAACAAAATTGTTCACCATACACTCTCTAAATTCCTTAGATTGAAAACTCAATCGAACAGATTGCTGTCAGTGACGAATCTAAGTTAGATTGACATTTCAACCAAATTAGATTTAAAACTCAATCTATCAGATTGAAATTGTAATCTATTTCGGTTGAAATTTCAATCTAACTTAGATTCGTCACTGACAGCAATCTGTTCGATTGAGTTTTCAATCTAAGGAATTTGCATGTATTTGCATAAATTTAGAAACGGATACGGTACCGTTGTAAAAAGAAGAAAAAAAGAGAGAAAATACAACGCTATTTTCTGTTATTTGTTCAATTTCGCCAATCCTTGTGTAGTAGTGTACAATTATTAAAAGCATGTTGGACTTTCTACAAAAACAGACGGGATTCTTATCATGAGCATCGTTTTTTAATTTCTTATATAATCGGTGTTTATAACGAGTGTGAAGAACTAGTTGGAGAGCAGTGGAACGGGACACGAGTAGAAAGAGAGGAGAATCACTGTTAAATTTTGATTAATATTTTGAGAATGATCACATCTCGAAATGGCAAAATAATAATAATAATAATAATATTGGGTATTTTTATAGCGCTCATATCCACCACGTATAAGGTGCTCAAGGCGCTCCAATATTACCCCGGCTCTAGCTGGGCTACCGAATTCGGTGCTCCCAGCATACTAGGAATTCCTTCCTATATACCAGTACCCATTTAACACCTGAGGGGGGGGGGGGGGGGGGGGGGGGGGTTAATGAATAATGTATATATTTCCAGAAGGATTAAACTTGATGACGGATCATTATAATTTAGACACTTCATGAGATATTTTGTGAAAAAGTGCAGGTTTGTAAATGCTGAATTAATGAAATCTCTCCGTGAGGGGAACACGCTTTTTGTAATATACGTCCCATAAAACAGTTAACAGTTGGAAAAAACTCCCCAAATAAATATTTCAAAATATTTTTGTAGGAAATTGTCACACCTGTGAATAGCTTCGGGTCTCTTCTGTCAAATGACGCCAAAATGTCTGGTGATTATTTAAGCTGGAGTGAGCAGCGGCTTTTGGGTGCTTGACAAGAAATGGTATTTGTTCTGGCAGGTATTAACAAATTTGAGAACCGTTAAATGTTGAAAAAAGTCTCCTCAAATGAACAATTCAAATTATGTTCATGAAATGTTCACACCTTTGAATAGCCTAGGGTCTCTCCTATCAAATAACACCAAAACATCTACCGATATTTTACGCTTGAGTGAGCAAAAACCAGAGTGAAATAGTGAAAAATCCATGGTTGACAAGAATTTGTATTGGTTCTGGCTGGTGAAAAGGCTTAGAAATTTTCATATACCAGCCAGAACAAATACTGCTTTTGTCAAGTCTGGATTTTGCACCTTTTCACAAAAGTGCCCTTTGCTCACTCGAACATGAAATATCGCCAGCTCTTTATGTGTCATCTGATAAAAGAGATCCTAAGCTGGCCTCTGGTATGAAATTTTCTACAAATATTTTGAAATATTTATTTGGGGAAACTTTTTCCGACGGTTAACTTTTTTCTGGAACGCTCTAGATACGGTATCACTTTTATTAGTGAAGTATGTTTTTGATCAATCATTATGTGTCAGGTGGCTTTTATACACTTTCTTCTCCCTTATGTCTTTAGTCTCACTCTTCTCTTTCTCTCACCCCCCCCCCCCCCCCCCCCCCCCCCCCCCTCTCTCTCTCGCGTTCTCGTTCCGTCAAACCATGGGCTGTTCTTTCATGATTTTCTGTTGCTATTAAGATCACATCTGGACCCATCATCATAATACAACCCGAACTGTCGTCTCGGTCAGTATATTTTATCAGATGTATTCCAACAAATTCAACAAAGTTCCATAATTGAATCACCTTTATCACAACTTGTATCATCATTAGCATTTAGCAAAAATCACCTTTATCACTGTCAGCATCTTTATCAACTTGTATCGTCGGGGTCCTCTCGCAGATTCATAAGGACCGCTATTCATTTCACACGCGTTATAGCAGTCCTTATGAATAGTTATGAATAGTGGTACTTATGAATGGAGGTCCTTATGAATAGCAAGGTAATTTGTCTATGGTTTGCTCGCTATTTAGGACCGCTGTTCATAGAAAACTGCTATTCATTTAACATGCGTTGTGAATAGCGGTCCTTATAAATAGCGGTCCCTGTGACTACCGAGGTTACCCCGTGTCATCACCAAAATCACAATCAGCACCACCATGGCGTCCTCATCCTCATCACAAAATATTATTTGTTATGACAGGTATTTACAGGCTTATTCTTGCCAGGGGGCTGACCCCTGTTGTATGAATATCAATTTTCAAGTTTCTAAATTTTGCGAGTGAGCAATAAAACCCATCAACTTTAATATGTTGTCATAACAATAAACTAGATAGATATAATGATATCATATCAGGGCACCTGTCCAAAAATAAGGTGCTGGTTCCCCAAATATCAGAACTTTAAAAATCCTAGGGGAGGGGCAGCCCCCCAGTGCCCCCCCCCCCCACAATTTTGACAACTATATTTGCTATAAACAGTAGGCATAACACGTTAATCACTGAACCAGATTAACTGATAATATCATCATATCCATATGAACACCATCAATATCATATAATCCTGCACATTATTACCATGATAGACCAACAAAGGAAAGAGTAGTACTGTGAGTATAGTCATTCAAATTCACATTTATTGCTACACTTGCATAATGAAAATATGCCAGGGAGGCTGAATAAAAGATATCAAAATAACAACCTACTTTTAACAAACAAACAAAAAATAATACAAACACAGAGCTACATAAACCGGTAATCTCTTCAAATAAAGTACATTCTATCAAGTTTCTACCAACTTATTTGGAAGCAAATGTTTACATAGTTGACATATAAATACTTTTCATAGCCATTTTGCTGCATGTTTTAATTGATCAAATAGGTTGACATCTTTATTTAGGTTACATGATAGACAACCAATCATATTCAAGTTTATAGAGCTGCAGGTTTCAATATGAAAGGCTAAGGGAATAATGCCAAACAGTGTAATTAAGAAAATAGGCTTTGTAGTCCTTTTTATACAACAAGTACTTGCTCCTCAAGAGTTAACATATTTCGCCTCACCATGAAGAACTACATAACACAGCACCCCTATAATGGAAAATAATGGTTTACAAGCTGGAAGTTTTACATCCCAAGTTGAGAGTTCTTAAAAATATCTAAATAAGCATATTGTTTGCTGTACTCTGGGAAAACCTATTGCATGTTACTTCTCTAAACTCTGTTTTTCAGTTTGCTCAATTGCAGCATATATATGTTCACTTCTGTAAGAAGAACCAACCTCTGCTTTTGTAATAAATCTAGATACATGTAATTGATTATTAAAGGCAAATAGAACTGATTAATGCATGCTTAATACCCACAGGTAGGAAAATATTTTAGCAAATAAAGCTGAAGTATATATGCATCTCTTTTAGTGGTAAAGTGAGCAAATTGACTTCGGTAAAACTTTCTATAAGCTTAATAATGAATACAATCAACTTTGACTTAGATGACAAATCGCTTCATATGAAACACCATCTTTCTATCTTGTTTATATGACATACACCTTATCGATTGCTGAGAGCCAAAACATCAACTCATATCCTATAACACAGACTCCTTCTGACTCTCAGCATATGGTATATGAAGTAATAAAAAGATAATATAATATTCAGTATTTTGTATATAACCTAACATGATACTCTTCTTCAGATATAAAATATACCTTGATCAAAGAAAGCTTGAAAATAGAACTTTATTCTAAAATGACTTTGCTTGAGGAGAGAATAACCGATCCCATACTTCAGTTCTATGTGATGCAAGTTTGAAAGCAAAAGGGACACCTGGATGGTAATACATGTATGAGGAATAGAATTTTCATGCAAATCAGCAAAGATGGCAAACACAAAACCTACCAGTATATCTAAAAACAACTACCTCTACTATATATCTGTCTGAATGATATAGTCTACACGTTTTTTTAAAGTAGACCAATAGGTTATTTATGTTACATTACTAAATCCATGTCTCTATGTACATCATTCATTCTCAGTCAAACTATACAATATCTCCTTTGGAAATCTATACCTACTATTTCTAAAGAACATTTTTCTTATGTGAAAAGGAATGCTTTGGAGGTAAGATTTACAGGGCATCCATATTTACATGACAGCATGATAATAGTAATAATAATGTGACAAAATATGCATTTTCTTTCAATCTTGTTTTCACTATTTGTCCAATAATTGCACCTGGCAATTCATCTTCTCTGAGATTTTAGCACAATCTCTCTCTTGTTTCAGTTCATGTTTATATTTAAACATAACAAAATAAACCCAAAAATCTCCCAACATGTATAAAAAAAACATCACATAAAAGAAAGGACACTGATTTTATCTAATTTGTGTCAACAATAATGATGCATCACGTAATCCTTCTTGATAAGTTTAAAATTCAAAAACAAGTCCAGTCCCGTACTTAATAAAGCTCTTTATTTTAGCACACATTGAAATGATATCTTTCTATAACCATAACATATTTTTATGGAGATAATGTTTCCTAAGAAGAAATTCAAAGTTTATACCAAATAATACCTTATACTGCTATTAAGCTGATTCTATAAGTAGTTACTAAAAATCTACTTTTTTTTAAAAGATGATAAAATTTGAACAATCATTTAAACTGAAATGTTCCTTATTTGTCAGGAGTAAGATTCCTATAAATTGTGGACATGATGGACTGACTCATTTTTAAAACCAACTTTATACATACAATCTATGAAGTATCTTAATTCTAAGTACAATAAATTAAGTACTGCATTTTGTCCCATTCAATTTCAGTTTCTTGAATTTGTACTATCAAAAGGCAGGGGTAATACAATCTTAATTTCCTAAGCATTTTAGATAAAAAGAAGACTAAATCAAATTTCCATTTCAGTTCATAGCTCTTGATTGCAACTTGTCCTCAAGTTTGTTAGTAGATTTGATAGTCCTATATGGATATGAAAGGAAGCTAGATTGTATTAAGTCTACTTCACATTCTGAGCTTATTTTCTAGTTAGAAAAGCAGGGATTCATATGACATTATGTGGCTTGCTTTCAGTAAACAATATCCTTGCTTACCCACACTAAATAAATCTTTGTACATTCAATCTAGTGATCAAATATATTTGATCGTAATATAAATATAAGTTGTATATAAAGTGCTTACATGTACTTCCTATAGGGCAAAAACATCACATGAAAAACAAAACATACACATGAACACAAGTAACTCACCTTTTATCGGTAGCACCCATTTATGTGAACAAAATTTTAACGGTAACACAAAAAACATTAATAACAAATCAGAAGAAACTTCAAGTTTTCTGTCTGGGTATTAATTTGGGGTTTTACTGTGAGATTTCAGGAAAGTCTTATTGATATGGACTACCACGGCTACCATTTAATTCTGATTTTGAAAATTTAGCTACCAGGTAAACAATATTTAATTGATGTGTTAGCTAGCTGCATATAAGCTTGGATAATAATTGCATGCATGATGAAAGCTGTGATACCCATGAAGTCATATGCCAGTCCGAAAAGCCATTTTTAGTATTTACAATACCCATTGTTTCTTTATTTGATAGTACTCTTACATCACTCTGTTGGAAGTGGTAAACTCTGACCTTCTGCAATCATAGTACCATAATTACCTGAAAGATATGTATTAATTAAAGTTCACTACCTGCCCTTAAGAATTAGGAAACAGAACAAAGTCCATGAGAAGAATTAAAAAGCCCCCCCCCCCCTAAATTACATCAGCACATACTGGTTCATACAGAAAAATCTGTATTTGCATAAAGGTAACTATCAAGAAGCTTATCTACACCATTACTATGCAAACAAAATGATAGTAGCTACATGACAAACGGCATCATAGAAGATAGATAGTGGTGTGATTCCATGTTTCCTGTTTAACAGCCAGCTGATGATTCTTAAGTAAACATGCACACATTTGCACTTGAAACTTTAGCATAGACATTTGTTATTCCAAATCCTACTGAGGATGGTTCATACACAACACTGAAGATATGAGAGATGTCAATGTCTCAAATAAACTAATGTTATGAACCAAAATATTGGCCTTTTATATGTCTCATTATTAAAATTATTTAAATCACCATGATAATTGATGAATATCATTTCATCCATAAAAATGTATAATTGATAAAATTTGCAATTTATAAAGAATTAGATTAGGTTTACAACTGGGTGTAATTGTTATAATCATATCTTCACATACTGGCAAGATCCTTGAAATCATTCTTAACTAAGATATATGGAGCATCCGTAACAAACGCCTCATAGTTTTATCATTGCATATCGAATCAGCATAGGACATTGCTTTTATATATATATATATACACACACTGGTAGAATAGTTTGGATTGAAATACTATATCATATATGTTTTTTTTTTCATCAAATATACAAAAAAGAAGACAAAGCTACATGTAATAAATGTGCTATATCTATCTATCTCTACATCTAATGCTAGACAAAAAATTCTTTCTTAGTATACTCTGGGGGAAAGTTGGGTTTAGGTTTTGCTGGTAGGGTACCGTTTGTGGCAGTCTGGGGTAAGAGGGAGGTGCGCGTCGCCTCATAGTCGTAATTTCGACTCTCGTTGATCTGGTACGAGCCTTCATTGCGATTCTTAAACTTGTAGATGGCAAGGATGACAAGGATAAAAATAACAGCAGCTGCAGAGACAGCACCAACGACCAGCCCTGCTTCCCCTAGGAAGTCAAAACCATTGTTGCTAACACTTTTATCAGGGTTAACAGTTGCTGATACTGCAGTACCCTTGTCTCCACCCACTGGGGTGAATGTGAAGTCTTTGGTAGGGCTGGGTTTGGTGCCTGAGTTCTCTCCTGATGCAGTCATACAATCCTCGTCATCATCGTCACATCCTGATCCTGGTTCCGTGCTGGATGGGGGAAGGGGCTGGGGGGACATAGGAGAAGCTGATTCGGTAGTAGATGAAGCACCAGGCTTCTCAGGAGGAGGGGGTGTACTCAGAGTCTCACCAGGTACAAAGATATCCTCACCTGATGAAATAAATAGAAACATCCACTGATTTCGATATATCTGAAATGATCTTTCTGACATAAGAAGATATTACCACTATAATAATTTTTGAAGCATTTTCTTTCCTTCTGGTTTTTAAGTGGGATAGCTTCCACAGCATCATGATTAATTGAGCCATATGATGGAAATTGGATATAGAACTATCCCAAACCTTGAAACAATATCCATACAAATAAATATCAAATGCAGGAGAGGACTAAAACATTTACATCAACAATGTGTGTTCAATTGTTTTTCTTCTTGTTCGTTTTTTCTTTCTTCAAAGGGTGGGGTGGGGTGGGGTTGGGAAGGGGAGGATAAAATTAGAATTTTAAGGATGAATAAGAAATGGCTTTCATATTTAAATGATGTGGTGGTCCATATGATAAAAAAGTGGATTCAAGGTGTTTCACTGGTATACCGGTCTACAAAGCACTACTAAGATTAGTGACAAGGATATGATCATTACACATGTTTGAAGTAAATACCAACACATAAGATTAAAATGTTATTAACAAAAAGGAAACAATAATTAAAATACAATTAAAGAAAAATTGTACCAACCACATAATAGTGAATTGCATGATAGAATTGGAAATTCCACAAATATTAACTACGCATGTAGAAGGAAATATTTTAATGTTTTTTTTTTAGATTTGTAATCAAGGATTTAAGGGAATAATATCATTTCCAAACGAAGCATGCACATACCATACAAACTATGAAGAAAACTGACTTGTCATTTTTACCGCACTCTCCTGACAAACCCTTTAATATAACAAACCTTTTACTAAAAAAAAAAAGAGAGAAAATTATCTGATAGTTTGAATACAAATAAACTGTTAAAAAGAATATATAATATTATTGGTGTGTGCTGTGATGGTACCTTAAGTGATGTAAAACAATTCTTAATATCTAATTCCAGGTGAAAAAAAAGAGAAGATGCTATTTAAAGTATCATCCTCTTGATTTTGATTTTGATTTCACAAGTGGGGGAAATAGTATCACAAAGATATACAGTTTGTTACAAATAAATTAAATCTACATGAAAAAAGAAAGAAAACATGCTATGAAAATAATAAAGTGTAAATGAGAATTTTACATGAAAGAAAAAGGGACAGATAATGGTTAACGTGTGTTAGAGGAAAGAATAGCAGAACAATAATGAATATTAGCTCAAATAATAAACTTATGTTTACCTCTGGGAGTTACTGCAAATAAAGAAATAGATGATGCAACAAAACATGAATGATTATGATTGAGGCATGATTCTAAAATATGAACGTACTATGTAACTAACTGAGGCAAGAATAAGAAATTGACAATCAAAGCAAGCTGTTATAATCGACTTTCCCTAAAATTCACTCAGAAAACTGGAGATTAATTTATATCAGAATTCAGTAGAAATGATAAGTTTCCTTTCTAACATATAGGTGTACTTGAATATTTTCTGACAAAGATATTGAAACAGATATATACCATATGTCTTCTTGTTCTGTAACAACTAAAATTAATTGGTTGTCTTTGGCTCCTAACAGACATATAACCATTTGCCCTCAAGTGTAAAATTTGCTTAGTCTTATCTTTCATTTTAAAAAATGTAGTATTAATTATAATAAAAACAAAAAAGTAACTTGGAAGAACTATCTTTGGAATCCATTATCAAACATATCATTCCAGTGGCTATGTAGGGGCTAAAAGGATGAATATACTGTACATTTGCCCGCAAGTGTAAAATTTGCTTAGTCTTATCTTTCATTGAAACAAATGTAGTATTAATTATAATAAAACAAAAAAGTAACTTGGAAGAACTATCTCTGGTATCCATTATCAAACATATCATTCCAGTGGCTATGTATGGGCTAAAAGGATGAATATACTGCGCTACAATGTGAATGATTAATGACCCCACCCTTACCAGCAGCTTGTGGAGTGCAATCCTCAGGTACATCTGACATACATCCCGATCCAGTTACAAAGATGATATCTTGATCGTCAGGTGTATATTCACCATCAGATGTAGGCGCTATTGACATTGTAATCTAGAAAATATTCAAATCAAACAATTTTTTACAAATCAAAGCTCCTAATTGGTATTTTAGAATTTGAATCTATGTTATATATATTTGTATGAGCTTGGAAGTCTCTCACACAGGGTAACTCATTATGAGACAGAGAATAATGACTTCATTATCCAACTAAAACAACTATCATTAATATTTATAGAAGACAGTTCAAAGTTAGATGATTGTTTTTGATGACTTCTTTCAGTTTAAGTCAAATTGGACTTGAAAATTGTGTTAAATGATTTCTATGCATTATGATCATTTGACAATATTCAATTTTATATCTTTTTTCACCATTCAGCCCCATCTATAATATTGTCTGCAAACATGTGTTCCAAGTGTAGCACCTATATTTGTGAAACTGTAGAAATGACTCATAATCACCAAGAAAAATAATGCTCATGTTATATAATTCTTTTATTTTACCTCATATAACGTATGGATTAGAAGTTTGGGGTGCTACATGTAAGACAACTCTGAATCCTGTCCTAATGCTTCAGAAACGAATGGCCAGAGTAATTGCTTTCAAAGGTTCGAGATATCACTCTGCTCCTTTATTTTATGATCTTAAAGTCCTAGATATTTTCAAAGAATATCGCTATGTGATTGGTATTTTTATGCATGATATAATGTATAACCGTCTGCCTCATACTTTATCTGATTATTTTTCAGTACTAGATCACCCTTATCATACAAGAAACATAGAGAAATCTAATTTGAATTTCTCAATCAGTAATACGAATTTGGGTAAACAATCGATTTCTTATTCAGGACCTGTTATATGGAATAATTTGCCAAAAGAATTAAGGAATATAACCGGTCGCAGAAGATTTGGACGGGCATTACAAGAATACTTAATTGGAGAATACCAACTTGAAAATCAATTTTAGAATTATCATTCATTTTATTTATTTTAAGCTCACTTGATATTTGTTATTATTGTCGTTATTGTTGTTGTTGTACTGTTATTACTACATGTACTTTTATTGATTGTAAATAATGTATATGTGTTATTTAAAAAAAAGATATATGTGATGTACATTTTCAATTAATTTGCTATTGATTTATGTAATCAATTTTACGGGGCTAACCTCGATTAGCATCTGCTATTTGTTAGCTCCCTTTACCAAGATGTTATTGTGATTTTTACCAATATGTATATATCATTGTGATTTGGTAATAAACTCATAAACTCAAACTCAAACTCAAGATCATAAGTCCCTAACTTCTGAAATTCACAAATATAATATGATGTCCAACACTATAGTGAACATACTCTTTGCTTCAGACATTTAACAAACCCCCCCCTAAATGTTTGAATAGAGGATTAATTCCAAATGACCTGAAGATGAAGAAGTCTTACCTTTGTAGGAGACGTCAGATCTGAATTGGCTGTACTTGATACATTTAGAATGGGAGGTAATACTGGAGTCTTCTTGGTTGTTGTGATACGGTAGATCCTACTCTCGTCAGAGGTTGTGGGTATAGGTGTCCCATAGATGTAATTCTCTGGATCCTGGAGTTCACCAACGTTCCCGCTGAGTACGATTCGTGGGTCGTCCGATGATGCGATGTCTAAGACTCTCATGTCATTGTAGGAGAGACCTGACATCATACCTTCAAACTGAGATGAGGCAGGGGCTCTTCTTTTTCGTCTACTCTCGCTGATGTCTCCACGTCCACCAAGGTTGACTACTGCTTGATCATCAAAGAATGTAGACTGCTTGCCTGTTAAACAATCAAGGAGTTATAAAGATGTTTGAAAGGTGACTGTGCATTCAAAGCTGCGGCACCATGTCTATGGGACCAGTTACCTCCTATTATCTGTTCCATAGACCCTTTGGATTCTTGAAAACGGTCCTTGTTTCTAAAGCATACAGTAAATGGAATTCAACACAGATTTGTCGTATTCTTCAGTCCATTCAATTTCTACCTTCTTGCTTCTCTCATTTCCATCATGCGTCTCGGAATAGTTAAACTAGATAGATGGCAAAATATAAGTGTGTACTATTATTATTATTATTACAACATTATTTCCTATGTTATGGTGATTCCTATCAAGGCGGTTTATTCCGTCACAATAGAAATTCAACGTTAAGGCGAAAGCGACCGTGCGTTAAGACAAATGAAAACAATAGGCTGAGATAAAAGGATTCGCCCTAACGTCGCAATAAGAGTAATTATTATTATTATCATTTTTATAATTTACCTAACTGCGACTTAAGGCGAAACCTAACAATAGGTTTATTCTATCACAATAGAAACTCAACGTTCGGGCGAAACAAGTGTGGGTTAGGGCGAAACGTAACAAAAGAATGAGATAAAAGATTTCACCCTAAGTCGCAGTTAGAGTTATAATAATTATTACTATTATAATAATTATTATTATCATTATTATTATTAATATTATTCTTATCAAACAATTTTCCTTGATCTACTAGTACTTTCATAAATGATAATATATGAACTACACCAACAACTTTAGAATATTACTCCATGCAGAAGGTACTGGATTTTAAAAATTTTATTGGGACTTGGACAATAATCCTCCAAAATGTTTTTTCAAAGGGATGCATCATAAGATTTTGATGTGCCTACCCCCTTCAAATCATGTAGGAGCTTGCAAGGAAACAAAATTAGCCCTCAAAACCCCCACTTCAGGAAATCCACACTATGCGTGTGCCTGGGTTGACCAGAGATTGCAGGAATTTGTTACAGGCTCACGTATGATCCTTTCAAAATATTCACACTGATTAATCTGCATAGGAATGTATTTTCCTATTTCACACATCAGGTATAAACTGTGAGTTAGATACATGTCCTACTTTACACATAACAACTTGCTTGATCTGCTGTATCAACTGCATCAGCTAAAGCCAGAGTAATAATACTATTTGGCGATTTGCATCCTTAGGAAAAATGCTTTATAAATCCAACTATTATAATCATTATTATCATTATTAAGCAATGATATTTGTTCAAGTGACGCATATGTGTATTCCTACCTTTGGGTGTCTTATAAACACGAGCATACTGATCTATCTGCAGAGACGCATTGGCTCCAGTCCTTGAGAAATGAATCACATGGTAGGAACCATCATTGATGCGATTCGTGTCGTCACTGATCGTGTGATCAGCTGATCCAAAGTTGTACATGGTCCACAGATAGCCGTTGACCTAATAATAGTTCATAACATCACAACTAGGTTAAAAATCTGTTGAAATTGCTTTCATCGTATTCTTCTTAAAAAATTGTCTCTGTAAAGCATAAGTTAAGTTTTTTCCCCATAAATTCAGAAAAACTTCAGATTATTTACCCAATGCAGTAGTTAAATGATCCTTTAAATAGATATTCGCAACAATGAAAAAAAATCACATAAGAATTATCACAATTCTACAATGGTAAAGCTGAATTTCAAAAAGAAATAAGCCATATGCCATATACCATATCTTCAACATGATTGTCTTTACAGTGTTATTTTTCATTTGAATCTTCTTCTATTAAGATTGAGATTATATTCTATAAAAAAATCAGTACTGTAGACAATTTATTTCATAGGTGACATAATCTAACTACATGTATATAATACATCATGCTTCATAGGAATTGTGGATGTATCTTGTAAAATAGTATGAGAAACCTTAAAAGTCTACATACCAGTTCCATTTCAATGTAGTCATCAGACGTTGCACTGTCAATACGAGCTATGATAGCATTAGATGACCGTGTAGCCATACCCATACTCAGATCATCATGATCAGTACGTAACCACTGAGACTCTGGGATCTCCAGGGAGATCAGACCACCACCCGTTCCAAAACCAAATGATGTACTCACTGGAAAAGCAAGAAAGAAGGAGAAAGAGAATGGTTGCACGGTCAAGTTCACTATGATCGTTACATAATTTGGGCCGTTTTGAGAGAAAAGTTGCATTTTTATCCTTCCCTTCTGAGCATATGTAATTGTTTTAAGAAGATGAAATCAACCAGGGCCTTGTAACACAAAGGTTTGCAATCAATTGCAAAATGGCAATGGCCAATTAAAATCATCTTTGCATGCACATATTATTAAAAGGCTGACCATTAACCAATCAGAATTGTTATTTCACATTTGCAAATTGATCGCAAACCTTTGTGTTATGGGGCCAAGATGTCAATGTAACTGGTAGTGGTTCTGTGTTGCAAAAGTTTCTTCATTCAATCTCTAATATTGAACAATTAAATAGGATTTAATACTTTTATCATGAATAACTTTCTGATACTAACTTGTACACCTGCATCAATTCATCTATCTATCTTTCTGTCTATTGATATATATAACTAGAAATGTGCATTCCTCGTGCCGCGCAATGCGAAATGTATCCCCCGGCGCTGGCAGCGATTTGAAGGAGGGACAAAGACCCTCCCCCATCCCCTCCCTCAAACAAAAGGAAAACGGAACACTGGGGGCAGCATCACCAAAATCTATAGGGTTCCAGATTTTACCAAGAGACACCTTCATACAAAATTTGAACAAAATCCGTTGAGAAATGTGACCGCTAGAGCGCACACAAACTTTCCCCAAAAATATGGCCTTTTACCCTATAAAAGACGGAACACTGGGGGCAGCATCACCAGAAACTATAGGGGTCCAGATTTTACCAAGATACACGTCCATAGGAAGTCTGAAAGAAATTCGTCGAGAAATGTGACCGCTAGAGCGCACACAAGAATGTGACGCGGCGGCGGCGGCGGCGAAACGCTGCTGAATCCAAAGTATCCTCCGGCATACTGCCGGGGGATACAATTATATGATGACAATTCCAGTATTTGGTAATTTTCATTGAAAGTGCATCTATTTGGATTTCAGAATGTAAGCTGAGTGCCCTTTGCAAACAAAATTTACCTTCAGAGCAATTAACCCCCGAGAAGCTTGTCATTCTGCAGTCACAGCTATACCCATTCCAGCCTGGTATGCATATTCCTCCGTTAGCACATACATCCGCTAAGCACAGGTCACCATTATCTATTAAAAACAAGAAAGAGAGAAGAAGTCATGGGTTAAACATTATCTAGACAGGTCTTTCCACTTTCCACTGTCATAGACTTCTGAGACCTCCAATGAATAGAGTTGGTCGGCATGTCAACATTTTTGAGGGTTGAATTAATTTGCATTTTGTTCATACAAAGTCCTTCATCCTCATCTTCCTCCATTTTGCTTACTAAAAGACAGGAGCAAATTCAAGCAACTAATGACACTGTGAATGGTTTCTAAGAGTATGTGAAGAAAATCCCCATGAACTGATATCTTTGTTCATGAAGGTAAACCCTTCACCTACGGGGAACCGGGTGGTCCCTGTATTAACCCTTTCAAGACAATAGACCACATTTTGTGGTTTGGCTTTATAACTTTTGATTCAGAGCTCTAAAAAATATACCAGATGCATGAGTAGAAAAAGCAACAATTTCTGCACATACTATGTCCATTTTTGTTGCGTTTGATGCCAGGAATTTTAAAAACAAGAATAAGCTTTAAAATCCTTAAATTGGCAACAAATTGAGAGGTTCAAAATCATTGTTTTTCATCAAAATTGGCAATTTTTTCAACTAATCGACAAAATATCTAACCATGCATATTGTTTTCAAAGACATTACACCTTATTAGAACCATGTAGAACTAAAAGAAAAATATTATTGTTGGCAATTTGAAGAACAAAATGTGATCAATTTAGCCCTGAAAAAATTCCTGTCCTGAAAGGGTTAAGCCCACGGGGATGAGAGAATTCAGTAGTCAACTGGTTAACTTCATCCTTATTGACTTACTTACATTTCCTGTATACTAGACAATGAGTATACAAACAGTGTGATCTATAAATGTCCACATAATCACTCTATTCAGCAGAATGAAATTAAACCACCCAACTTTATTTACCAATCCTTGTAACAAGCTTGATTTCTGTGAACGAACATAAAAAATCTGCCACTGAGGTGATAAGTTTTTCATGGACACAGTTGAAATTCATTTTAAGAATCAATAAGAGTGGTATAAACTAAACTGAATCCATTAGGAATTAATCTAAATGCAAAGATGACATGATAAGATGATGTTTATTCAGGTCCTGAGGGCAGTAAGAGAGACAGAGAACCATCAATACCATAGGAGACAGACTATTGATTCATCACAAGATATCATCTCACAGCTCTGCTAAAAATCATTTCTTGTTTTCTTAATCATCATTGTGGAGTGAACTTGTTCCTATAATCATAACCATTGTGATAATGTAAGGAGATGGTACTGAGATGTAAGTAACCCAAGTCTTTAATTGACTGATATTGTTTATAATATCTACATGTATTTCAGAGCACAGTCTTGCTTCTTCACTTAAAAAAAAAAATTACAGTGACATACCAAAAATATTTCGCGTGAAACTTTGTGATATGATTTCTTCTATCTTCATTACTAAAATTGGTGATCTGCTTCCTATAGCCACATACACATCCCATGATCGCCTTATATTGCTTTGGACATCATAACAAATGTAACAAAGAGATTTATAAATATTTGGTACAATACACTGATTTGTCCAGAACATCCTTTTTCTTTTTATACTACCTTTTCCCTCATATCACAATTTGTCACTTGATGAAGTACCCCTCCCTTATTGCCAGGCAAGTTTACACAACTGTCACTGAAGGACATATCCTAGGCTCATTGTAGTTCACAAGTCTGAAATGACAGCTTCTTGTGTCTTCTGATACCTTCTGTTAACATTCATTCTACCAGTCACATCGTTCAACATCATCCCAGTATTGCTTCCATCAGTCATGTGATCACTAATAAAGACTAACAAACTTATGGGGTGTTGCAAGAAAGTTGCAATCAATTGCAAATTGTAAAGCAAATTAGAACAACCATTCTGAATGGTTCAGGGTCTGCCCATTCAAGAAGATGCGCTTGCAACAATGATTTTGATTGGTCAGTACTGATCAGTTGCAACTTGCAATCAATCGCAACTTTCTTGCAACACCCCATTAGGCAATCTTACCTATGCCTAGCAATAGTAATATAAGTCACAGCATATGTTTCATTAATAGTATGAAAGGCACTAGACTAAACCTCTTCATTTAACCGGCACCCTAGGAATGATTAAAGGGCAATTCAACCCTGATATTAAGTTGGTTTTAAAAGGAGAAAAATTAGCAGATCAATGAAAACTTGAGCAAATGTTGTGCTTTTTGGAAGGGTTGATTTGGGCATGGTGTATATTTAGCCTATATGTTCATTCTAGTGCCCACAAATAATTAAGATAACCTGCATTAGGAATCCATACAGCATTTCTACATACCTTCACAGCCACGTTTCAGGTTGGATTTGTCCATCTCAATGCTGATGGCGGAGTCCTCCAGATCCTGTTTCATGCCATTGACTTCTAGAGATGCAAAGCATCCCTGGTAGCCTATCCTGGCCTCCACTCCACTCTGTAGATCTTCATACATATCTGTAGCTACCCCGCCAACGTAGAGATTCTCAGTCAGGTCTAGATGTCTTGCCTTGGGTGACGGTTGAGCAATACTCATCGAGTTATCCACTTGCAGGACATGTCGACCTCCACTGTTCTTTGAGATGGAAACCTCGTGCCATTTGTTGTCGTTGAGCTTGTGAGCCGTGTTAGCATGGATCTTGACCGGTCCAGCCCCCATGTTGAAGGCATACTGTATCTGGCCCTCCACCAGACCTACGGAGATGAAATCAGTACCGCTGCCGCTGCTGTAGAGCAGCAGACCGTTGGGCTCTGTTGTCTTGAAATGAAAGAAGAGTGTCAAGGCCGGGTATGATTCCGGCGTCTCCAGTTGTACAAAGACTTCTTTTGTTCTGAAAGTGAAGGGATTCACCTTTGGTCTCTGGCTCATCTTCTCACCAAATGTAGCATTGAGTGTGATGTAGTTCCGCTCCTGTGCCTTGGCCATGTCAAAGTAAGGTTGGTTGTTGTACAGGAACTGCTCCATGTGCCCAACAAAATTGACAGGGGCATCGGGCATGCTCTCCCGGTCTGCGACACCCCCAACCTCGATGAAATGATAATCCAGTACCCCACTTTGGAAGTTTTCACTCACTGTATGATTGAAACGAAGGGTATTCTGTCACCGAATGAATACATTAGTAACTGTAACTGGAAAAAGAGGACTACCAACAGCTTTGTGAGTGTGTGTGCTTCTGTACTAATATTGTCATATTATGGTTAATTTCCACTAGTGCAGGGTTATGTATTCTTAATAGCAATTCTAATATCCCAGGTGCTGTCAAAGTCTACATTAACAATGATGAAATTCATTAAGACAGCCATGTGAGACTACTGATTATGTAGATGTTGGAAATGAAACTACATAAGAAGAAAATGGTGTAAAAAAGTTATGCATGCACAATGTTTACGTAGCATAATGTGATGACTGAGTGAATTTAGCAGGTGCGTAGAAAAGAAGACAATGTTATTTGTCATAAGTGTTAACATAATATTGTAGTTTGTGTCACAATGCAATGTGACTTTAACATTTTAAGCAGAAAATAAATTGTCTTCTTTTTCAAGGACAGAGCTTCATAACATAAACAATGCTTCTGAATGGCCAATAAAGTATCGGCTTTCAAAAATGCAAGTAGAATGTCAAATTGCAAAAAGGGTTTTACTTCCCCAAAGAACAATAAAGCAAGAAAGAGCAAAGTGAACACACAAGAAATAATGTGATAGAGAAAGAAGAAGAAAACAAAGGAGAATAGAGAAAGCGCAAGTGGAAGTATATGAGAAACTTGTGTGCATTTGCTCAGCGCACTTCGCACCGCGTCCTATAACACGGGAAAACTTGTCTCAGTTTGAGACACTATCCGTGAAATCACACGAGGGCTTTAAAGCAAATAAATATTTTTAATCATTTCGAACGGATAAATAATCTTCACACTTTATCCTATTATATAGTGTTACTAACCCGTAAATTACTTGTGAGGAAACTACTGCACTTTTGGGTTAAAAAAGAGAGTTGAACACTCAACTCAGACCTTTCCCTATAGCAGTGAGAGCATTTTTCCCTACTTTGACCTTACATTGCCTCATTAAATCGAGTGGAAATTCCGAACAAGATGATTTATTGAGCCATTTCGCATACCAAAATGTGGCTAATGACATTTTCTAACTAGTGATCTAAACATCATTTTGATTGGTTGAGGGGAATTTGGTGCGATTTTGCTGTTCATTCACGAAAGTCCTCTTATTTCTTGTCACATTATTCACGAACGTGTCGCAAGAATAGTGCAGGCAAGGGCATTGGATTGCGTACAAACGGTTTTCGCGCCTGTGAAAGAGGTCTGCTCGTATACAGCTTTTGGTCATTTTATCTACGATATTGCTGTATTTTTCTTGATATGTGGATATCTATGTGAGATAGGAGGAGGTGCATACACAATTTTTAGACAAGGCTACTTATAGGAATGCAATATCTATTTTTGTTTTACATTTTGATCGAATTATATCGTCTGATATATATACGGATTAAGCGGGGAAAAGGGACCAACGTTTACTGGATTGTGCCATTGTACCAGGGGGTAACACGATTCGTTCGTCTGTTTGTGTTTCACAGACAAGGCAAGGTAGGAAAAAAAAAACCCTCATATTATTAAATTCATAAGTGTTTGAATATAAGTCTATTGCATACTAAGTCATATATATATATATGCATATTGCGATGATGATTGATAATAATGATATATAATGATATATTTTGTTTCAGTGAATGAAATTTCAAGAAAATGGAAATAAACTTATTCAGAGCTTCATTCAAATTAATGATTATTTCGGGTGAGGTATACTATGTTTTGAATAAGGACCATATTCATTATTTGAATCCCGCAGGAGTTTTTTTTCTGTGAAAGTTTTCCTGAAATGCAATTTTTCAACTGATAAGCACAATTTTCATGTTTCAGATGCGTGCACGATCTCAGTAAGGGCTTGTTGCTTGGAAGATGAGTTTTTATCATGTGCCTTCTTGCCGTTTTCGTGTATGCTCGATTTTATTGTTATTTATAGAGTTGATCAATACCTATCTCTGATCATGACTTTTGTATGCAATTGCAAACTAGAAATGTAATTTCATTACCATTGTCTTTATGTTGTAGTCATACGGTAAATGGTTTCTTTGGTTCTCTGTCTATTATGTGTTTATCGTTTTTAGAGGTATTGTAATATTCACGCCAAAGATTTATTCAATTTTTGTTGTATGGGAAATATCCATAATAATATTGTGTGCGCGCGCAACACTCTTCTGTGAAGAAGACAAAGCTTATTCATAATATAAGAACTATTTGTTGCAAATTTGTTTGTGTGCTTTCGTGTGTAGCCTAAGATAGCATAGGAAAACTATTTTGTCAACCTTTTATGTGTTATGCTCTTGGAGGGTTCGAGAAGAACACAAAGTTATAAGTAAGTGCATGAGCAAGAAATTAGAGAGAATTCAGTGAGAAGCGAATTGATTAATGTCAGGGAAATATGGCGAAAAATAACACGAAACAGTATTGTGATGAAGAAAATAAGTGTCCATTCAAAGACATGAGATGTGTGCACAGCTACAAGAGGAAATGAAAAACATGAACAAGAGCCTTGATGGAGTTTTATGAATATCCGTGCTGAGGTGCAAGCTACTATCCGCTCAAAGTGCACCAATTATCCCTTTTAATAAAATGGACGCGCCCGCGATGAGCGGTCAACGATATTCGCACAAGCCAAACACTCGGTACTATATGCGGCGAAACCTGGAAAAGTAGTACATATGAGTACATGAGAGAGAGAGAGAGAAGACAAAGAGAGAAAGATTTTTTTAAAAAATGAATTAAAAATGAAGGGCAATGAAAAAGACAGAGAGAGATAAAATGAAATAGAAAATGAAGAGAAAGAGTAGAAGAGAAGGAGTAGAAGAGAAGGAGTAAAACTGAATATCATTCCATAAAATTGGGAAGAGGCTTAATCAAGCCGAAAAAGTTGGGATCATAGCAAGCTGCAGATTAAGATGGGGATTATGAAAGAAGGGCGTACAGTCATCCAGCAGAAAACCCTATACTCACCTCCATACGATATGTTAAATGCTGGGAGAAGAGAAGTTTGCCATGACACAACACGGAAGAGATTTAGAGCGTGCCAAGAAGGTTCAAAGTTCAGAGGTCAGAAAGGATGTGAAGGTGAGAGTGACAGTAAGATTCCAATTTTTAGAGGAATTTGTTTGAAGATATAGGTCAAAGGTCAAGTAAGGTCATGATGAAGTAGCAGGCAGGAATGCATGGTGGAAGAGAAAACATGAGTGCAAATATGAGAGAGAAAAAGTTGGTGTGAAAATTAAGTTCCTTCTGTCAGATAAAAATCACCTCAAATTCACCTTTGATGCTTTTGATTTTTATTGAAGGCTTTTGTTTTTCAATCTTCGACATAACGGAAGTCGGGTTTCTATGCCATGAGTGGATCAATGTAATTATTTTTATCTTTTGAATTTTGAAACTAGGATTTGAAATATATTTTTATATTCTAATAAACTTGCAAATGGCCTCTGCCTAAAATATTCTAAGCCATAATTTCATTCCATGGTGAATGAAAAATTGAGGATAGCAATACTAGTTTGCTATTGCTGACTTGTATTATGAATTAGGAAATGACCTTTTCTGTAACATCACTAAAGAAATGCACATATCACACAGTATCAAGTTCAATTGATGCAGTCAACAGATTTCTTGATAGAGATAATCTTATAACAGTCTCAGAAGAATATAGTATTCTTCAGATGGGATCTTATTATCCTTCAAAATGCTGATAAATACATTAATCTATTCATCATGAGCGATTTTTTTCCTGATAAAAATCAATTCAGGCAGAGATATACAAGTCCTACTCTAACTTCACTTGAATTCATGGATATCTGACAAAAGGAACCATAGCATAAACCAGAAAAAATGATATCTAGCATTTTCAGCTACTTTTTAAGTCAGGAAGAAACATAGTGAGAAATTCAGGCAAGAGGCTGAAAGTTGGTTCTCAACCATTCTTTAAAGTATTCAAGAAGGAAGCAGCTTTTCATTGTTTTGGAAGGCAGCATCCATTCTGGTTGAATTGTAGAAAAGAAGAAAGTCTACAGAATTTTTTCTATCAAAAAGAAAAAAAATAACCTGAAAAGACATTTTTTCTCTCTCTTTAGTTTCCTTTTTGAATGTTTGTTGAAAATTGGAAAATCTATGAGCGCAATTTTGAATTAGTTCCAAATCTTATGAAAATTCATTAGATTTATTTAGAAAAAGATAAACATGAAAGAATGAGGTGGTGATTTACCACATCAAGAGTAATAGCTGTGGACTTTATAAACTTAAACTATATACTTTTGGCCACCACTACATGTTAATGTTAATCATAAATATATTCATTAATAAACATTTCCAGAACAAAGTGACACAATATAGTCATTTGAATTTCAAAGTTAGCATGCTAGTACTATATCAACAAGATTGGATATATGAGCACAAAATGAGACAATTGCCCAGGCTGTGTTAGTTGTGTTAGTAGAGTTTGTGAAAAGCATGCTTCATGCCCTTTTCAATTGGTTATATTCTTCAAAATATGTCATTACAGTTCAAAAAGAGTAATAAGTCACATACAGAGAAAGAAGAGAAATGCAATACATGTATGATATGCCCACTAAGTGCTAAGTGATAAAAAAAAATGATGTACAAGCATTTAAAGGTGCGATACAGGATTCATGCAGTCATGCAGAATTTGTGCTGTGTTGTTATCAAATGTGAGATTTGTGATTAAGGTGCAGTTGTGTTGGTTTGTGTTAGTCATTCTCTAAAACGGAAATCAAAAGCAGTCTGAAGTACAACTCAGACTGTTTGTTTAATTAAAAAAAAGAAAAAATAGAAATCATTGATCATGTTTCATCTGATCGTCACTAGACATTCCTTATTGAGAACAAATAAAAGGAAGGAAGGAAAGTTCAAAGTTCAAATTGTCAGAAGATCATGCCTCATCAGTAAATTAATTCAACAAAGAAGAAACTTCATTCCAAATAGTCCAGGCAGACCAGCAAGTCTTCGAGATTGTTCTTTATTTATCTCACCATTATTGGGATGACGAGGCACTTGATCTGTTTATAGATTTATTATTGTTCAAGTGATTGGAGAAAAAATAAATAAACATGATATGACACCTAGACAAAACCAAAGATAGATATTCACCTGTACCTACTACCCACCCTGAAGCAAGAAAGCTGGAGAATTCAGTATCTGAAAATCCATATAATTTCTCTGGCATAGAATTAAACAGGACCAATGATCTAAAAAAATGCAATTTCAAATAAAGTGTGTAAGAAAAAAATTAAGAGGGAATCAATATCTAATGAAAGCTAGAAATAACACAATAACTTCCAAAGGGTTTCTATTCCATTGGAGCTAGAATTGAATATATGTTTGTTTCAAAATACAGCTTCCTTTTCTTTGATATAAATGAGAAAAATATACCTTATAAAAAGGGGGCATAAATACATAAAGTTACAGTATACTTCTGGATAAAGAAAGTATACTAAGCATTCATGACAAACTTTTGTGATATCTCCTTTTCTGTGCTTTCCTTTAAGCTTCAAAGTGGGAACAGAGTAAAGATAAATAAACTAGATTGTTAGTATTTGAACAATTTGATTTACACAGAGATGTTAGTACATAGACATGAATATACACAAGTATAAGCTTTTAAATAAAGTATTTTGGATAAATGACAACAAACATATTTTGCAAGATATGATAGCTCAGTTAAATCAAATCCATTGCGATATCAATTTATATCTCGAATTTTTGTTAAAAAAAAGTCTGTTTTTGTTGTAGGGATAATAGTTAAAACCCTTGGATTATAAAATAATTTTACGAACAAAAGTAAAAATCATATTCTAAAAGTGTAATAGGCAAATATATGTGACTTAAAATATGTATTTCCAGATACCACAGTAATTCTGTTCCACATGATAGATGTATTTGTATATAAATTGACAGCCATTCGATCCATAAAATCATCAATTTTGAAGTTTAAAATGATCATGACTGATATGAGAAAACATGTGATGAGCAAACAGCGAAAACTGATTTGAAATGCAATAGGGAATAGCTACATGTACTGGGAGTCTAACAAGACTAACATGACACGATGCATATGGGACCATTGGGATTAAAAATCTGATAACTGTAGAGTAATCCATTCACAGAACAGAATAGTAAAAGAAACATACAGGAAGTGAATAACGATAAGATATATCATAAGGAAAAAGATAATAGTCCCATAATATATCTGATGAAGGCATGAGAAAAGAAACTCTTGTCTGGGAAAAGAAAGCAATAGTTACAATTACAAGTTATAGTCATGAATAAAGAAAAATTGATATATGAATGAATGAATGAAGGTAGAGGTAAATCTAGGACAGAGTTTGAGAAGGAAGGATATGCTATGTACCACAAAATATTATAGTCCATTTTTGCAGATGATAATCAAACAAGAGAATATTTTATAAACTGCACAGATGCATCATTATACATCTGATAATTGGAAGATTCTAATTTAAACACCAAAAAGATTTTGAGTATTGTCAAATTTTGTCATAGTGGAGGGAAACCGCTGAAAGGAATTTTTAAGTGCCCATTTATTTTATAAGATGCTAGTTTATAAACATCAGCGCTGAAAGTTAATGGAATCCCCCTACTAAATCTGCAGAAATGAAAGGACTTATCATGGAAATAGCCATCAATAGAGACATATGTCTGATACATCTTCTGAGAGATTTGTTAAAAAGATGGCAGTATCCATAGTGTTATCTTGTACATAGTTTTATCTAATATGGATAAAAATATTCTTCACTTTTCTTACTCTTCACTTTTTCTTATTTCAATACAAATAGAAGTCTCTTCAGTTTTCAACAGAGCAGGCACTCACAAATAGACATCAGATGAAGGAGTGGAGAAAAGTATAACTTATGAAGAAAGATATATAAATATAGTTAAAACTTATTGGTGATCATCCACATGGTTTTATATATTGTCTAAAGAAATGATAACTTTAGATAGTAGTAAGGATTAAAAATATGAGCGATAGCATCACATCAGATAAAAAAAAAAGATCATTCAAAAGTGAATAGATTTTTTTAGAAGTAGGAGAGTTTCAACAGAAAAAAAAAATGAACGAAGATATACATGTTTGTTTACAGCCAGCAGAACAGATAAACCTTTACAGGAAGGTTTCTGGCTATCGTCCTTACCTTCAGCTCTATCAGTATTATCCACAGTGACCATAAGATGGTCATCTCGCCGCTGGACATGGACTGCATGCCATCTGTTATCATCCAGACTGTGTCCTGCAGTGATTATCGTCTGACCAATACCATAGTTAGTGACCACTCGTATCAAACCTTCGTTCAGCTCCACCATCAGCATGTCAATCACACTGTTGGAGGATGTGGCCACCAGAAGGCCGTCCGGGAAGCGGGTGCGGAACCGTAGGAAGATGTCTTCGACCTTGCTACGTGAGTTGGCTGACACTGTGATACGCATGTACTGGTTACCATTGAAGGACAGTCGTGCTACCTCTGTGAGGGGGCAGAAATTGGAGGAATAGGAGCGTCGTCATGGTAAAAATATCACAGGATAGCAAGGACTAAGGTCGATCTATGAATTAAGTTTATTGGTCTTTGGATCCATGGACTGTGAGGCCTATACAGTTGCCTATTTCATTATCTAAAATAATCTCATATGAACCATACCATATTTTTATTATCTTTTTTAAACAATCAACAAATTTTAAGAATAGTAAGTATTCTTGGGTTTAAAAAGTCACCCAAACTAGCTGTAATTAGTATTACGTAAAAAGCCATGACCTTTCTTTTGTGTTTAAAAAAAAGATGATTTAACCTAATACAACTAACTATATCTAAATTGTAGGCCAACTTTTAGAACCCAGTGCTATATACAGTATGGTGTGAATACACGAACAAATAAGGGCAGGATAATCAGAACAAATTAATCCTGTAATTTTTCAAGAACAGATTGGAGAGGCTGGTCTGAGAGCCAAACTACAGTCAAACCTGCTTTAGCGACCGCCTGTATAGAAAGACCACCTGTCTAGACCATAATTTTTGTTTCCCTTGAAAGTGTTTCTCATTGAAACGTGTATTAAAGGAACCTGTACATAAAGACCACCTGCTCATAAAGACCGCTTTTCTTGTCTCCCTTGAGTGGTATTTATAGACAGGTTTCACTGTATCTCTATTATATACTATCATCTTCAGTGAACTTTCCTTTTTCCTCAGCGGAAGACAACTGGTAATATGATTCTGGACATTACATCTACATAATGTGTGAAAAAGGAGGAGCAATCGTCTACTCAACTGAAACACAATTCCATATCAATTTGGTAGAATGCATGAAGGCCATAGTCTAGCTGTAAATATGACTTTGCACAGTTCTCATCTTATTAATAATGCAAGGAGTAATCAACCGCTTGACTGCGCAATGAGTCTTCAATCATTTTTCTATCATGATTATGGTCATTTCTGAACAGTCAAACCACTGACCAATACTGTTATTGAAATTATAAGTTTGTTATGTTATTTTTCCTTGACCCTGTCCTATTTATATGTAAACTGCACAGTTACAATTAAACATGTTTACAGAAAATACATAAGATGGTGGAGTTACAATGTATAGAAAAAAAAAGAGCAAGAAAAGGGAAAATGAGTAAAGTAAAAGAGAGAAAGACACAGGGAGAGAGAAAGAGGAGGAGGAAGAACAAGAAGAGGAGGAGAGGAGGGGGAGCAAGAGGAGGAGGAAGAGGAGGAAGAAGAGGAGGATGGGAGGGGGAGAGAGAGGAGAGCAGGAGATGGAGGGGAGCAGGAGAGGGAGGGGAGCAGGAGAGGGAGGGGAGGGAGAGAGGGAGGGGAGGGAGAGAGGGAGGGGAGGGAGAGAGGGAGGGGAGGGAGAGAGGGAGGGGAGGAAGAGAGGGAGGGGAGGAGAGAGAGGGAGGGGAGGGAGAGAGGGAGGGGAGGGAGAGAGGGAGGGAGGGAGGGGAGGGGGAGGGGAGAGGGAGGGGAGGGGAGGGGGAGGGGAGGGGGAGGGGAGAGGGAGGGGGAGGGGGAGGGGAGGGGGAGGGGAGAGGGAGGGGGAGGGGAGGGGGGAGGAGGAGGAGCAAAAAGAGAAGACAAAGAAGAAGACAGAGAGAGAGAGAGAGAGAGATAGAAAGAAAGAGAAACGGAAAGGAAACATCTTATTTCTTTAAAATGGTGATATTCCTAAATTCATGGAAGTTCATGATGCAGTCACTAGTAAGTAATTCTAATCTTTTATGAAAATAAATATCAGAAATTAGATATCCACTGGAAACACAGTAATGGGATGAATTACAGGAAATCTTGCTATAGACCCAAATACTCTCACATTTGTTAGTACAACTCACCTCCTTCCTCGGTGAACACTGATGTAAAGCAGACAGAGCGAGTGACAGAGCAGGTTAGGATTTTCGTGAGAAAGTGATGCAGCATTTTGAGGGATGGATTGTAAGGAGGATTTGAATTAGGAAGAGGATGGGCCAAGCAGAGAATTGTTAGTTGTTATCATGGCAGCAAATGGGAGTGGATGATAGCTACTAAAAAGAAGATACTATTCCTATTATTTTAGTGGAAGATCTCAGAACAGACAAAATATGAAGACTGAAACAGCACATGACTCCTGATATACAGTTAATTTGGTGCAAGTGTTGGCAGAGATTGAAGTGTCAATGAAATAATAATAATCATAGCAGCAGGAGAAAGAATAATAAAAGTAGAGGTAATTCTCGTAATATTGTGCTGGCAGTAAAACTGGAGGAGTATTATTAGAAGTACTAGATGTTGGAGTCTAAGGCGTAGCTTACAGACATCAATGAAAATAACTGGGTTTACTTTTGGTTATTAAGAGATCTTCCAGTAAAATATCTACAAGAAAAGCAGAAAACTATGCTGTGAAAGATAGAAAAAGAAAGGTTAGATCTTTCAGAGGAGCCTGCAAAGATGTGTTAGTCAAGATGCACAAACTAAGGAGATAGTGACGTCAGTATGTCTACATATACGAGCAGTTGAACACACATAGTATTAGTCACAAAACACACAGCAACGTCTTTCCAGCCAATATTTTTTTCAAACATTTGATTCCAACTCTACATCCACCTCAAACATTAACAATCATGTTCTTTTCCTAAAAAATAAAATGCATATCATAAAACAGAAGAGATTGAATGTTGGCATTATCTTCCAAACATGGATGCTTTCTGAATGAGGTAATCTACTTCATGAATGCTTTTGACTTTATGGTCCCATTAAGCCATTTTCTTCCTCTTTCAAAACAAGAAGTATTGCTTGACATTCTTACAAACATGAAAGCTATAAATTTGTCTGATAGGTTGGATATCCGTTCTGAGAGTATCTCCCATCAAATCAAATAAGAGCTACAATGGAGTGGATGGAGCACAACAATCCATCTGGCTAGGAAAACTTCTGTGGTTCCATAGTTAGTTGAAAAGCATTAGAATATGAATGTTAGTAGAAAGATGACATTTCTAGATCCTACATGAGCATCAGAAAGGGTGTCATTGCCGGAAGCGTACAGTTTCTCCTTTTTTTTGCAAAAATATATTTTATTGTCTCAGAATACAACCCTCAGGTTGAAACAGTAATTTGCTGACGAAAATGATAACAGTCTAATATGATGATGGTTGAATTTTTTTTATATGCATCAGAACTCAATTGTGATGTAATGAATACAAGTTCAAAACTGTCTTTCGGAATGTAATTTGATTAATTTTCCTTCAAAACAGGAGATGAATATCTTAATATGACACAATCCTTTCAATTTTGAAAAGTGCCAGGTAAACTTAGTTATAAAGTGGCATTAAAGTGGTAAAAAGCTTGACATATTTTTGTTTGATCAGACACCCTTTCTTCTGGGAATAGATTATGCTTAAGGCTGCATGATATTTGTTGAAGACTGGGTAATCTAAGTAGTTACCCAGTCCCTTCAGCAATGTATCAGTTTTTACTAAAGCCATTATTACAATATACATCCGTTAATCATGCAAGTGCTAAGGCTCTAGGGCTTGTGGGAAAGAAAAGACATATAAGGCGATGCAGTTTGAAAAGAGAAGAAACGGTCTTCTACAAATTACTATTAATTTCTCAGAATTCATTTGAAGTCACACACTTTCAGGACACACACAAATCCAGGTTGATGTTTTTTGCCAATATCTTCATTGAAATGATCACCTGTCCTTGTGTAAATGTGAAGTATTTTCATCACATTGATCATCCCATATTCATAGTCAGTTTGACTACCTCTTTCCTGACTAAGTTTTTTCGTTCGACCTATACATAGAATTAGTATGCCAACCTCAACAATTTCATACAGTCCAAGGCAATGGTGAAAAACAGAAAAGGTACATGGATAAGAGGATATTGATATATAAATAAAAACTTGTATCTAATTGAATTATCGCACTCGGACATTGCTAAAGTTACAAATTCCAATATGTTGGGACAGATTCTTTACAGAGAACATAAAGCTCAATAGAAAATCTTCAAATTTGTCATTAAGGTCTCCCAGTCCAGATAGCTTTATGAGCTTTCCCTAAAACATAAAGACAACCATTCCCATTTCATGATTTCATAACATGATTATTTAGAATTAATCCAGACTTAGAAAGTGACCGTAACAAATGGATTAGGAGAAGAGATTAGTTCTGTACTGCATAATTACCATGGATACATCATTCAGTCAACATCAACATATCACATGCCATGCACAGAATCGCTCTGTGACTCTGTTTGCAAATGTCTATTTGTGGTGCATCCAGCAAATGTCATGTCCCGAATTACAAAGTTCATCTTACTTGAAAACATATATATGAACATATCTTTTGTCTTTTCCAATGTGCAAGTGAAAATGTAGTAATATGAGTGCAAAAACAAGTAAGAGGTCTAGATTGCATAAGCATTGATGCCATGTTCAAGTTGGAAGTTAAATTTAGCAAATAGAAATATCTCTAATTTTTAGCTTGATTGTAATGCATTATTTTTCAAACCCATGTTCAGTTTAATGACTCTTACAGACAAATTGCAAAGGAGATCATCAATGTATACTGAAAAATTATGAGAAATCCTTTCCAGTTCAGAATTACATCATCAAAATCTATCGAATCTTTGTAGGTAATACTATGGAGGAAAATTTCAAAAAGTATTGCAAAGTTATTATTGAAAGACAACTTCAAGCTGGAAAGTAATAACATGTGGGATGGCCTAGCCAGCACAGAAATGTGTGAGGATGGCATTTTGAAGGAAGAGTCTAATCCGAGTGTGGCAGATCTAGATGAATATCTTTCACTGCTTTAGAATAAGTCTTGTGTAACATATCAGCACATATGATCTCACTTTCCAATAAGTCTGCTCAGTCTAGATAGCTACTGTACTTCTGAGAGAGATTTCTCTGCCATTGCTAATAAAGTTACAGGCAACACAGAAAAAGTAATGTGATGGAAGCATGCCAGCCTTGTGTGCAAGAAATGGTAGAAAACGACGAGTTACCATGGTAACCTACCTTCGTCACATGTCTTTCCCGTATAGCCAGTTATACGGCAATCACAGATATATCTGTTCCAGCCTTCCGTACATATTCCTTCATGATTACAAGGTGTGCTTGAACAATGGCCTTCTTCATCCCTAGATTGTCAAAGAATGGACAAGGCAAGATATTATTATGTTTCAACATGACTGAAAAGTGATTGAAAATGCTTTTGATAGTCAAAAAAGAGAGTTCTTCTCAGCTTTGCTTAGCAATTAGTAGAATTTTTTCAAATGATACTTTCAAACTATCTTAACCAAGTACCAAGAAACTTTCCTGCAAATTCTTTTTAAAAAGTTCTGAGCACTATATCATTTGAATGATCAAATATCAATTGTAATCAACATATGATATTGTATAGCTCAAGGCAAAGATATAGTGAATATTTAAAATATCATGCCCATTTAATAAATGAAACCATTGTCAACACATCTCCTGCTGAGAGCCAAAAGAGAATTAACTCTATTTCAAGTGCCATTAGTTTACATCCTTCTGGTTCTCAAGCGATGATATGGAATCAAAGGCACTATTCCACACCTCTGAACACTAGTGGGATCCAAAGTTAGACCTACCTGCAATAGACTCCAATGTCATTACCAGTATGTTGTCTCAAAGCATAGGTTGGAAGATCAATAGTAGTGCCCTGGAGGACCAGGTTCTTCAGACACCCTACATACCCCCTCCGTAGTGCCCCACTGTACAGGTCCATGGGTAGGTTCGGATCGTTCTCAAAGTCGATACCTCCCACTACCAGATGATCAACGAGGTTGAGATGCTTACTTGTACCTCCAACATTAAACTTGCTTGCTTCTTGGTTATCAATCTGTACTCAATAAAAATAAGAAGTGAATTTTCAAAATGAGATTCTGAGAAAACTGCATCTAGATATCAGTTCTAAAGGCAGTCTGAAGCCATTGAATATAAATGATGTGTATTGTACACAGTTATCACCCATGTTAAACAATTCATGCCCAAATGATGAAATAAGGAAACCTCCAAATTTGATTTCAAAAATTATTTTTCAGCTTATTAGTAACATGTTAGCAAACTTAGTGGCATACAAGGAGTTAATCTGAAGATCACCTGTAATGTTCCTCTGTTATGATGCCTGTAAAGCAGGACTGAATGCCAGAGACCATCATTGAGAGGTAGAGAATCAGCCCTGTAGCGAATAGATCCAGATCCTAGATCTAGAATCAGGAACAGATAGCCATCCATCAACTCCAGAGCAAAGAAATCTGTGATCCCCACAGCCCCTTGGTTGTACATGATAACGCCTGATGGTTCATTGGTGCGGAAGCTTAGGGATAGCGTCCCCTCAGTCTGTCAGGTGAATGATACAGGATAGGATATATTACAAAAGCAGTAAGGGTATGTCCAATTTAACACAGTATCCTCACATAAGCAAGTTATTTTATCAATGAATGGGAAAGATGGAGTTTCTATCTGCGCATATTGTAGAAGGAAAGACAGTGTTAATTAATACAATAAGATGTAATAAATGCTACGAAAGTGATTTAATCTAAATTTCTGATTTAGCAATGTTTTCTTCTTCAAACTTATTTATTGTGTTATGAGAGCTGGAAGGGTGTTACCTCATATCAATTTACATACAGGTTTATGTATAATGCCCTTCTCGCTCTCCACAGCCAATATACAAATGAACACATCCTGGGATAGTATAAATCCACAAAAAGTGCTTCATCACGCCTCATTTAAACTTCAGGGGGGAAATTTGAAGAACAGGGCCCCGTTTCATAAAACTTGTTATCAATAACAAGTTATGATAGTTGTTATAAGCTACTGAAATCCTTGCATCTGATTAGCTGAAAGCAAATTTGTCATAGAAATGTGGCAGTTGTTACTGATAACAAGTTTTATGAAACGGGACCCTGATCTCCAAATACTGGCTGGCTATGGATGATGGATGGGATAAGATTACGCAGACTCTTTCAAAACTCTAAATAACGAACAGAGCCTCAGCAGAAGACAAATCAAAGTATTCAAGAAAAATTCATAAAAATGGCAACATGCTACCATATTTCTCAAAAATTGTTCCCAAGTTTATAGAAATTTCATATAAATAAAGATATCTCCTAGAAAATCAAAATCAGACAATTTTTTTTCTTGTGCAATGTTCATGCTCTTTAGAAAAAATATATCTACAAATAGAATACTGACATATGCAGTGAAATTTTTGTTTAATCTGAATGAAAAATGACTCATTAAGTATTTTGCAATGTGAGAGATATGGAAGAAAATGTGAAATTTAGTCATTCATCAAGTGAATTGGAATAATCAGTAAGAAGTGTAACATGCATTCCAGAGAGACTATATTCATAATGAATACTTTTCTGGAGAAAATAATGAAATGCATACAGTAAACTTATCTAATGGCTTTATTGAATTGCATGAAATGATTGAGACTACTCATTTGGGGGTTAAAATTTATAAATTTTACACTTTTAATAATCAAATAAATTAGTCCCATTGTATACAATTATCATACATTATACAACCAATCATAGATCAAGTTCTTTGTAAAACTATGCATTAAGCCAAATTTCAAATTTGCAATTGCCACATCATTGCTATCTTCAAGAGGTATGTATAAGCAAGCTTGCTTGCGGTACTTATTCTCAACTGAAACTAGTACAATTTTAAAATACCAGATGGTCACACATGTGAAAATAGAAACAGAAGAAAATACAAATTGTTTGACAATAATGGTCACTTATTAAGGGTAAATATTGTTATTGTATTCCAATTTGGAATGTAAAGTGAATACAAATTATTCATAGTTTTCATGTTCTTCCATTTTCCCTAGAAATCAGATATTTTTAAATATGCTTTCACTACATATTAATAATTTGAAAAAAAATTATAGATTATATTCTATTTTGATTTGTATCTTGTCTGCTAAGAGCCAGAAGTGAATTAACTCTCATGTAAAAGAGTTAATATCCTTCTGCATCTCAGCAGATAATATAAACTAAGCATTACAAACAGAGAATCTAGGGTAATCATATTTACAAAATCAGTTGATTTGATGATGTATGTTTTGTTCAGGCACCCTATACAGCTGCAGGCTGGAGTGGTGTTCCACTCATACATCACTGACCAAGAAATCAGGAAGAAAATACCCTAAGGTGAACCTCTGAAGCTCTATTACTTGGTAACGACAGTATGACATACATGTATTTGTGATAATTGCTCTTCCTTATTCATGGCAGATTTTCATACAAGAGTGTGCAAAATTAACTAAAATTTGACCTATTATATTCTATATACATGATTTCCTTCTGTGTGCTACATGATGCAATTATGTATTTCTCAAAATGATTACCAGTATTTGATTGCTTACAGCATTATGAACTGTTCTGTTTTGAAGAAAGTTTATACACTACAAATGAAATGTTAACAGTATTTTTAATTCATGAAGGCAATATTCAGCACAATATCCAAAAAGCCTAATAGTACACACTATATTCATAGTTTCTTACAAGTAGATATTAGGATGTTCTGTTAGGTGCACAAAGGAAATAGATCAAAATTTAGAAGATTGAAGACGAAGACAATAGCATCGTAGAGATCTGTCTATCCATTGTGAGAAATTCCACACAGAACGGCAGTTTTCTGACTTGGAAGCACAACCTAACCACAAAGTACTTGCAAGTATATCCAAGAAACGCTGATTTCATAACTACAGTAATCAAATCATATAGGGACCTGGGTTAGATCACAGGAAGCGACAATTCAGCTACAAATCTCAAGGAAGGGCACTTTCATCTGGAAATATTCTGAATGATTGTCATCGATAGTAGATCAATCAATTCATATATTTGTAGCCATTGACATAGTCAGTGGCTATAAATAGTTGGAATTATTGAATGGGGGTGCTATACTCTACCCTATTACTCCAATACCACACAAAGGGGGAGGGGTACCCCAAAACCTATCCTATCACTTCTATACCAGGCGCCAGAAAGGGGGGGGGGGGGGAGGATACACTCCTACCCTATCACTCCAATACCATGCAAAGGGGGGGGGGGGATACCAAACATAATTGCTATCTTTCTGATACTAAGAACACTGTCAGTGTCCCAGAGATTTGGAATAATTGGAGGGGAGGTACTGAACTTCACCCTCTATTAATACCTAAATACATCTTCATACCCACAATACAAGAAAAAAGGGGCAGACTTATCCTACACAGTCACATAATAAACTAAATGTGACCTTCATGATCAGTTGGGACTACCAAGATGCTGATGGAAGCTGGGGTGAGAATGCCGTCATGTTCAATACACAGCTAAAATTTAAAAGTAATGAGAGGGGTTTGGGTAAAAGACTGAGAAAGAGGAGTACTGGCCACCTTCATGGGATCCTTACATCTAAATTATTTCCAGAACAGTAAACTAATCATATCACAGCACCCTCAATGAAAAATAAACTAACTGCACCTATATAACCTTATTGCTAACCAGGACTATTACAAATATTATGACCGTCAAAAAATATGTTTTAACCCGATCTGCATATAAAAATACCTCTATGAAGTGAAAACTTATTATACCAGTACCTGGCTGTTATTCATAAATAATTCAGTAATCTTTTGATCTGTTGTCAATATATACATATCTACTTTCATAAATTAGGCACTAAGAAATTGACAAAATTACCAATGAACACAATTCATGTCAAATCATAATGTACCATCTTAACATCGAATCAAAAACATTAGAATGTGTAGTTTTTAAGAAGACAGCCTTAAGCTTTAAAAAGCCAAATAACAATAACCCAATGAACTATCTACTGTAGATTTAAACCTATTATTTTCTTGATTTTTTTTTAGTCAGTTTATATTTTTTCCAATCACTATCTAGCTATCCTCGGTCTATCTCAAGTAGAGATCCCATACCCATCTCCACCACACTTCATTTCATTCAATCTCTCGTCTCTCCTATCCCTCTCAAGCATTAAACCCCAAATGGTTTCAAATTCTGACCACTCTTCTGCTTTCCTATATTTCAGTCAGCCTTACCAAGCGCTCCCATTGGGATCCATGTTACGATATATTGACTGAATGTTTAATGATGTGGGCAATTTTTATGGTCAGCCCCTCATCAAAAATAAATCACCCTTTTTATGCATCACTTGTTACGTGATTCTGTTTTATTGTGGTATGACCGAATAAAAAATCTTAGATTTAAAGAGGAGAAGTTTTTCTGTACAGGAATCTATTGTCCAATTAAGCATCAATATTATATCCTTTCTTATTCATTATTTAGTGCATCCTTTACCTGTATCTTTATATCTCTGCAACTATAAAGATTCATATATGAATTCAAAGATGAGAGTTAAAACCAATAAAAAATATTACCCACAACTGGATTAATTCAACAAAGAAAGTCCTATCATACAACATTGATATGTCACCTTAATTGTCAGGTGCATTTTCTTTTTCTAACCAAAATCATATTTCACTACATGCTTGAAATTTGGTAAAGCCAATCTCTAATTTTGTTAAAAGCTGTGTTGCTAAATTCAATCTTGTTGCCTCAGCACATAATTAAGCAAATGCTTCTCAATTTCTTTTTCTCATCAATAGGAAGAGATGAAATACTTTTTGTTATTCAAAAGAATATGTCTTTATCTTCTGTCTTTCGTCAATGCTTTAAAAACCTCAAGTTTTATTAAAGAAATTATGAAGTTACATGCACTGGCTTTAGTTTTAAAAACATCAAAACAAAAAAAAATAAAAAAATAAAAAACAATCACACATATCAAAAATACCTTTCAATGCACCTGTCATGGGTTCAACATGTTCTCAAAGGTTTCATATTGTTTACCAAATTGGGTTAAAATAACTGCTTATTGTGGAGAAAAATAATGGTAGAATTTGTTTAATCTGATGATGCAATTTATAAAAAATGTATTAATGAGACCATCCATACCATCTTCATAGTGACAAATCACTGCTAGAAATGAGGCATCGGATTCTAAATAATAGACACACGCTCCTCTGGAGTCAGATTATGACCCAGTTTAACCCACATATTATTTAGGATTCTAGAGAGCACTGAGAGAGAAAATAAATCAAAGCAGAGCTGCATACTAATATGAAAATGGTCCTTCAATAAAATGATTAATGAACTGGCGTAGAATCAAAGCAGGGCAAATAATAGAGCCTATCCTGATACATGTATAAGGTAGTCATAACTTCTACTACATCAAATAACTGCTCAAGGTAGCATACACAGATTAATTCATCTAATTATGACAACATTACAATACCATTAATGCTTGAGTAATATTACTGAGTATTAAACCACAAAAAATATTAGTAAAATTTGTATCGCTAATAAGATTATTACCATTGAATTATCAATATCTGATATTTACTATATATCATAATCATTTTAGTGATGATTAAGATTTGCTTTATTACATAATTCTAACAAGAATTTCAATATAAATATTCCAACCTTTTTTATGCAAATCATTCTTGTATCTTGAATACCATGAGGACTGTTAATGTAATACATAGCAGGTTAATGTACCTAATCATAATACTGATCACTATCATACCAAAAGCCAGTTCCATTATATAAAATTCTAAAAATACAAGTGGTTTGTGTTTCTAGCATCAACTATGAAAGGTCAACTGCAAAAGGCAGTAACTGTTATACACTCAGTTGCATGCTGATTCACAGTAATCAAATACAAATACTGTTTTTATAATTGTTTTTATGACTCCTGTTGAATTACTGTTTTGTTTTTTTTTCATCTGTAATATATTTCAGCCTTTTCGGCCAAGAGATGGATTTCATAAGTCTAGATTTGAGGCATTCAACCATACATCAGACAATATCAACACACCAAAGGCTCTCAATAATTCACTGACATCGGAGAACTGCAAAAGCATGTGTGACCCATAAATTATGCATCATCCACATCAATTATTCAAAAATTAGTTTAAGAGGCCGAAGATCCGCTACTCATTTTCTCTTTCTCCCCGTGCCTCGAATATCTAATGGATTTGTTTTCTTAGGTTCTACAGTAATGGCAATGTGATTAAAATAGAGAACTGGTTGATCAACTGATTGAAAACAAGACTAGGCAGTGACAAGTAATAAGTGTCTTGGTTGTGTCTGATGGCAAATAATTTTAAATTATATAATAAATATGTCATAACTTTATCTCATAGTGATAAAATATTATAATATTTTTGTTACACAGGTTAATATGAATTATCTTTATAAATCTACTGGTATTCACCACAAGAAAAAAATGCAAAATGAATAACAAGTGAGAGAGATATGCATACATACATAAGTATTAGTTGCCACTTACATCTAGATATAGAAAATGATATGATATTTGCGTTTTCTTTCATAGAGCATAATATGCTTCAAAAACTAAGATATGGTAATATACTTCTCTCATCAAGTGTCACTGGAAACAATATACAAAACGGAAAAAATATATCCAATGTGTTAGAAAAGGAAATTATTGCTCCATTGACTACAGTATACCAGACAGAACTTGGTATTGAAAGGTTAATGCATCCCACAACAGCACAAGGATATTCTTAAGTCCAAGTTCATTGCTCTGTGTAAACAAAATATGACACAGTGAATATGAGCCAGTGGCAACTGATATACACTCCTCTGTTATTTCTTTTGCTTCAATTCGAAATGGCACATGATATTAACAATGGTGAAAGTGTAAGCCCCCTAAAAATAGAAAGAAATCTTTGACGAGAAGTCATGTTTCCAGTCATATTTCATCAATCAAGCCGTTTGTTCGGGACATGTGATATGTCTCCATTTGTTGGTATGCAGATAGATGTGGGCTCCGATAGCAATAGTGCAGTGAACTGTTATTGCTATGTACCATGCATGGATTTGATTTGTAGAGATATTTAGTGGAGCAGCACTGCAGAGGGGTCAGGAGGATTGAGGGATACAACATGTCTGGCTGGAGACCAACATGGGGCAGGGATGAGGGTGGTATACTTATGTGTTATGCAATTCTATTCATCAGGGGGGGGGGGGGAGACGACGACCTATTGTTATGTCCCGCTGATGAAAATTCAGAAAGTCACACTAAAGCTTAGTCACGTTCAACTGGGATGATTTTCATTTTACTATTCATTTTATTGATCGTAAGTCAATCCATTACACTAGTAGAGTAATGAGAAATTATTGCATCTATGCAATATTTTGCCTCATGCAAAATGCTTTTAAGGTAGGCGATCGCAATTAGCATTCAACTCAATAATCAACAAAAATAAGGATACATTCATAATAAAAGATGGAAATAAGATAAAATCAAAATAATTCATTCAAAAATACTAAAAGAAATGTAATCATTCAATGATTCATCCAAAGCATGAAAAGAGCAATATTGAAATTAAATATTAATTTGAAATTCAAGTTCTTATTAGAGCTATGATAGAAAAAAAGTCACAGTCTAATGTTGTGTCAATCTTAAAGACCTAGTTTTAAAATGCATCCAGATTATTGGCAAATTCACATAAAAAGTAGAGAAAAATCTTCATACACTCTAAATAGTGTATTTATATTGCATGCTTCCCTTAATTTTAAATCAACACATGCATAAAACAAAAATTAATTCATTAATATCTATTCCTGCAACTGCACTATTTGATATTCGGAGACTTTTCTCTTTAATACTCATCAGTTAAAATTTCATTTATTGGCAGAAAGTGTCAGAAATAAAAAATAAAAAAATGATTTAATACCATGCAGAGAAAAACAAATGCATAATCTTAAGACAAAAAGAAGAATGTCTAGAAAAGCTTAAAAGCTTAAAATTCAAAATGTGAGAAAATGTTCAAGAAATTACATTTCCCATTGATACATGCCTGTGAGAATGAGGACAGCACAAAAAAACAATTCCTCAAATTTGTTAATTACTTCACTATTAACTGAGCAAAAGTTATTTTATTACCATCCTTATAATTGGATGACAGATCAACAATCTCAACAAATGAGTTATGAAACCAGATTTTTATCAAAAATTGAATGTGTTAATCACAAAACTCATTAAAATTCCAGGCAAAGTAATAAAAGAAGATCCAATCGGTTGATTTTACCTGGCCGTTACCGCGGGCGACATCCTTATCACTCAAATACTGATAAATAATAGAAAAAAGACATGGGCATATTCTATTTGAAGTCTGAAGAACTTTCTACATGTGATATTTGACTTTTCTTTGGTGAAAGATAACCAGTCATCAGATGAACAAGTAAAACATAATTATATATAAAATGTTTGATAGAATTGATAAAAACAATATATATGGCACGAAAAAGAGACATGATAACGAAGCTTTTCGACCTGCACTCATCAGGTTATCACGCAGGTATATAACAAATTACTTGAAATCAACTATATTATACTCAATGAACCCGGACGCAACCCAGACGCCGTAATTTCAGAACAATCGCAAAGCTTGGACGAACTCCTTTTGTCTACACAGAAGGGGTTCGTGCGACTGAATGTAGGCAGCTTCCAGAAAGCGTAGATGCGCTGAGCTTCTGGCCCGGGACATAATTGAGAATTGATCGTCGGCAGAGCTTTGTGCGCAAACTGGATTGTTCAGCTAGTGGAGACCAATAAAGATGTCATTAAGGCCTCTTAATATAATAATTCATATACCTGTATACTTACAATTCATTGTACCAGAGGCCTTAATGACATCTTTACATTAAGATATTTCCCCTTCAAAATTTGCTATCATTTCATTACAAATTATGTTTCTAATTAGAAACATATTCTTTGTACATTCTTTTCTCTCTTGGGCATAACAGGATAATAATACTTTCTTTCTTCAATCTGTTATTTAGTAGAAACTATCATTTCTTTATCCCTTTCCTGGTTGGAAATGACTCAATAAAGGAATATACTAAACGTTTAAAAAAACAGTGGACACTTTTGATCGTTAATAACTAAAAAATTATACCTCGTATAAGATTGAGGTTTTTTTATTGCAATGTTGAGGGATGTAAAATTATTTGGGGTAAGTTTTATTACATTTCTCTGAATAGTTTTCTGGAAATATTCCTATGAATATTTAATTACATTTTTTCACTTTTTCACAAAATCTGTCTGTATCAGGACACAACAATTGCCATTGTGCGTTGCAGTTGTCATTTGCAAACCTTTCGCTGTCCAGTGTCATTAATGATTTATGACTCTAGGTTAAAAGGTGTTCTGGAATTTCAGATGCAATGCTCAATGGCAATTGTTGCATTCTGTATTGATTACTGATATTTTCCAAAATGTGAAAAAATCTATTTAGATATTCAGAATGATATTTCAAGAAACTATTCAGAGAAATGTCATAAAACTTGCTCCAAATAAATTTTACATCCTTCAGCTTTACAATGTAAAACCTCAGTTTGACACGGTATATAATCGTACAGTTATTAACAATCAGAACTGTCCACTGATTTTTTTTTAAACACAGTAGAATGGTGTGCCTCATGGCACCGTGAAAGTAAATTAGCATCTTCCAGCTTTTTTTTTCTTTATGGAATTGACTTGTTCATGCATATTTTTGTCTAAAATGATCTAATGCTAAAATACAAATGATGCCTATTCAAGAAATTTTGTGGACGATCCAAACTGTAATTCTCACAAACATAATCTATTCATATTTCCCTGCCTGAAATTACATTCATTTTATTTTGTATAAGTTTTATCGTGTACCAACTGTCATAATATCAAGCAAATGTTTTCAATATGCCTACTCCTTCTGAGGCTATAAGCAGATAACTGTATCTTCTGTATTGCTGTTGCCAAGATAACAGAGTTGCAGTTGGTGTTTGCAATTACAGTTGATGAAAGATGGATGGCGAAATTTCTGCAGGGAGCAGAAGAGGTGTGAATAGGATCATCCAATCACTAGCTCTAGATAAAAGAGTGTCACTGAGGGCAAGTGTTCAAAAACATCTTCACTCTATCTATTTAAGGAGAAACATTTCTAGGTGATTGATAATATCTAAGACAAATTGGAATACAATTTTACTGATAGTTTCATTTTATCTGCAAAATATGCTATGCTTGGTTCTAAAGTAGAAATTGTGTAGCAAATACTATTATCTACAGTGTCAATATCGTAAGAATTGTTTTTTGGTCACATTTTTTTCTCACATGAGTGCAAGCTACATTTTCTTATGTGAACTTTTTGTGCTTCAAAGTTCAGAAATGATCTAATAATATCAAATACTAATTGAATAATACTATCCTAATTCATGATATTATCCTCCTACCGCAGAAAGAAAATAAAGCCGAAATGTCAAAAGAGGACCAGTTTGGTTCCATTACAGCATAATTATCTGAAGCAGAAAGTGCATTGTATAAAAGACAAGGTGCACGCTCTCTTCGTACTTTTATAACGGAAGAAGATTGCAAACGCTAAGTGCAAGAGTTCTGAACTGAAATATAAGATAATCCTGAATCTCTCATGCTAAAAAACTTACCCTTTTGCACTTTCTACACTTTCTGCGTTTTCTAAACTGTAACACAATCAAACAAGTACCTATCTCGTTATACTCAATTTATCATGACAAATGGCTGCCAAACAATTTTTGGCCCCACTGAATTAGAGGTACCACATGATAATAGTTTGAATACTATTATCATACATAATATTTGATGACCATGAGCTTTCAAATATAGACTTTGAGTGATGGCCACACATTAGCATATATAAAATATAAGGTGATCTATTCACCATACAAAGTTGCATTGTAATGTAGATTAAATGCAACGTAGAGCATTCATTATGGATTATATGATGCCATCATCACTCAAAGTCACCTGGATTAATATTTCACAAAAAAAAGTACCATTGCTGCACATTATTACACAAATGAAATTTCCTATGCATGCAACATTATAATGCTCTTTCCTCATCTAACAAGGTCAATCAAATTCTATTGCTTTGATGACTTTGTATTTCCACAAGTACATTTTCCCAACAATTTACAAAGTATACAAAACTGTTGGAGGAACTCAACATAAAAAAGAAAGCAGATAAACTTGAAAAGGTCAGATATATAATCAAGTCCTCCCTGTTTGCACAAAAATAACACACAAGTTGGGTTCTTCTGCATCCTCCCTGTTATTGCAATCAATTCTTGAAGATCAAAATAAGGAGACAAATGAAAGGCTACAAGAATGTGAAATTCCTGTAGGATCTTATTACAACAAGACGCTGTATGCTATACACATATAGCATGCATTCCATGCAAACGTACAGGCTACAAGACAAAAACAGAGAAATATAATTCTTTTTAAAGCTATGTCATAACACAAAACAACACATCATTTTAATTCATATGCTGTACATTTTTTTTCTTCTCTCATTTACTTTCACATACAAATTTTTACTCACAAATTCCAAGCAATTTCATATTACACAAGCTAATCTCACTCACATCAAAGTAAAAGTAAAAAGTGTCACTTCTGATGCTGTCTAAAAAAGTTGAGAGTATACCTAGCTAATCTGTACTGGTTTTCTTCTTTTTTAAAATATATAAATGACTTCTTCTATAGCCTAATCAAGTGTAACAACTAGCTTTAAGCATACTACAAAGTATCTTCTATCCTGAAGTGTTAGTAGATAACAAAAAAGGACCCCTAGTGAAGCTTGACAGACATTTCCTATTTATTCACTTTCGTCTACATTCATTATTGTAAATTTCACTCATCCCGGCTTTTACCAAACACATATCTTGCACGGAAGCTGCTAATATAAACACATAAAACAGATCTCATAACCTGAGCTGACAGAAAGTGAGTGTCACTCATGCACGTTTTTTCTTGAGTAAGTCATCGTCGAAGATGTTATTCTTTGGAGGATTCATCCTGTTGCGCATGCAACCCACGCCCTCCAAATAAAGCAAAGTAGCCTAACTAGAGGCCTTTCGTCCATGCCGTCTCCGTGGCAACACAGACGAGAGATGCCTCCGCCGATTGACGGAAATCAAGCAAATGGACCTCGTAATACCCGCTGCATTTGCGCTTCTTGAAATGCCCTCCCGACACGCTTCTGTCCGTTGGCTTCACAGGAACCTTGATAAACCCAATCTGTCAAGTGAATGATACTGTCTCACTTATTCTTGTTCAAGACCTTAACTTTGGTCATCAAAAGTTTCATGAGAGGTACTTTGATCATGTTGCATTAATCTAATCCCACTGATATGCTCCTGAAGTTACTCTGAAGGGCATATTTTAAATTCTAGCTACTTAGGAAATGTAGCCCTAATGAGGCAATGTAGAGTTACAATCCAAAGTCTCAACAGCATGTTTTTCACCAGTATCTTATCATATTGTATCATGATCAACATTAATTTTAGAGAATATTTTTAGCCTAATCTTTTAATGGATCCTTGTCACTAGCTTTTCTCAGTTAAAAAACCTAAACCCTTTTATCTTTACTGTCCCTTATTTTTCAAATTGTGCATCATATAAACTGAGTCTTTTTCTCCTTGTATCTCTAGCATCAAATGTATATTCTTCTTTTTCTTTTTTTTTTCTTCCTCTATCACTTCTTAATATGCTTTGTCTCCCTTTGCCCTCTCCCATCTTGGTGGCAATTCCATTCCTAGCACCTGTAAATCTGCTGAAAGCCTGACTTATCATGACTGCAACAGGATCGTAATAGATCAGTCCTTACTGCGTATAAACACTGGGTAACAAGATACTCGTTCATCCAGAGTCCAAATTCTAAGCATAACTTACCTCATCCTCATCTTATGTAGGCTTCATCAGTCCCACAAATAAACATTCGTGTCTGCATGTTTGCAAATAATGCCTTCTAGTTTGATAAATTTCATGACTATCTTTGCCATATCAAGATTCCTAGTTAGTTCCACCTGTTCTTGCACATTTTCCAAGTTCAAAGATATCTTCCCATAATCTAATCCCAATTCTGTTTTCAATTTAATTAAGATGTAGACTCAATTTTCAGTAGAATATACATGAAGATAGACATTGCGATAGCATGTATCCTTACTTACGTCATAAAATGATTGATTCAAACAAGAATTTTTTTTCTAACAACCACCAAAATATGCCTTCAGAATAGTAACTAAAGGTGTCCATGGAGCAGGTATCAAACAATCTTTAGAAATATTTTTTTTAATTCAAACATTTATCCATGATTCCATAAACCAAGAAAATTATAACTAATTTTGTTATTTACTAGATAAATCTATGTATCTACCTATTTGCTAGTTTCCCAAACTATGCCGTCATTCGAGAAAAACTAAGTCTTAAACGCGCAGCCTCTGCCCGCGCGCGCGTACTCCCCGTCCACCAATCCAATCGTGCCACCGCCATACTCTTCCTCTTCCGAGCAGTCAAAGACAGATCTAGGACATGATGTCAGACAAGGAGAGGGGCTGGAGGGAGGGACATAGGTAGATACATAGATTTATCTAGTAAATAACAAAATTAGTTATAATTTTCTTGATTTACAGCAATAAATCGATGTATCTACCTATTTGCTAGAATAGCACGGATAAAAACCCGGGTGGCATGTCCCAGGACGGGAGGAACTAACGCGGGGCAGAAAGGGACGACGAAGCAGCTCTCAACCCAGAGGTTGCAAATCTAACCTCACCCGAAGGAACATCCTTAAGATAGAAGGATGTGAAAGAAGTAGGGGACGCCAAAAGGCGGCCCTCAAAATGTCTTCCAAAGGAAGACCCTGAAAAAGCGCCCAGGAGGTAGAAACACTCCTAGTATCATGCGCTCTTGGAGGATTCTCAGACAGGAGAGCCTCCGAACCCGCAGCTTGGATAGCCTCGACAATCCACCGGGAGATAGTCTCCCGTGATGCTGGGGAATAAGGGTGACGGGAAATGAGAAAGAGCTGATCATCCTTACGAAAAACCTTAGTCCTATCCAAGTACCATTTGAGAGCCCGAACAGGGCACCAAGATTTATCCTCCTTGACAGAAGAGAATTCTGACAGAGGACTCAAGAACACTTCAATTGAGCCAGAAGAATCTGTCTGATTCTTAGCAATAAACGAAGGTCGAGGGACAAGACGTACACCTTGCCTTTCCCATCTGACATGACCGGGCGCCGTAGAGAGAGCCTGAATAGTGCTTCTCCTCTGCCCAGAAGCAATAGCGACGAGAAAGGCAGTCTTAATCGAAAGATGGTGTAACGACGCCTTGCACAACGGCTCAAAGGGCGGTTTGGCCAAGGCGTCCAAAACCAAGGGAAGACTCCACGCAGGAGTCAACTGGCGATTTGCTGGCCGTTTCAAAAAGAACGACCTCAGCAAATGAGTCAAGAAGGGAGAGTTTGAAACTCCCGATCCAGCAGAAAAACCAAGGTGAACCGCTGCAATAGCGGACCGGTAACCACGAATGGTAGAGAGGGACCTGCCCTTATCGAAAAGGGCGATAAGGAAATCCGCAATAGCACCCACTGGGGCAGAACGGGAAGAAAATCCCTTCTCCCCACACCAAGCATGGAAGGCTTCTAACCTCGAGTTGTAAACAGCCCGGGTAGAATCTCTTCTGCTCTGGACTATGAACTGGGAGGCTCTCTCGGAGAGTCCTGCCGTCCTCGCATCCTCCCCGATAGAGGCCAGGCGGTCAAATGTAGAGCCGCCGGGCGATGGTGGAGGATCCCCGATAGGGGCTGAGCTATGAGGTCTGCTCTCCGGGGAAGGGAGAGAGGCCGACCGTCCAGCAGAGACAGAAGAAGAGGAAACCAAGGTCTCCTCGGCCAGCAAGGTGCTATGAGCAGAACCCACGCCTGATCCTCCTGAATCTTCCTCAGGACCTGAGGAATTAAGGAGACCGGCGGAAAGGCGTACCCCCGGAAGTTCTTCCACTGAAGGGAGAACGCATCGAGGGCCCAAGCTTCCGGATCTCGCACTCGAGAGCAGTATCTCGGGAGGCGATGATTGAGAGCTGTCGCAAACAGGTCTATCTCCAGAGGGGCGCAGACTGAACTGAGGTAGTCGAAGACCTCTTGATTCAGTGACCACTCGGAGGGGAGACACATGCCCCGGGACAGAAAATCTGCAATTAGATTGTCCCGCCCGGGAACATAGGAGGCGATCGGAATCACTCGGTGAGACCGACACCACTTCCAAAGTTTGGCGGTGAGATCGTTCAGGGTAGTGGAACGAGTCCCGCCTTGTCTGTTGATGTAGGCAGCAACAGTGGTGTTGTCCGTCAAAATCAGGACGGAGCGACCTACAATCATGTTCTCGAAATGGCGGAGAGACATGAAGACTGCCATCAATTCCAACACATTGATGTGGGGCAAGGTGCACAGGTGTGACCAGTCCCCCGAGACCACCTGGTCCGAACAATGGCCGCCCCACCCCAGCAGGGAGGCATCCGTCGAGATGGTGATAGACGGAAGGGGCGTGCGGAGAGACTTGCCTTGAAGAAGGAACAACTCTTTCGACCAGGGAATAAGCAGGCGTTTGATTTCCTCGGTGAGAGGAATCCACACCTTGAGCGAGTCTACACTGGGCTTGAAAAACTTCAGAAGATGAAGTTGGAAAGGCCTCATATGAAGCCGACAGTCTTTGAGGACATCCACAAGGCTCGATAAGTGGCCCAAGAACTGGAGCCATCGGCCTGCTCGGACTCGACGTAAGAGACAAAGAGATCGAGCTAGTAAGACAATTGCCTGAACTCTCTCCCGACTTGGGCGGGCAAGTTGGTTCACGATGTCTATTTCCGCACCCAGGTAAATGGGTCTGCGGGTAGGAGTCAACTCCGACTTGTCCCAGTTGACTATGAATCCTACTTCTTGTGTAGTACGGAGAAGTAGGTCCATGTGTGACTGAAGAACGGACACAGAGCTCGCCACCAGGAGCCAGTCGTCCAGGTAAGTGAACAGTCTCAGACCGCGATACCTGAGGAAAGCGGCTAGGGCAGAGACTACTCGAGTAAAAATTTGAGGAGCCGGTTTTAGGCCGAAAGGCATGGCCTTGAACCGGAAAGTTTCGCCTTGAAAGGTGAAACCTAGGAGGTCCCTTGAAGAAGGGTGTATTGGTACGTGAAAGTAGGCATCTTTCAAGTCTACCGAAATGGCCACATCCGACGGTCTGATCGCCGGAAGAATCTAGGCCAAGGTTTCCATGCGGAAACGCTCTCTTGGTATGAAGGTATTTATGACCTTCATATTCAAGATCATTCTGAGCTTCCCCGAGCATTTGGGAATTATGAAGATAGGGGAGACACACAGAAGGGGGTGGTCCCTTACCCTTTCGATCGCGCCCTTTTCCAGTAGTTCTTGAATCTCGATGGAGATGTGCTCTAGAAAAGGGGGCGATAGAGTAGGAGGGTTGCGGCGGATGGCTCCGTGCGGGAGGGGCTCTGCGAGCTTTATGCAGAAGCCTCCTCGCACAATGGAGAGCACGAATTTGTCGTCTGTAATTTCTTCCCAGGCGGGAAGAAAGTACTGAAGACGGCCTCCAACCCTCTCCCCCAACGCTCGGGACGCACCATCAAACTCGCCGCGAAGCCTGGGCCGAACCACGGCCCCGGCCGCGACCTCGGCGCCTCCCCCTACCTCGGGGAGACGGCTCCGCCCCGGCTCCAAGCGTGCGTGGAGCACTGGGCTGGCCTTGCGGCGCGCGAGTGGGCTGATAACCAGAAGAGCCACCGCGCCTAGGTCTAGGTGGAGGAAAGCTAGCCTGAGCCTGCGACTTAGGAGCCGAGGACTTAAGGCGTTTCAAAAGCTCCGCCGCCTGCTTGCGTGAATCAACTTCAAGTTGAATCACGTCCGATACCTTACCTCCAAAGAGGTGTTGACCGGAGTGGGGAACACTGGCCAGAAGGGCCGGGATGTCCGCATCCGCAATGCCAAGAGAGGAAAGAGCAAGCTTCCTCCTAGCATTGGTGGCTAGAGCTGCCGACACAGACAGCTCCGACCACAAAGAGCCTGTCAAAGACAAGAGAGCTTCGTCCAACAAAAGAATGTCCGAATCGGACATCTGGAGCTCTTGGCTCCTAGCCCGAAGGGAAAGGAGCGTGCCCAAGTAGGCAGTCAGCCTTAGGCCGGTTCTGGTATGTGCCTCCATCATTGCCGGGAACCTCTCCGCTTTGATGTAACTTGCACCTAAGAAGTTGACACCAAGCCTTCCACCTACATGAATGAGGTCCCTGGAACAAGATTTCCTCGCAAAGAAGTCGAGAGTGTCTTGTTGGGAGAAGGAGAAATCCCTGGCCAAGGGGCGAGCCTTACCAAGAAGGGAAGGAGGTTGGGAAGTGAAGTCATTATAAACTTGCTTAAAATCCTCCGTGAGAGGGATGCCCCTAGAGGGACGCTCACCTTTAAAAAGGAGAGACTGTTGTCCCGAATCTACCCGACTCGGTGTATAAGTGTCGGGAAGATATTTCTCCAACAGGGCTCGAGTATCTACTGCCAGGGACCGAAAGGTCTGGGGCGTAACCTCAGCCTGAGAAGTAGCATCATCCTCCGAGAATCCCGACTGAGAAGCCTGATCCCAAGAAGGGCGGTTTAGACAGTCCCAAGATTCCTCCCCAGGCGGGGCACCAAGCGCCGCTGGAATGGGAGTAGCCCCGACCGGACGATCAAATGCTGAACGTGGTCGGGAGATGCCCCGAGAGGGGCGGCAAGACTCTTGTGTGTTGGAATTCAACAGCACTGAGCCGGATACCTGAGCAAAGGAACCGGATCCCAGTCCACTGGGAAACACAGTGTTCCTAGCCGGATAACCGGTAAAACCGATATCCGGAACCGGATCCGGTATTCGAACCGGATCCGGTATGCGAACCGGAACCGGTATCCGAACCGGAACCCGAACCGGAACTGGTATCCGAACCGGATCCGGTATTCGAACCGGATCCGGGCCGGGGCGGGTACAGGTACCCTCCCTTCCCCCAGGGGGGGAGGGGTTGGAGTCAGGCGTGGTGGGAGGTACCGACCCAGAGTCTAACCAACCACTCCTCTCCACAATGATCTTCAGATAACTCAGAAGTTCATGGGAGACGCTCGACTCAGAAGCAGTCACCCCTTGAGGGGTAACTCGCTTCTTCTTGGCTTCCCCTGACACAGTCGATGAGGACTCGGTCGACGTCGAGGGGAGAGAGTCCGTCCCGCCTACTGGCTGGGCAGTACTCTGACGCTTACGTTTCTTGGGCAGGGGAGCAAGCTTACCGCTCCCTTTTCCCTTAGAAACGGGCGTCGCTTCCGTAGTAAGCCCTGTAGTGGGCAGCTTAGGAAGATCACGACTCTTTTTGCTCTTTCCCGCCTTGCTTGGATTAGAAGCGTGCGGAGAGACAAAAGGAGCCGACCCCTGAGCGAACACATCTATGGCTAGTGAGCGAGAAGTGTTGCTCGAGCGAGACGAACCGTGAGCCGGGGTAGTACCCACAGTTTTATCAGTGAGAGGTATTGGGCGTGTTAGGCACTCACTCTCACCGTTATACAAGTCTCTATCTTCGAGAGAGGTATTGGCCATGTTCCAGGACTCACTCTCTCGGTTTATCCCGCATGAGTTGGTCGTCAGAATAGACGGCGAACTCATCACGGGACGAGCCGTACACGAAGTAGGCCCTAACTTACCTACAGTCGAAGCTCCAGGGAAGATAACGGTGGTGCGAGAGGAACCTCTCGCAGCCAACCCTCCCAAAGCTAGTCGAGTTCCCACGGGGGAACCACCAGCCGTAGACGGAGACTTCGACATTGCTGTGAATTAAAAGACAAGCAAGCAAAAAATATAGAACTAAAAAGGCAACAACCAACTCACAATACGGAGTGGGTATAAAAACTCCTGTATACGGAGACTAGTCAATCGTTCTGATAAACCGCTTGTCTAAGCGCGTTGAATCAACCACCTACAATACACGGGGAAGATGCCCTGACACAGTGTACTAGTACACCGTCTGTGTAATGCTCAAACGGGGAAGAGAAAACGGCGATCGTTTTTGATTAAATTTACCGTGAAGGCGGTTGACTTATGAAAAGTCCGATACACCAAAATGAGTATTAGAATTTGGTGAACGGGATTTTTATTGCGAAAAGCAACCAAAAAAGCTTTTGGAGGTAAAAATCTCGCACTTTAGGCTAAGACTTAGCTCATAGATGTCACTTCACTGACGGGCGAGAAAGGAAGAGGAAGAGTATGGCGGTGGCGCGATTGGATTGGTGGACGGGGAGTACGCGCGCGCGGGCAGAGGCTGCGCGTTTAAGACTTAGTTTTTCTCGAATGACGGCATAGTTTGGGAAACTAGCAAATAGGTAGATACATCGATTTATTGCTGTAAACAAATTAATTTCAACATGGGAGTGGCCTTCTACTAGGAGGGCTCCGTTGTAAAGCAGTTACATAACTGAATCGGACTGACTACCCTCCACTATTTTTATTTGTCATAAATAAAACACGTATGAATAAATAAATAATACTGTATCCCCCATTTCTCCTTATGTCACATGCATCCCCTGCTGGAAGAGCTAGGCCTAAGTTAGTAAGTACAGGGAGGTAAGAGTGAGAAAGTTTAACCATGAGCTATGCTCCAGCAGAGCAGAGGTCTGCTTGTCTCTACACATGTAATTCAGATGGTTGTTTAACAATCCCCGATATCTGGCTGGCCCACTGTTTGATGCAACAATAACAGATCGCAGGATCGGTTAACCAAATTACAGGGAAGGAAATCCGCCCAATACTAACATAGAAGTCACATGTTTAAAGTTCAATGGCATGAACCTGGAGGCGAGAAAGAGGGATAATAATCCACCCTCGGGATCTCAAGAAGGTGAAAGATTCTTTTCTCCCTAACAAGAGAGGAAATTTATAGTTTAGAAGTATGTCTCTATTTCTTTGATTGTTACAGACTTGAGAGCGATTCCTTTTGAATGTTAAATGATCATTTCTTCATCTTTCTACCTAAATTTAAGGAAATTTATGGTTGAAATTGTGCTCCCTTTCAGATAGATTATATATTAGCATTTCAGTCTATCTATCTCTCTCTCTCCCCCCCCCCCCCCTTTCTCTCATTTTCACACTTTTAATCTCAACTTCAAACAATCTTATTTGTTGATTCCACAATATCACTCATTACCTCCTTCCAAGTTTGACCATAATAACATCACAAGGTAACACATAAAACAGTCATAAACATAATCATGCATGCAAAGTCTAATTATTACATGCTTTTCAATTCCATGTTCATCAAGCCTAACCATTCCACGAAATCTAACACATTCTCACTAAAAGAGCGTCCAAACATACATGTCTGAAAATATTCCTTAAAAGCTCAATTCCAAATCAAACTTAGCTTAAAAATCACAATACTATATGAGCTTGCTGCCAATTTGGAACAGACCTACAGTTATCCTAACTATCACCGAGCCATGCATAAACAAGTGGAAATGAAGCAATATAATCTGGAGAAAAAAAAACCTAGGCTTGTATTTGATGAAATGCTATTTCCTTAGGGAACGAATTAAAGCAGATTTTTATTCGATTTCTTTGTGTCACCTTCTTTTAACATGGTAAAAATAGCATAACAGGTTTTCAAACATAACAACAAAAACTTTTCATAATTATAGAGACTGTTATTTTTAGGCATGCCTCAGCACTGCCTGAAAATAAAGGTTGTAGGAATTGTTTTAAATATGTGGTGCTATTTTGTGCAAGAGCACCTTGTTACAGGAAGGCGACACAAAAGATTTAAGCCAATTCACTTAAATTTCTTGCTTAAGATCACGTCAGTATTTCATAGAATGGTTGGTAATTGCAAGACAGACAATTCATAGCATTGTAAAGTCAGAGCATGCACTAGTCTAAGTCAGACAGAATAGTTTAAAACCAGGAAGGCCTCACCAACAAGAAGAAAAATATGATGAAACTGGTATATTTGCTATTATTTGTCATTATGCAGCCATAACCATATAAAAAATATTTTGCAAAACCTCTCATAATAATCCACATGCTATGAAGTACATGTTACTGCGATGTAACTTGTATAGGAGTTTGCTGTTCTTATTTGTCTTAAAGCAGCAGAGAAAAGATATTGTCTGTATTGATTCCCATTTTTAATCAAATATGAACATTCTGAATAAGAATGAATTAATCAAGGGAAGAAATAACTACAGCAGTATAGATTTATCCAATATTTACCATGGCACAAACCGAAATGCAACTGCAGCAAAAGTCATACACCACACTTTCCCTGAAGTCACTTTCCATGGTCAAAACCCAGAAACATGCTAGGTCTACAGACTACATGGTCTGTTGAGTGCCAGAAGGACATTAACTCATATCTACATAATACCCTTATGGCTCTCAACAGATGATTTGGTGTATGTGCAGATGTGCTGGCTCAAGCTTCCTGCTTTTCATACAATTTTACATGATAAACATGCACAAATCTGGAGAAAAAAACCTCAAGCTCTTTGATCTTTGAACTAGGATTTTGAGCTATGTTAGAGAAAGAAGAAAAACTCCAGCTTACCTTTGCACTCCATTTTGGTAGGAGAAGGAAGGACTCTTCACTGAGGAAGGTAATAGGATCGATAGCATCTACATCTTCGGTCGCAAAGGTGACAGAACCAAACACCTGAGCAAAATCATCACCACTGTAAGCAAGCTCAAGAAGTTCCAGCATAAAGTCCTCTCCATTGTACACAACCTAGAGAGAAGAAAAAAATAGTAATGTAAATACAAGTTATGTTCAAATAATACCTTAAATTTACACATACTTTTTTTTGTTTAGATAAAACGAAAAACGATTTAGAGAGTATACAAAAAATAGCAATTATCTAAAAGCTTTTTATCTAAAACTATAATGGACAGAGTATTATATGATAACACATTAGTACAATATTAAGCTAGTACTACTATTTCATCCTGAAAAGCTTTAGACATTTTACAATCTAAAAATGTTGATACCCACACTCATTTGCAAATGAACACTGAAAAAAAAATCTGGTCATACTCTTCCTTGAAATGTTGCAAATATATATTTAGTAATTTCCATAGATGTGCTTAGAATAGCATGCATAAACCACTTGAAATAAATCTGTGTCATTAGGGAGTTGTTTTGCCTAACCCCCTTCATCAAACATTCATCCCATATTTCATCCTGTACCCCATGTTATACACAAACAAACGCTCTGAATATTGCCTCCAGTCTTAGGCCACGACACTGTTTGGATTTCAGGCAACTTGACAGGAAAGCAAATGATGAGAATGCTGGCCAAGATGCTCAAACCCAATGGTTCTCTGGAGGGTTCTCATGAGATGTTAACCCATTGCTTCTGCCAGTGACACCCTAATAGTCCCATGAACCATTGGTCCAACACAAACACAGGTATTTCTCAAACCCAATGGTTCTCTGGAGGGTTCTCATGAGATGTTAACCCATTGCTTCTGCCAGTGACACCCTAATAGTCCCATGAACCATTGGTCCAACACAAACACAGGTATTTCTCAAACCCCATGGTTCTCTGGTGGGTTCTCATGAGATGTTAACCCATTGCTTCTGCCAGTGACACCCTAATAGTCCCATGAACCATTTGTCCAACACAAACACAGGTATTTCTCAAACCCAATGGTTCTCTGGAGGGTTCTCATGAGATGTTAACCCATTGCTTCTGCCAGTGACACCCTAATAGTCCCAATGAACCATTGGTCCAACACAAACACAGGTATTTCTCAAACCCCATGGTTCTCTGGAGGGTTCTCATGAGATGTTAACACATTGCTTCTGCCAGTGACACCCTAATAGTCCCATGAACCATTGGTCCAACACAAACACAGGTATTTCTCAAACCCCATGGTTCTCTGAAGGGTTCTCATGAGATGTTAACCCATTGCTTCTGCCAGTGACACCCTAATAGTCCCAATGAACCATTGGTCCAACACAAACACAGGTATTTCTCAAACCCAATGGTTCTCTGGAGGGTTCTCATGAGATGTTAACCCATTGCTTCTGCCAGTGACACCCTAATAGTCCCATGAACCATTGGTCCAACACAAACACAGGTATTTCTCAAACCCAATGGTTCTCTGGAGGGTTCTCATGAGATGTTAATCCATTGCTTCTGCCAGTGACACCTTAATAGTCCCATGAACCATTGGTCCAACACAAACAGTTATTTCTTACCAGGGGTCATCCCTATAACTAGAAGGTCCGATAGTTAGCGGGTCCGATATGTATGTTCAGTAGTGAACATTTTATCTACGAGTGAGCTTCACTTACCTATCCAATAACAAGTGCCATTATTCTTTGCCAGAAGAATTCCCTCGGCTATTAAAAAATTGACCTTTTGACCCTGGCAGCCCTGCTAGCCACCTGGGAAACCCCGCACACTCGCGCTATAAGAATCCCCACATGTTATAAAACATCCTCTTTCGGAGCCGGCATAGCAGATAAAATGCCGCAGAGTGGGGAAGGAGGGAGGGGTCCCATAGGTAAGTGAAGCTCACTCGTAGATAAAATGTTCACTACTGAACATACATATCTACTTCCTTTCGCTTCACTTACCTATCCAATAACAAGTGCCAGATTCCAACAGACAATATGGCGGAGGGACTGCGGCACAACATACGTACTCAACTTCAGGACGGAAGACAGACCCATGAACCACAAGAAGGTCTCTACCGAACCAACAAAACGTACGAAAAAAGGGGGCTACCAGGGCAGCGGAGAAGTCAAAGCACCAGTCACTTTCTATTAGGGCAGGAAAGGACAGCTGATGCAAAAGCAGCTTCCTTAGACATAACATCAGATAGGTAAAAGGAAGTGAAAGTATTGGGGTTATGCCAATAGGCCGCTTTCAAAATATCCTCGAGGGGAACCCCCTGGAACAGGGCCCAAGAGGAAGCCACCCCTCTCGTATCATGGGCACGAACCTGAGAGAGAAGGGTGGAATCTCCCCCAGACCTAATCGCTTGAACAATCCAGCGAGAAATGGTGTCTGGTGAAACAGCTCCATGAGGAGCAGGAATGCTGACAAAGAGTTGCTCCGATCTACGAATTGCCTGGGTTCTATGAATATACCACTTCAACGCCCTTACAGGGCACCACAACTTGTCTTGCTCAATCGATGAGAAAGACTTGAGCGAAGGAATGAACACTTCACCAGGGGACGAAGTCATAGTTTGATTTTTAGCCACAAACTTAGCGTGAGGGATAAGTCTAACACCATGTTTTTCCCAACGGATATGGCCAGGACTTACTGTCAATGCATGGAGGAAACTACGCCTCCTTCCAGAAGCTACTGCCAACAGAAATACAGTCTTCACTGTTAGGTTCATCAGAGAACTAGCGTCCATCGGTCCAAAGGGAGCTTTAGCTAAAGCACGCAACACCCGTGACAAACCCCAAGACGGGCTCAACCTAGCCTGAGGGGGTTTAGAAAGGAACAAAGATTTTACGAGCCTAGAGATGTACTTGGAAGAGCTCAGGGTTTCTCCATCCTGAAATTTACCTTCATGGATGGCTGAAATAGCGGACCTGTAGCCTCGAATCGTAGATATGGCTAGGTTCTTATCAAACAGATGAATCAAAAAGTCTGCTATCTCCCCTAGAGGAGCAGAGGTCGGATCAACTTGGTGGTCGTTGCACCATCTGACGTAGTATTGTAGTCTAGAGTCATAAGTATTCCTCGTTGATTGTCTGAGGAATTTCGCTGAGAGATCGGCAGCTCTGCTAGAAAGGCCTGCCTGAGTCGCCATTGACCTGAAATGATCCATAACGTCAATTTTAGGCTGGGAAGATTTGGATGATAGATCGTCGTCCCCGGTTGCCGCAGAAGATCTGCTTCGTCCGGGAGAACTACCGGGGGATGAATCAGGAGACTCGTCAGAGTCGGGAACCAAGGGCGTTTGGGCCACCAAGGGGCCACCAGCAAGAGGTTCGCTTCGTCCCTCATCACTTTCTGAAGCACCTTGGGAATCATTACAAAGGGGGGGAAAGCATAGCCCAGGATGTTTCTCCATGATATCGAAAGAGCATCCATGGCCAGGGCTGCCGGATCTTTGTGGTTCGTGCAATAAACCGGTAGTTGTGTATTCAGGGCCGACGCAAACAAGTCGACCTGTGGGGGACCGTACCTGCTGAATGTGAGGTTCGCGACCACTGGGTCCAGTTGCCATTCCGATGGTAGGCAACTCCCCCTGGAGAGGAAATCCGCAATGTAGTTGTCCTTCCCGGGGATGTGAGACGCAATTAATCTGGTTTGGATGGAATCGCACCACTCCAGGATCTCTAAGGTCAAAATGCACAAACTTCTTGACCTTGTTCCCCCTTGCCTGTTTAGATAAGAGACCACCGTAAGATTGTCCGATCTTATCAACACCACCTGACCCTGAATCTTGTCCTTGAACCCGAGCAGGGCATAACGAACTGCCAGCATTTCCAGAATATTGATGTGGAAGGACTTTTCCTCTCCCTTCCAACAACCTTGAATCATCTCTGTACCCAACACTGCACCCCAACCCTGGTTCGATGCGTCTGTGTAAATAACCAGAGAAGGAGTTGGATTGACAAACTGATTTCCTACCTGAAAATGATGGGGATTGAGCCAAACTCGGAGAGCTTCCGCCATCGAATCTGTCAGAAAGATGAGTTTGTGTACAGGATCCCTGTGGGGACGATATTGACTGAGGAGCCCCAATTGTATCATTCTCATCTTCCGTTGGCAATTGGGAACTGTGTCTAAAAGACTCGCTAGATACCCTAGGAACTGAAGCCAAATAAGGGCTGTCGACCTTGGTCTGTCGAGAATGGACAGTCCTACCTGCTTTATCCTGTCCACCCTGTGGGCGAGGGGACGAGCAAGCTGGTACCGGAGATCCAGCTTTGCGCCTAGAAATTCTGGATGTTGGGAAGGGGTTAGATGAGACTTCTCGAAATTTATTATAAACCCCAACCTTGTGACCAGTTCTATTGTCATGTCTATGTGACGACGTAGGTTGTGTTCGGAGTCCGCCACTAATAGCCAGTCGTCCAGATAAACAAATATTTTGATGCCTCTTTCTCGTAAGTGTGAGGCGATGACCTGCACGATACGCGTGAAAATGCGTGGGGCCGAGTTTAGTCCGAATGGTAGAGCCCGGTATTAATACACTTCGTTTCCTACGGCAAACCCGAACAGGTGTTGAGCCGAGTGAGCAATAGGGACGTGCAAGTAAGCGTCCTTTAAGTCCAATGTAGCAGCCCATTCGTTTGGTTTGAGGAGGGGAAGAATGGTGGCTAGGTTTTCCATTTTGAAGGTAGAGTTTGCTATGTACTGGTTTAGTCTTTTGAGATTTAGAACCATGCGGAAACCTCCAGTCCTTTTGGGGGTTAGGAACACTGGCGAGAGAATCACATTTCTCCCTTCGGGAACTCGTACTATGGCCTTCTTGCAAAGTAGTGCATTTATTTCCTCTAGCAAGGCCTTTCTCTTTTGAGGATGAAGAGGTAATTTTGTTCTGTTGTGCAATTTTGGTAGAAATTTTAACCTTACGAGGGGAACATAGCCTTTCTGAATTATTGATAGAATCATTTTGTCTGATGTGACTTGTGTTCATTGGTGGGCAAATTTTTGCAGTCTGCCCCCGACTGGGGGATGCCCTGTTTTGGGGTATTGATAGTCAGGAATGATAGGGGTAGTCCCGCGGGACCTGGTTCTTGTTGGTGGGGCCCAAGTTTTGGCCCCGGGATTTATCGGTCTGCCTTCTGGCAAATCCCCTTTTTCCCCCTCTGGGGGCCTCGTAAGAGCGACCGAACACTTGATCGGGTGGGGGAGGTCTCGAGAAGTCCCTAGACTTTCTATCATCTCGAAAGGGACCCGACTGAAATTGTTTGTCCCGAGGCGACTGGCGGGAATGACGGTCATCTTTGGTGAGTTTATACACCGTTTTGGCGGCTGTGCTCGAGGCCGAAATGTTTTCGTCCAGGACGGCCTGGAGTCTGCCCGAGAAAATATCCGGTCCAGAAAGGGGAAGCTCTCTTAGAGCCTTATCCGCTTCTTTCTCAAGCTTAAGATGTTCTAACACTCTATCTCGGCGATGGTTAGTGCAAAGTAGGGCCGTACGAGAAGCCTGTTCAAACTGCATATCAGAAGTGCGAAGCAGCAAATCTGAGATCTTCTTTCGGTCTTCTGCCGAAATAGCTAGGCGGTCTGATTCGCGCAGAGCCGTAATCAAATAACTCTGGTACGCAGCCAGACGCATAGAAGAGCGAGCTGCCCTATCAATGAATGTCAGACGATCTTCTGACTTTTTGAACGAGCGATTCCTCATTGGATTGAATTTGCTCTTCCGAGAGCGGGCGTCTACCACGCGAAAAGCAGACTCGGGTATACGCGGAGTGCTAAAAATTTTTTCATAATCTCCGCTGTCGAATCTATAGCCCGCTTGCACCTCCTTGCGGTACGGACGGAGATGGTAAGAACGGCCAGCTAAGTTATTATAACATGATGAGAAGGGGGCATCCAGTTTCACCGCACTTCCCTTCTGAGCAGGAGACTTCAACTCTGAGTCTATGCAAAATATAGGCTGTGTTTCGTTATCCTCACCACGAGAGGTCGACTGAGACTTTAGTTGAGGGCAGTATTTTATTACCAAGTCGGCCGCTGATAAAATCTCTTTGTTGGGAGTCCGCTGCTCGTATTCGGTTGGGGTGGATTCTTGTGACTGAGAACTTCTAACACTCCCAAAATTCTCCGATCTAGCGGACACAGAATACAGGGAAAAGCTTTCCCCCTCATCGCCCTATTTATTCGCACGTGACGCCAATTGGGGCTGATGATAACCAAGCTCCTCATCAGACACTTCGGTTAAATGAATAGAAGCGGGAGCAGGATGTGACCGACCCCCAAGATCAGCCGATTCACGGTAGCGGGGCTTATCGGTACGACGAGAGCAATCCCGAGATTTCCTGGCGGGGAGGGAGTCTTCCCTACCACCAGCGGGAACCGTCCCCTGCCGAGCGGGGAGGTCCTCCCGTTCCGGCGAGTCTGGCGGGGGGCGCGAGACGGTATGCGGTGCTGAAGAGCTACGGGGACCTGTCGAATCACCCGCGATTGCGGGTAGGGTCTGCGTAGCTGAAAAAACATGAGAAGAGTTCCCCGAACCTGTCGTATCCCCTGCCCGAGCAGGGAGGGTTCCGGAGAATTGTTGAGCGAAAGCTGACATGGCCTGAAAAAAGAAGTTGCAGGCCTCCGCGGAATCAGGAAGAGACGAGCTCGGGGCCCCGAGAGCGGGACCCACGCCCGGTACTACACGTTGCGGAGCTCCCGATGGGAGCTCGGGTTCTAACGATTGACGTCCCGTAACTCGGGACTGAGCCTCAGAGCCGGAGGGGGTGTTGTTATCACCCACGACCTCGGACTGCTGAACACTAGCCTTAGCTATGGAGGTGGTTAATTTTTTAGAACCATCAACCTCGAGCAGGCTATCGGACTTATGTTTGGAGGTGGTAGACAGTTTACCATCGACCTCGCTTTTGTTTTTGGGTTTAGCCCCCGTTTTAGTCTTTTTCGGAGGGGGAACCTTCGGAGGGTTAGCGCCGGGCTGGGACGGCCGCTTTCTCCCTCCACTGCTGCTGTTCGACCGCGGCGCCGAACGGGAAGAAGAGGAGGCTTGATCGAGCGCCTCGGCTAAAGTTAGGTTTTCTTTCGTCATAATTACGACTAAGAAGAAAACTAGAAACAAGAAAGGTCTACTTAGCTGAAATTACGAAGGATTTCTTGCAAAGGTAGTGTAAATAATCCTTGTAACAGTCCAATAAATTCCAGAAAAAACTCGCGAGGGAATCACTGTAATGAACGTGAAGGCACGTCGGCAAAGAAAGAGGATGTTTTATAACATGTGGGGATTCTTATAGCGCGAGTGTGCGGGGTTTCCCAGGTGGCTAGCAGGGCTGCCAGGGTCAAAAGGTCAATTTTTTAATAGCCGAGGGAATTCTTCTGGCAAAGAATAATGGCACTTGTTATTGGATAGGTAAGTGAAGCGAAAGGAAGTAGATAGACCGACACCCAATAGATAGAAGATTTGATAGACCGAATGTACGAGAGGGTCCAGTAGACAGAAGGTTCTCTAGACCGAATCGGCAGGAGGGTCCAATAGTCCGAAGGTTCTATAGATCGAATGACCAACGGGTCCGATAGTCAGAAGGTCCGATAGATAGAAGGTTCTATAGACCGAATCGGCAAAAGGGTTCAGTAGGTGTCCGATAGTTAGAAGGTCCGATAGACCGACAATAAATACATAAAAAGGGTAAAATAGTGCATAAAAGTGGGTAAAAAATAAGTGGTTAAAATAAGTGGGGCGTTCCAACCAAAGAAAAAGCAAAGAAGGAAGAGGCTGAAAAGGAAAGAAGAAAAGAAAAGAGAGGAAAAGAAGTGAAAAAGAAAAGAAGAAATCAGAAAGGAAAGAGAAGAAAACAAAAATTCAAAAACTTCACTCACTAGCATTATTAGGGTACTAATGCCCATTATATTTTCATCATTGATATTAGTTATTAATATAATCGCCATATTTATGTATATAAACCAATGCCAATTATATTAATAAGTCATATTCTTATAGAAGTTATTTGATTTGAATCTCTTGAATCTCTAGCTAATGTTATGCTATTTTGCTACTCAAAGAATGTTAGCAACATAACTGAAAGGAATCGAGCGGCAAGTTGACCTAAAGGGGCTAAAGAGATGAATTTTCAGAAATAATGGCCTGTGACCAATAGTCTCTTCCCAATATGAGAACAGAAGAAGCCGATAACATGTTACACATATTATGACAACGGAATAACAATACGCTAGAACCTATTCTCAGGATACAAAATTCTTCTTTTTTTTCTCTCTCTCTCTCTCGTTCGCTCGCTTTGCTCGCTCATACAATCAAGAGACTAGGCCTACATTGTTTCTTGCAGCAAGCACCTCTTGCGTCTTGCAGCAACAAGAAGCCCGAATATCATAATATTCGGGTAGTGAGGTATCCGACTATTCTCGAATTCCCCCACCCCCGCAAAAAAAAATGGTGTAATTTACCCGACAGAGTCCACAGACTAAAATTTGCCACAAGGTAGTAGTATGGGTGTAGTCGGTGAACATTAAAAAATATAAAAGCTGAGATCATAGCTGGTAGGAAAATACCACCTGACAACCCTAAAAAAAAATGGAAATGCCCCCTCCCAAGAAGGTGGTAGGGCCTAATTGAAATTCATTTTTATCGATCAGAATCTTTTGTTGTCAGAATCTTATCTTTTGTTACTTTGAATGAAAATTTAACTATAAAGTGTGCACCCCATAAGATTTCTTTGTTTAAAATATAACACTTTGGTTAGAAGGGGACGCCCTTTCCTCAGCTTGCTCCACTAGAAAAAAACTGATGGGCCTCGGGGCTTTAGTGTGATCATATAATTAGATTTCCATGTTTAAAAAAACAGTCAGCGTTCCCCATTGCCAATACATCGGTTTAGTGGCAAAATTAACCGGGGGGGGGGGGGGGGGCTAAGCTGCATGGGTGGACCTCCCCCGCCCCACGGTGATGATGATGATGCTTTGATAAAAATACTTTTAACATGTTGAAAATGTATAAAACAAAACTTTAAAATAAGTTCCCCATTTAAAAAAAATTTTTTGGGAGGGGAGGGTGAGCCTACACACCTAGTGCATCGGTTTATTACAATACACATAGAAGAAGATAAGGCATTACCCTTTTCCTTTTATGAGATAAAACTATTAAAAACTTATTGTATCCACTTATTTTACCTTTTTTACGTTATTGTCGGTCTATCGGACCTTCTAACTATCGGACCCCTACTGAACCTTCGGACTATCGGACCCTTTTGCCGATTCGGTCTATAGAACCGTCTGTCTATTGGACCCTCTCGTACATTCGGTCTATCGAACCTTCTATCTACTGGGTGTCAGTCTATCGGACCCACTAACTATTGGACCTCCAGCTATAGGGCTGTAACCTTCTTACCATGCACCATTAGGGATTGGAGTTTTAGGGTTAGATTTTAAGGTCACAGTTCATGGTTACGTAAAATGAATTCCCAGCCCTTATGGAGTGTGATTCTATACCACCTTCATATTCTTATCAGTCTGACACAAAGACTTCTTGATGCATATTATGAATCATACACTTTCTCCAAAGGTTTATTCTTCAAACAGCTTAACATGTTACTGACTATGATATGTATAGCAAAGGGTCTTTTCCTGTGTTTTATATAACACTGTATCTAATATCTGAATTAACCTCCCATGTTCATACATGAGACAATAGTTGATGTCATGCTGTCATTCATTTTATATTTATGCTGGAAGTATGTAAGATGATTTCCATGGTCTATCCCGGTTAATTCAGTAATGTCACAATATTTCAATATTCAATATATGATGACGTAAATGGTACCCTGGGGTACCAAATAAAAATCGGCCATTTTTTTGAATTATTTAATTTTTTTTTTAGGGCTGTACCCTGGGTTGCCAAAAAGTGGGAAATTATTTTGGTGTGATTTTTTCAACATTCAATTGTGTCCCATGTTCTTGTAAAACATCCTATAAGTCATGTATTTTTCTCAAATTCATTGTTGTTGTGAGTAATTATTCTATTATTGATTTCTATTTCTTCGATTTGAGAGAGGGATTGGGCCAGCAGTGTCATAATAACACCATCAGCCTGCGCCTTGTCTCCCCCGTTACTCGCCTTCCTAAAAAAACGCTACCATGTACACAGATCAGCGGCCTGCTCGTCCCCCAACTTCTGTATTGCACGATATCGTGCTCTTTCAACTTTCTCGGTCCTTGGAATCTTCCGTCTTTTACGTCCTTTCCCTTACAGTAAATTTCCGTATCCACCATTACCTTCCACTGTTGTCTAAGTTTGAAACTTTGACAGCTAAAATACAGTAAGGATGAAGTGCTGTTTTTTAGGAAGAAGTGAAATAAAATCAAGTTCTAAAGCCGCGGGAGCTAACGCCTATAGCCACTGCGCTTGTAATTGTGAGGGCTGCATGCTAGATAGCAGCTAGCGCGCGGTATACAGTGCATGCACACCATGCATAATAACACTGCACTGTTAACATGCATTGTGACTACGTACACGCACTGCATTCATAACTCTGGGGTTGTACTCGAGTGGACGTGAGATGGCGCTACACAACGTGGTACCCCGGGGTACAATGCTACACCGGGGTACCGCGTGGTGCATCATATAGCCATTTTGAAGAGAATGGTTCATTTACCCTCCTGTGTCAAACAATCTGAACAACTAAGCAGGATAGTGGAAATTTTCTTCCATCTTCTTTCCCTCCAAATAGTTTCTCAATGTATACATGTAGATTTCAAAGATTCATCAAGGCTATGCTATTCCAGACAACTAAAATAAGAAACTGTTGCTTGAAGTGACATTGGCAGTCAGACTCTTTTCTTTGAATATTGATCATTTTTCATGATTACACTTATGAAGGTTACCAGATATCGAAACTAATATGAATGTTAAAAATATGAAGTGAGATTTCCAAGCCTTTTCTCATTGCAGACAATATGGCAAGTCTCTCTTGGTCAGACCATCACTTTTTTGTTCACACAATATGCGTGAGTCTCCCTCTGAGATGTAATAGGAGATGTAATATGATAACACCTCCATGAGAAAAAGACTTTCCGTTTCAGCTTTAATACTACATTAGCATACAATTGGGATATGATGTTTCTGAGGGAAATTTGCTATTTCACTGGAACTTCTGCAAAACTAGATGGAAAATTATTGAAATTTTGTATTAAGCCTTCTTTGGGAATTTTCCGTGACTTTAATGAGGCTATACATATTTGATCTCAATCAGGAGGATATCGTGAGATATTGACGAAAAATCATTAGCAATCAAGATTCGCCAATGCATGACTGACGTTCAAACTTTAATTGTCACCATGAATTTAAGTACAAATATGTCACCGTAACCTTTCGATACCAACATTGGACAGATGCCGATAATGAGACCATTTTAATTACTGTGCTACTGAGCATGGTTTGGAATTAAGACCAATTTATATGTAGATCACTTTGAAAGTAGTTTCATCCTGCAATCCTGATACATGTGAATTAGTGATAGAGTAGTGATAGATTTTCTCCTCACTGCACAAATGAGACATCGTTATGTGCATTATCATTTTACAAAGAATGATAAACTGTGATGGCAAAACCCAATACTATCTACAGTCAAAACCCCAAGGAACTCAGATTTCATGCAAATGAATCTACTTGACTTCTCTGCACAACATTGTTTCTTCTAACAAATATTACGCAGAATCTCCTAGAAGTTTGGTCAGATTTTATTTGATTACTTATCTAACATCATGTAGTTTGAATCAGATCTTCCCCTGAAGAATGGGTATTGTGCTCAACTGTAATACTTTATTGCTAAAACCTTCTAAAGAACATGTCAGTTATCTCATTCTTCATAGTCACCAATCAACATTACTTCATTCACAACTCAGTTAGGCATAGATGTCGTGAGTTGGTTACAGTTATCAAACGAAAGAATTATACTATTTTCTCCCATACTGCATCACTTTGATATCTCTTCATCCCTTACTGGCCCAAGGACCTCTATCAGAAATATCTGAACTGATCTACCCCATGGTCCCCTGTATCTACACCTCAGAAGCCAAAATGCTGGAAAACTGGCAATCTGCACTCAAGCTTCTGTCACTCAGTCACACGACTCTCAATCCAGTGCTCATATCACATGACCCAATCACCAAGCCAACCATCATCAATGAAGTCTAAAGCCTTTGAAATCTTCTACTAGTGGCAGCAGAGTACAGTGTAACTACAGCTGGGGGCCTACCACAAGCTTAGTACCAAGAACAAGCTAATATTGCACACGTAATCCATCCCACGTCCCATGTCTCAAATCCCCCTGAAACGCGCTTTTATTGATCTCCCGTATTCCATTTCTAATGAAAACACGTACCATACCACAGTTGGACATCGAGGTGCACCCACATTCCCCAAAATACGCCCTGAAAAATAAAGGTGGCGGTATTGATTACGAATGCTCAATTGCTTTTTTTCTCCGAGAGTGAATATTATTTCCGTGGCGAGCCCCTCGGGTGGTAGCCGCGGCTACGCATAAAACGTTTGGCTTCTTGCTGGCTGAGCTTGGCACACTGGACAATCTTCAATGTTTTTACAGGCGAGATGTGTCGCCAAGTCTTCTACAGACAACTTGGCGACACATGACACTGCTTGCAAATTGTGTGAATGCAACTCCAATGATGGCATTCGTGAGAACACTCCTTCCATGATTAACTTACCAAGAATTGACTCAGATACCCTGGCTTCGATTTGATTTGATATGGAAAGATAATGATCACAATCAACCCTGGTGCTAGTTTGTTATCTACTGAAGATGTTAATATACTAATATTTTTACTTCCTTACAAATTACAGAAATTTTTAAAACTATTTCATTTATCTTAGACATGCTTTACCTAGTCTAACAAAGGAAATACAGTCATCAATAAAACTGATCACCAATAAAATCTTCTCTCAACATTAAGATTTGCTCATGATCATCTAACTTTTACAGAAATCATTAAATATAGACAAAGATCTGGTACTACTTAAAATCACCTTATGTAACAACCATACCCGCCCACATAAGCTTCTAACTTTGTTTATATTTAAGAGACTTATAGATAATCTAGAGGCCATCTCATGCCTGTAATTTTAGACAGTTATTTAGAGAAAACACTTTAGAGTTCATATTTCAGCCTTTGCCCTTGAGTGACTGAAAACATGAGAACGCTGTTAGACAGACAATGGGGAAAGTTACCGCCAGATTAGCTTTGCTGTCAACATTATTCCTTTTGCATGTACGTGTGTCTGCCAGCACGGATTGATTCAGATTGTTTCCACTGATCACATTTACATGTCCTGTACAGGTCTTACTGCTGTGATCAGCACATAAGTGAGCATGTAGAACATAATCAGATGGACAGAGAATAAAGAAAGGTCAAAGAGAACTGAAAAATCCTGGCAATGGGAAAAGGGTTTTAATGCATTTGAGCCTAAGAGAGGAGGTAAACATGCATATCCTCCAGCTATAGATGTTATTTACCACCTCATCAGGTTTGAATACCAAAGGGATAGAAAAGGACTCAAATACCAACAGTATCTTTAAATAAGCCAAGGAGGGGAGATTTGTTACAGCAAAATCACCATTTTATTTCACTAAAAGATGTGACTTATACAGCATTTGAGAAAAACAAATGAATAAGGTATCAAGTGGCTTATGCTATTTTAATCCATTTCCAAAAAAACATATACTCTATACAAGTTCAAAAAAGGAGTTATATCAACCTATGTAAACTGGAAAACAAGCAGTATTCATTGACATTTAATAATATCCATCACATATGGGAGAAAATGGATGACAAGCCAGAGGGGATCAGATGACATACATTCACATTTCTTTTATTAAATTTGTTGGTGTGTTTGACTATGTGAAGCCTGATACAAGAGGTAGTAAATATATTTTATCTTTGCTTTCAGAATGTTTAGAGCATAGTAATTTAGCAGCCTGTCAGTGAAATCTTAAGAGCTAGATATATATGGACAGCTGGAAGGGGTTATAACATTTAGAGACTTGTATCAAACACTTTTATGAAGGCTGTAGAAGAACTATACCTTACCAAGTTTGGTCACAAGTTCCAACAGCTTGGAGCCTACATAGTCAGAACAGCTTTTATCCATGCTGGTATGTATAAACTCTACATCAAATCTCAGGTTTATACCTTATCCCTTGGACTTCTAATTTAGACAAAATGTCTGGTGTTACATGGTAGTTTTACAAAGGAGATCATTCTTCCAAGCAGCTTTTGAGCGAAAAAAAAATGTACTCTTGAGAGAAGCAGCTGAATTCCCCTATTTTTCTACTTCTAAAACAAACAAGAGTAACTTGTTCAGCATCTATTCTTCTTTGGACTATCTATTCCTGGTCAACTCTCTCTATTTACTATCACCCTGAAGCAGGTATGGATAAAAGAAGCATGGATAGACCCAATTGCAACACCTCTCTACAGTACTCAGATCAGTTTTGGCATCGGAGACAGAAAATGCAAATGCCATATTGACTTTTTGGGCTATGAATCCACTGCAATGGTAGAATCCACAGCCTAGAATTTCAGCACCTGTGTTTAAACGCCCGACTTGTTTGAAAATGCTCCTCCGTGATGTGCCATTCAAATCACGTCTCGCGACCTTTTTCTCCTTTCTCCTATTATTCTGGACAGACGAAAGCAGAGAGAAAAAGCAAATACTGTCCAGTGGAATGAAATACACCTTATGACAGTATCCACATGTCATGAGCAAAACAGCGCCTGTTTTTGTAATATTAGAACATTGCTTTCAAGCAGAATATGAGAATGTTTGAAGAGACCAACTGGAGTATATGTAATTTCCCATCAAGCAGACAGCAATAGCCAATACAGCAAGCTCTGGGAATATTCCAAAATATATTTCATATGCTACCAGAGATCTCTGTTGAATAACATTTCACAGAGAATGGAAGATTCCAAATCATGCACTTAATTTTATCTGGTAAAGTTTTTTTTCAACTTACAACTTCCATCTATCCCTTTAAGCCTGGGTATTTGTAAAGTTAGAAAAGAAGGGTAAATAGCACAGTCTATTTTTGCTCCTACTTGGAGCGATAAGCATCAGAGGACTTTTGAGCACTTAAGGATACATCAAGTATGACATAGAAAGAGATAGTCATCAGCATTCTTAAGAAGAAGAAAAAGTGAAAGAGAGAAAGTGGGGAGGAAATGTTTTGGGTCGTTCTATCGTTGATGACGGATGGGAAGCAGTAGCTTGTTGAGGAGTTTGAAAGACGATAATTGGGCAGTCAATTTAATGGGCCATTTCCACATAAACATTCCGCAAATAGGATTTGTTTGAATGCTACACTGCATCAAACTAGAACACTGACAATGACATTTTACACAGATAGCAAATGACTTTATACTTTGACTTTTGGGGACAATAATGACCATACATTGTTTCTAATTTTAGTAGAAGGTACCATGGGTAGGCCTAACTATCCATTATGTTTTTACATGTTAAAACTATTACCTTTCATTTATCTTTTGCAAAAATATGACAAACATCCACTGAAAACTATTTTTCTTTTGAACATCTCACAGGCAAACCTAATTTGACCACTTTGTTAACCCTTTGAATAGTAAGCCAGATAATCTAGGTAATGGGAAATGCTAAGCAAAAATTAAACTGTTTTAATTACACCATCCCACTTACTTCAATATCCGTAAATGTAATTTCTTTGTAGCTCTAGCATAATATAATTTTCTTTCATAATCTTTTATTTCTTTGATTTTCCTTCTAAATAATGGCAACATTTATCAATGATCATACACATACAGATAATAATCACATGGGCAGTGACTTAAGCTTATAAACTGAAAAAAATATTACAAAATAATATCACACTACTCTACTACTAAACATAATGTGCATCTTCACCATATCCTATTTTAACCATTCCTCTTAAAACACTTCCTTTGCACACACACCAGGCACATGCATGATGGTATCATTATTCACACATGTATAGATGTTCACTTCCGTTGCAAGCGTTCTCTAGTTATCATGTTGTGGATTCGGGCAAGTACGAGCGTAATAATGAGTCGTCAATATGTCCTACATGATCCTATCCTCTGCTTCTGATGCGATAAAGATGTCTTAAAATAGGACGTTTTAACCAGCCATGAAGCGGGAAAACATAAGGCTTATTATAATGCATCAGATTGTGGTTAGTGCTTTTAAAGGGGGTGCTGTAGTTTGAGGAAATCTATTGGGCACAGTGCCAGCGAGGGTAGATTTTTACTTTGGGTATACTTCTGTCATAGTAACAATAATCTCCTTGATAATTATAATACCCTTAAAGGAAAATCCCACCCTCATATCAAGTTAGTCTTAAAAGAAGCAGAAAAATTGAAAGTTTGAGCAAAATCCGAAAAGAAATAAAGAAAGTTATGAAAGTTATGAATTTTTAAAAGTTGTGATCAATCAAACACAAGTTGGCAACTCCATGACGTTCCTTGCAAGCTTCTCTCCCATTTGCTCAGGATAGAAAATTTCATAAATTTCATTTTTTTTTAGTTTCTGAAGAAGGAATAGATTTGTATCATTCAGGTTTTGTGTAAAAACACATGAGCAATGATTATATCTAAGGAGTATGTATGTTTGAATATTTTCCTTAGAGAAAATGGAAATTTTTTTGGGGGTACAGGGCAAATGGGAGAGGAGCTTGCAGATACGTCACAGAATTGCCAATTTGTGTTTGATTGATTACAACTTCAACATTTCTTAACTTTCTTATTTCTTATTGTATTTTGCTCAAACCTTCACTGATCTGTTTCTTTAATGTTTCTGTTTCTTTTAAAACCAACTTGTAATTAGGGTGGACTTTCCCTTTAACACTATGATACCATTTGACTGAGAAACAATTAATATGATCAATAAATACATATATCTGAAAAAAATATTTCTTTTGTGCTATACAGTTACACCGCTGACATGAATAAACAATAACAAATTCACATAACCTCAGAACTCTCTCTCTCTCTCTCTCTCTCTCTCTCTCTCTCTTATTGATCTAATGATGTCAGGAACATGAAATAAAAAGTATTTGAATATAGTATGAGTTCAGAAAACTACAAGACCCAAATCTATTTTACAAATGAAATCATAAATTGTAATTCTGTAGAAGCTTTTAAATCAATACTACATAAGTAGCCCTTGATTGTCCACACAAAATTCAACGGCATCCATCTGTACATTATGATATTGTATAATCCTGTACATGTCTCTCTATTTCTATTGCAATAAGTGGTATTACTCTCTAAAACCAATTACCCAATCTACCTGATTGACTCTATCCATTCAACATTTCTCACTACACTCATTAGGACTAACTAATAAACAGTCAATATTAATCCGCAGTTATTTTAATTGGCTACATGACTAATTCTGTTTCAACACACCGATAAGTGATAGTGATACTGCATCTTTTTTCTTTGAACAGTCATGCTTGCAGTGATTTAGGTAAGGTCTGAATTGTTTAGTCTGAAAGGACAAGCTTTTCAATTTACAGAGCAGAGATTCAATTAAGGATATTACCAATCTGAGGAGTGAAAGATTGAAACTGATCAGTAAAGATAATGACAGATAGGTGCTTTAACTATGGAGTTTGTTTCACTGTAGTAATTGACTTTCTGAATGGCCATTTCGGCAATGGTTTGCATGAGTCATAATTCTTTTTAATAAAAGCAACCTTAACATTACATATATGAGATACTTTCTTTCCCCCCAAACTAAGATCTACTTCCAGAAAGTTTACTTTCTAATGTGGCATTTGATTACATATACCTAAGGAATAGTGAATAGTGGGGGGGGGGGGAACTTCTACAAAATACAGGAAAAGGCATTGGTCAATGCAAATCGTTTAATTCTTGAAAGGCCTGTTGATTTATTACTGGCTAAATACACAGCACTTTAAGATTTCAACAGAAACTCAGGTATTAGATAATTCTGAGATGTAAACATTCAATAAAGCTGATAGTAAAATACTGTAAATTTACTGTTATTTTCGTGTGATTAAATTTTCGCGCTGAGCGACCCAAAAACATATTCGCGGGTTCTTGAATTCGCAATGCACAATTACTCACTCGCACTCTAAAATGCATTGGATTCAAACACGTATCAATCAGATGAAGCGCGCAATGCAGCATCCATTCAAAACAAGCATAAGACATCGTGCTAATAGTCTCGCGTGTTCTAGAATTCGTGCCCGCCGAAAATAGCGTGAAACCGCAAAAATTGATGTACCGCAAATATTTCTACATTTACAGTAAATGATTTATCAATGAATGCTTCCATACACTTACAATTTCTGTGTGAATGACCATATCATCTGTTTGGAGCCAGAAGGGTGTTAAGTCCTATCATTTCTACAGAGTTCTGGCTCCAGACAGACAGTATATAAAATTATTCACAGACGTGTATAAACATATCAGAATATATAAATATTATGGAAATTTAATGCAGATTCAGTTTCTTATCTAGCATTTTCCCCCTCAACACTGACTTTGTCCCTTATGCACTTACCCAGTCAATAGAAAAATGTTTATGCTACAAAATATGAAAATAACTGTTTCATTATAGATAATAAACGGAAATCACAAGGCGACCTTCTCATTTCCGGTAGGGCATATAATGAAAACTGTGTGGAAAGTTTGAATCCCTGAACACAGTCAGTCATAGCGTACAGTCCCTATCTAGATATCACACTACAGAAAAACCAATATTTAGTCGTTAATTATCATTGATTAGCTAAAGTGAGGCAGAGTGCGGGGCCCCTAACAGGAATAGAAGAATATATTGTGATTCCGGTTTAAAGATTTATCTGACTGTATGTTGGGGTTAGTGTAATTGCCTCCAAGTTTGCAATATTGCATCGCTTTCCTACGGTGTAACAGAATGTTCAGCATCTATGAGCCTATTGTCATCATCCAGCCACGCTGGAACCAATTTAATTTTCACCTTTTGTTCCCTGCATTAAGGTTGCTATATCTTAATTGCAGCATCCCTGATGGTGCAGCATTATATATTTATGAAAAATCATGAGAGAAGTCACTAAAGAATTAAAAGATAGGGCATTAAACAGGATTCTACCAGTTTCCTTTTAGAAGGGCCAATAGACATAAGCTAATATTTTATTCCATTATTTAAAGGACATTGACCATTTCCACTCTTTACAGTGTCCTTATAGCACAAACAGAATCTAATAAGAATCACTTCTACAAAATATATGAAAAAGGGTTACTAAAACCAATCCTTTTCTTTCATAAAACAAAGAAAAAGACTTTTATGAACAGAATTTTGAAACAAAATTTTACAAAAGGTTTTTAAGTTTCTACAGTGTATAACCTGAGAAATGTAATACCGATTAATTCTCAGGATATATCACATTAAATCCATATTAATGATGTAATATCTATAATATATTTTAAAAAACCAGGTTCTTTTCGTCTGTCTGGGTGTGGAGATTTGTAACAGAAGATGCGATAATAAGATTAGTAGTGCACTAACCGACTGTTAGTTTATCAACCATCTATCCAGATCTCACTATCTGACATTCCATATTGATCTCCTACACACTAATTAGATTTCATTGTTTTAAGGGACAACCTGTCACAGATGCTGAAAGAGAAATTGTAGTGAGGACAATCTGAAGTGTTTCATGAGATGAGCATCTGATGGAGTGGGAAGATTGTATCAAGTCAAGAGAGGTGTAGTCAAGGTAAAAGATCTTACAAGAAAATCATGGTATTGTAGAAAGTAAAATCTCCTATTCCCTGAGTAACTTGGATGAAGATCTGATTGATTATATGCCACAAAAAGCAACAACATTGTGAAATGAAAATTTGATATAAAGAAAATTCTTTTCATCAAAACAAGATTAAACATGAAATAACTGGGCCATTATATCACTATACTTTCTCACTTTAAAGATAAAGTTTAGTTCTGGTCATGAGATTACACTGTGAAAGAAACTGTCTTAAAGCAATTGGGAAAAGTTGATCATGTCTATGCAAGAATTGGTGTATACTGTGAGGATCTGGAATCATCAAAATGACGAGAAATTGACCCTATGGCGCTAAAAAGCACATGCACTGCACGCAGAAATTGGTATATGGGACTTCAAAAACATGTGGCATGAACGTTTGACCCGAACACTTCAGCTATTTCTCATCCTATTCAGCTACTTCTCATCCTATTTCAAATATGAGGGTATTTGAAAAGCTTTCCTTCTCAGGGGATATTTCTACTATGATATTCTTCCAAACTGATATTAAAGGAATAAGAAAGCTCACAAATTCTTTATGACCTTTCCCAGAATTCAACCTTCTCTTTAAGATATGGCCAAGGGCGCAATTATCAAATTATTTATGATTACTTCATCTTCCTTAGATGTGAATACATCAAGTACATAATATCTATATATCCCAATAGATTCCTAACCTCAAACTGTGAGTTACATGCTGATAACTAACATTTTATCCAGACATCAAACTAAACTGAGTAAAAATATCAGCATTCTAT